>JAOEFI010000006.1:34317242-34349842 GCA_034621735.1 Anopheles plumbeus
CCGATCTGTTGAGGGGTTGGGGTTCGCAGGGGCTTATATTTCAAGCTGGTCGATTTGTAGGAAGGTGGTTGATCCACTGATACTTCGTTAGTGGTACATTCCCTTGCGCTTTGGCTCTGTTTAAATGTGCAACGAACACAGGGCATCGCTTTGAACAAGTTCTCGAATCGATTAGCGCAAGGAACAGCTTTGTTTTATGTATTGTATTGTATTCGATTGTACCGTCAAATTATTGGTTCTTGACGACTTTCGTTCAACAGAATTGTTGTCTGGATGAACGGGCAGCTATTAGACAAATTAGCAGCTCAGAAAGTCCAGCCACTGCAAGAAAGCTTTTAATGTGTTAAAGTCTCTATTTTAATAGGTCGATATATTTGTTTGATTTTGGAAGAGAATGAGTCAGCTCCCATTTCATCTATGTTGGAGAAGGTTTTTGAACTACTCTCTAGGGATTTTTTTAGTTGTAAAAAGAAAGCGAAACCCTAATGCATGAATCTTCGTTTCGAGACAAATATAAATTGGATCTACAGTAAACAAAAGAAAACTGATATATATTGCATTACTTAGCAGAAAATAAGCACATGGCGCGCCCTGTAGAAAATGGCAGATGGCAGGCTATAACTCTATAGATTGTAAGAAAGGATAGATGTTACATATTTATAAACGTAATAAGTGCACCAATCGGAGTGCGGGAGGGAGGCAGCCGGGTTGTCGGACTACTGCAGGCATAAATCGATTAGCAAAAATATACCCGTCAGTCACACAGACAGGGCCGCCGGAAGCTCAGAAGCAAATGCTTTCCGGTATCTACGTATCATGTGCATCAAGGGATGTGAGTAAGAACAATTAGTCTCTTCATGTGTCTCTGTGCATGTAGGTGTAGGACGAGAACATGGAGCATAAAAATCACAACAAATAGATGGAGCAACCGATAAGAAGCATAAGAAAAAAACCAATGTTAATTGTTAGTTAATGTGGTTTTCAGTTTCATTCTGTTATAGACACGCGCTGGGTAAGCTAGGACGTTCAAAAATGGCAAGCGTGCATTCTCTCGGTAGGCAGCAAACAGGAAATTGATGGCAATACTTTGTTGTGAAAGTATCTAGACAAAATGGATTAAGAAAAAAAAGGACTAAATGGGATCCGAACTCGCCAATTGTAATATGCTGCATCTACAATAATTTATGATGATGATTTGTATACCCACATCCTCTATTGTATCGCATACGTTTCCCGGCGCTTCTTTCAATCAAAACACGTAAATTGTACTAATATTAGTCCTTAAGGGAGAGGTGTGAGCAGACTGGGCCGGTGGCAGAAACGGCCACTGAGAAATCTACGAGCGTGTCTGTCCGTAGCTACACAAACGACGGATGAATAAGTGGGAACCCGTGACAAGGAGGAGTTTGTATGCTACTAAACAATTTGAATGCATCAGAAAAGAAGCGAGCAGGGCAATATATCTGCAAAAAATATAGCGCTGAAAATATACCCAAAAGTATCATAGACACACACTCTCACATATATAATTGCCATAAGTAAGCGTGTACTGTTTGATGCTTTCGTTGGAGAAAAGAAACTGCTGGCGCCAGCAGTGAGGCAAAACGTTGTTCTGGCCATAAAGATCATGGGGTGTACTTGTCCATCATGGTCGATTCTCTTTTCATTACAATCAATGCGAAATAAACAGCATAGATTGAAGCGATGCTATCAGTTTTATACAAACATATATATAAAGGAAACGAAATATAAATCTCTACATACAGAAAGGACAGTAACCGGAATGATGAGAAAAAAATGCTGAACATCTTCGACATGATGGAGAGCATTTCTGGCATTCTTGTTTCCTCTTTTTTTTTTGGGACAGTTCTTGATTTGAAATGCTTGCAACTATGTATTTTCCTGTTAAAAACGACTCACTGTTGAATTGTTAACATTTGTTGCAGCTTTGCAGCGGGACTCGTTCAGAACAAGAATGTGCGATAGAAGGGGATGATATAAAATTATCGGCAATTCAATCGTTCACTTCAATATCATCTTGCCTACAGCAAGACCTTCTTCGACCCTCCATAGAAACTCTACACAAAGCGACCAAAAAAAAAAAGCTCCAGCTGTAGTGTTCCACACATTTACGAAGTGAAGTATGGAAATTTGTACCACGTAAGGGAAACAAAGAATGGAACATCATGTGCTTCTTCAAAGAGCTATGTTGTTTTCTAAGAAGAATTATTTGTTGTGTTCCCCCTCAGGCACTCGAAACTCGTTGTACAACAGGGATGGTAACGTGCAACGTTCGGTTGGTTTCTGTCGTTCGAACGTCTCCTCTTCTAGCCGGAAATCGACTTGGTAAATAATGATAAACCTAAACCAAACATAAATCGTAATCTTACACACTGGCACCTACGAAGAAATTATCTAGTTTTGTGAATTTATTACTACCATGGTTGTAGATTCAAAACACGAGCATAAAAAATATTGCAAACATCAATGGCACAATGAAGTGAAAAAGATGTGAAATTCAATAATCCTTAATAATGACAATGGTGTGCAAGACACATACATGAACATTATTCATACATACTCAATGGAACAGTGAAAACCATGTTTAGGTGCAGGGTGAAGACGGTTCAAGTGACATACGAACGAATTACATACTTTCGGGTACCGTTATCTTTATAATTACTTTTTTTTCGCATGCGGGACCATACGGACGGAGACTACTTGGTTAGGCAATGCTTTGTTTTGGCTCTCAGTGCCATTTCATCGTTGATTCTTGAAAATAAGTTCACATGTTGGCTGAGGAATGTTAAAAGCTTGACTAACATACCTAATGGCCTAATCTTGCACTGGTTTTGAATGATCGTGTATTACAATGTGCGAACGGTCGCATGTCAATTTCCGGCAAGCATGTCTGTGGAGAGTCCAGTGAAAGAGAATGTAGTAAACTCATAAATCAATGTTCCCCACCATTCGACTATGGCTCGACTGAATGGATGAAGGAGAAAGCAAGGAACGCGAAAAATGATGCTGGGATTTATGCGCTTAAGTTTTTTCTTCCACTATTTTAACTTTATTTGTAAAGGGCGTACTAACATTATTTAACCAACGTTCAGCAGTTTGCTTTACACTACATATTTTCAAACATTTTCATTTTGTGCCATTGATAAGAAACCTTTTTAATGTTTTATATCTATCTATTCTATCCTCATGCCGGGCGGTGTTTTTTCTCAAACCAAATATCAAGATTCTCCATTTCCGGAAAGGTACCCTTCCGAATCAGCTTGAAACAATCAGACAAAATATCTATCGGAGACGGACTAGGCATGCTAAAAGAAGTACACAAAATCCGCATTTACGAATCATGGGCAACTTTAATACATTCCGATAGATTGGACGATTCCAGCAGAGTAAGAAATTCAAATCTGCCCGAAATAACATCTCTTGTACGTATTTAATAGATCCATATATATTTATACACTCCACTTCGCGCAGGGGCGCCACCATGTTCTTCGAGATTTGGTTAATTTCAGTTTTCAAAAACAGTCGCAAACCCCTTTCTTCTGGGTGATGAAGCAAAATGGAATTAAGGCGCCATCAGCATGTTTTAAATCAGTCGCAGTATCAAAAACAATCATCCAAGGCGGTTCGAACCCATCTTCATATAATGAGTTTACGAAAGCTGAATGAAATAACAAGAGGAAATACATTTAATATAAAAAAATACTATAAAAAAGGATTGCAAAACACATGGAGCGCATGTAAGAGGAAGCATTGTAAATAAAAGAATCTTTACAGTGTAATAAAAATTCAAGTGGATATGCTTGAGGATCTTCAAAGCGTTGGGTGGTCACATTGTGATGCCGCAGAGCATCCGTCTAACTTATTAAGATTCGCAATCCGGATGACTATCCTGTGCTATATGCTGCGTTGTACTTTAAATTACTAGATAGCGTATAGCGGGCTGTTACTATCTTTATTGAAAAAAACTTATCTCGCTAAAACGCTGGGCCTTGAACTGTCCTTTGAGTCCCATGAATACATTTGAAATTCGTAATTTTTCACAACCGACGGAAAGAATCCAGGTTTTCAATTAGATTATATCTTCAAAAGAATCTCGGAGGGAACTCGTTTCAAACAACCTGTTCCTGTTTGAAACATATGAAAATTTCATATTGACGTTCAAAATTTCGTGGTTCATGGAAAGCTGGTGTAAATTTCGATAGCATAGAAATCTCTATAATTTAATATTTATATTCAACATCTGAAGTGTTGCACACACTATAGTTTTCGTGCAATATACTGTATTTACCTTGATTGGACACAATAGAGCAACACCTCGAATGATGACATCGCTGACATATCCCCATTTACGTGCGGGCGAGAGAGTAAGAATTAGGAACGATCTTGCTCTCACACATGGCATTTGGGCAAGGCATCGTTTTCAAGCATACATCATATAGTTAGCTAGGTATCTGTACTGTATTCATCTTGGTTTTAGGGTTGCTTCATGAGCTTCTCACCGCATAATACCGACTGCACCTTAATCATTCGGTCTCGTGAAATGGTATGATTTTCACAAATTATACCCCTTAACCAAACCGTCGCAGAACATATCCGCACAGCCTGTGTTCAAGTGCGGTTCCACGGGAAACCGTAAATGATGGATCGTCTGTTGAACAGATCGTGGGAATTGGTTTCGTTGCCAACGTTCTATTTCCTAGAACAGCGAACCGCTAGGATTTTGTTCCGACAACTGTCAGAAGGCGACTGTCATTCGGAAAGCTTGAGCTTGAGAGTGGCAGATTTACTAAAGCTGAAAACGGTAAATAAACTGTCCCAGAGAATTCCAAAGGCAAGGGCATGACGAAATGCCCACATCTTGGTTAATTGGTGTAGGGAAATCGTACACTTTCGCCAACAGCTGCCATCGTTGTACTCACGAAGTACCGTCACCATAGTCAAGCAACATAGCTCAACAGTGATGGTTCCTGTTTCGACCTGTTGTTTCACGTTGCAGTTGAAGTAGGCAACGACAACAGTAGCGATAGTGCCGGAATCGTTTGTGCCAAGTGAACCCATGTACAGTGTGCCAATTCGGAAAGAAAACAGAAAAAGTTAGCAGATATTGTTTTTTTACCGGTGCATGGAACTTAAGTCAATCTTGTTTCCGATTAAATCGTCGAAAAATGTTCTTTTACACATGGAACTAAACGCACTCGATATGATCGATAACGTCCGATCTTTATCGGTGAGAGAAGAGTTGAAAAGAACGGCGGTCTGGTAGCAAAGGGAGCGGCGGATAGATAGGTTTTGTTCGTTAATTGTTATCGTGCTTGGCCCACTTCATGTGAGTAACACGGAAAAGCAAGGCACGATTTAGCTGTGGAACCCATCGACAAATAATTAACGAATCATCATGGGCAGCTGTTTGACATGCTTCCGTACGCCACCGAACGCGAGTGTTGCCACCCCGAGCGGGGTTGCGCCATGTATCGGTAGTGCTTCACACGATCCCACCATGACGTACCCGGAAGCAGAAGCACTTGCACATGGTTAGCACGCATTTCCCGTTTCTTCTAGACCAGAACAGTTAAACTAAACTTCCCTTTCACTCAGAAACAGATGATCTCCTTCCGGTCAGTCCACCCGGGCATCATAAGGGCCTTTCGGAGCGGTGTACTGGAGGAAGCTTTAAGAAAGCAGGAGCTTGTGGAATGGTGAATGGAAACATTACATCCACCATGGTTGCCAGCGGAACAGTTGGCGGAACTACCGGTACCGTTGGCGCCATCGGTGGCGGTCTGTCCGTGGAAAGCACTAATAACAACGGAACAGGCAGCAAGGAACTGGGCGGTGCAGTTGTGACCGGGCAGACACTGCTTTCGGACAACGAACTGAACAAGCTCTTCGAGAACTATAAGGACGCCCAGGAGGACGCGATTCTCTCGGAAGGAATCGAACGACTTTGTGGCGATCTCGGATTCAAGCCAGACGACTTTGCAATCCTTGTGCTGGCCTGGCGCCTGGACGCGAACCAGATGTGTCAGTTTACGAAGGCGGAATTCATTCAGGGCCTTCAGCGGATGAACGCTGCCAGCATCGAAGACATTCGCGTTCGTCTACAGCAGATCGTCGAGCGACTGCAAACGGATGGCACAGAGGACTTTAAATCACTGTACCGGTTTACTTTCCGCTTTGGACTCGAACCCGGTCACCGGATACTATCCCTCGACATGGCTATCAGCCTGTGGCGGCTCGTATTCACCGTTAACACTCCCGACATCCTGCAGCGCTGGTTGAACTTTCTCGAGCAGCACCAGAACATTCGGGGCGTCCCAAAGGACACCTGGAATATGTTTCTGAACTTTGTGGAAACCTGTGATATCGAACACTACGACGACACTGAGGCTTGGCCAAGTCTGTTCGACGACTTTGTCGAATACGAACAGGAACGCACCGGTCACCTTGATGCGAAGGACAATAGTGGTGGAGAGGCCCCTCTGCCCTTCGATCACCATGAAGCCAATGGTTCATAGTATTTCAATAGATAACGTCGATCTTAAGCTTTAAGCTCCAGCTTTCCATCGTCCTACGTTTCATCAGGTCAATTGATCGGCCATTTTTCCCATTTTGTATCAACGATACCTGTTTATCATGCATCATCATCCATTCTATTGGCATCCTCCTCTCAATCGGTAAGCGTGAAACCATAACATACATGTTTTCTGTCTGTCCTTGGTGGAGAGGTCTTGTTCTGTTTCGCGAGAATGTGTTTCCATCCTAACCATAAGTGATTTATCCTGAATTCGTTCCCATATAGCTTGGTTATTAATATTCGTAACATGAAATTCGCTTTTAATTATGTATTCATTCATCACACTCACACACTCATCAAATAACTATTCAAAAATATCCGAAAAACGACTTCGTCGGCCAACATCAAGTTCAGGAATATATAATTTTTTAAATAGAAAACAGTCCGTTCTCCCTTCAACTCTCCAATAGTCACATTGATTCGGACACGCTCAAGGTTGAGAGGAATTGCAAGTACTTATGTTAGATCAGCTTTTTTATTTCCCAAGGCATTTTCGGTTTTATTAGTGTTGTTTCAGCAATCGCGAGGAGGGATAGGAACGAAGAAGAATAATTGAGTCGCTTATTGTTGATGTATACATATTAAAGCGTATGTTTAGGCGTATTGCGATGCGAATCACACAGCTGTTAGGACAGGACTGTTTTCTCCACATACGATTCAACATAAAGAGAATGTTTTAAAAGACAACACGACGCGTGAAAATGCAGTCAAATGCCTAAGATGAGATTCGACAGGCAGCGAAGGCAAAGGGCATTAGGAGACACATAGTTATTTATTATTCAGAGCACAACGATGATTTTTCTTCGTCTTCGTCGGTGTTGGCTGTTAAAAAGATGATAAATATTGGCGGATAAATCAATTTTTGTGACGCATGTACTGATTCTAGCAAAATTTTTGGACAGCAGCATAGAAACATATGTTGCATAGAAGCATATGTGGAAGAAGTAACAAGTCTGGCTGATGAATGCATATTTTATAGTTCACGTTCTTTTATTTTATCTATTTGTCGTGCGTGTTCGAGTATAATTTAAATGAAATAGCATAGAACTGCAATGGTGTCGGGGATTTGGGGACAGATATTTTCGTTCGCAACGGAAACAGTCCGAGAAGTCCCACGATCGATATCAAATCTTAGTGTAATTATCGCATTAACGCAAATCGGTTTTGAAATAAAGGTGATAAACCTGTATAGCGCAGCAGTGGTATAATGTATGTTTACAACGCGTGTCACAACCGTGCATATTTTCTAATCCATTTTTGTGTTGGCGTTGAGGCATTATTTTGTTCGTGTTCTGTAATATTTGTTTTGCCGTTATTGTTTTCTTATTTTCCAGCTCTTCGGTTGAATACATACATTTCGAATACCCGTTTTAACTGCTCGAACTCCAAATCTGTTACTACATGAGACCTTTAGGGTCGGTACTCGATAGTGTTGTAGGTAAGTATTGTTCGCTTTTTATATGAAAATTCTTTACAATATTAGTAGTTTTTCTCTCGTGTTGATTGTGCGTTAATTTCCTTCGACCTTCTAAGGCGGGCCTTCGACTAAGACGTCATTGACGTCGTGTTATTGCGGAATGATCCATTGTTTCTTTCTGCAAGAGTGCCGAAACTGTGACCGAGTGATTTTAGTCGTCACGCATCCATTACGTTCTTTAGTACATCTATATGCACCTGCCCTTTTTCCCTGTTCTGTTCGGTTCTTGTTGATTCGTCTGATCGTTACGGGTACCCTCTACGGGTCTACGGGTACATACAAACTATAAAATAAATAAATAAATATATAAATCTAGCGGAATAGACTGGTAGAATCCCCGGTTCTCTGTCCGTTTCAGATTAAATAAGATACACTCAATCAGCTGCGTAGCAAGACTGCAAAAGGGAAATGAGTTGCAAAACAGTTCACGCCGTTTTGTTCCGGTATAGGCCAAATCCAATCATCTTGGCGTTTCAAACGCGAATGGATTTTCCCGACCGAGAAAATAGCATATCATGCTTTAATTCTCGTTCCGTGGCTTTTACATGATATTTTGAGCTTCCCTCCCGGAACTACTCTGGTCCGTCTGTTTTCTAAAGTTCTGATAATTTGGTTTCGTTTTCTGCTCAGCGATCACATATTTGGTAAAGTATGGCGTCGCTGGGAAAATTCATTTCTCGACTAATTGTGGATCTAATTGGTCGGAAAATTGCGCATTTCCAGCCCCAGACACTGCCCCAGCCCTTACATGCAATTGACTTAAACTAATGACCCATTAGCCCAGCCGATTAGGACTCGATGAAAGCCGGTCGGCGTTTATGAGTGTGGGTTGCCAAATGTGGAACGCGCCATGGTGGTCTCTGCTGCGTTTATCATTCCGCTAGTTAGTGGCCACGGAAAGGCTACGAAAAAAGGGCTCTTCACCCATGGACTTCTAGAAAATGGTTCGCTTGCGTCAGGGCGAGAATAACATTGACGTCATTCGCGTAGGAGAAGTGTTGATTGTCTGCATTTCGGAAGATGTGCAACCGAACCGAATTTAATTTCACCAGGCACGGGGCGGGTTTGATAAATGCGCACATTTGGGGAATGGGTGTCAGTTTTCCCACCGCGCATCGTATTCCCACCGTCACCCTAAAATTGACCAAACCAAAATCTGATTAAGCACCGACCCCCTGCTTAATGGAAAGCGGGCGGATGGTGTAGAGGTCGATTAAGCAAATGGGGATATTTCCGGTGAGACGGTTAATTATCAGGCATGACTATCGTTCTAACAGAAGGGCAATTATAGGGATTAATTTATGATTCTTCGACGAACGAAGTAAGGATGAATTTCATCACGTTGCGGGTCGTACGGCTTCAGCGTAGAAAAAAGTGATATATGGTTTACATTTTACCTTTTTTCATTATTATTATTACTCGTTTTTCGTTTTAAATCAGTACTTCTTTCGACTTCGTCAAAAAAATAGTCAGCAGGGGCGCTTTGATTTGATCTCACGCGCACCTCACTTTGGGTTCGGTGGATCGACAGTGAGAGTGAATCGATCATGCTGATATGTTCGTGTGCGATCTTGTCAACCGTAGCGAAGTGGTGAGCGAAAGTGAAATACAGGCTGTACGCTGCGCTCCCGATGTGCAACATGCCGGTTTCGATGCCCAGCGGTGCACTAGCGAGATGATCAACGCAGCGGTCAATATCAGCTTCCAGCTCTCATCTCATCACACGTACCCAAAAAAACCGCACGCTCTCACACTATTTGCGCCCTTTAGGTCGCCGTGGCCCGGGACTCGCAAGCGCTATACGTGCAGACAACCGTGGCGGACGTACGGACCTCGACAACCGTCGACTGACACGGTCACACTCCCCTCCTCTTCTCTGGGTCGTTGCTGTTTCGTCTCATTTTGGACATTCGTGCTCTCGGAAAGCCGAACCGACTCCGGCGCTGGCGGTTGGTCCGGTTTTGGTGGTATCGCCAGATTGAACCGACAAAGGTGTCATTACGGTGTTCGCGCTGAACCAGGACGCACGTGCAGTTTCGACTCTCCGCCAGTGTGGCAGACACGAAGCGCTCGGAATCGATTCGTTGGCAGGTTCGATACATTCGACAATCCCAGAAGCCACCGTGCCGAAAGTGTTGTGATTTGAGCCCTCAGCTGCTTTGTTGTACATCTGTTCACACCCAAATTTGTCACCATTGATCGTTCGCGTGTGCTTGTGTGCTTCTACAGTTTCCACGGCGTCGCGTGTGCACTTTTGTGCCTAACTCCGTCCGATCTCGGCCAGAGGCGGGAAGAATACAAGCGAAAGAAAATCATCAGCCCTTGGTGTGGCCACAGCCCGAGCGTCGTATTTGTAGCGCCGCGTTGCGTTCGCTTTCGGTGTGCTCTTCTGGCATCTTTCGTGCTCGCCGCCGCGCGCGTGTGCCTTGCTTGTCGTGTGCCCGTTGACTCGGTCGTTGATTTTTGTTATGTGATCGATGAAATTCGCGCGATCAGCTTCCAAACGAGTATGGTTCGAAAAAAAAATAAGACAAGCATACAGCGGTTCAAAAGATAAAATAAGAAAGTAGAAGAAGAAATCAAAATTTAAATTAAAAAAATACAACACAACAAAACCACCTCACACACTCAGTGCTGCAGAAATTACGGCTGTAGGTGCCGGTACTGCTGCCGCGGTGGGCACAAGTGAAGTGAAAAAATTGCTCTCACTCTCAATCGCTTTCTTCCAGCTACCAAAAAGTGTACCGCACGAGCGGCACAATTGTGGTGGCGAACAAATCGGTTGCAAATCGTTGTTTGCATCTAGCTTTCTGGTGCAAGAGAAGCGCCTAGCAATATTGGCAATTGCATTTCGTTGCTCTTTCTACACATTGATCTTCATTCGGTGAAGATCCGCATTCGCGTGTGTTCCGGGATTTCGCTGCCGACACGGCGCTGGCCAATGCCCGTGTGTGCGCGCGCGATGTGATAATAAATATTACGTAAAAAAGCAAACCAAATCGGTCGTTCAGCGCGAACGGCTCGCCGGTTTCGACCCGACCCAGCCCTGACCTGTTGCAGGTGAAGACCTGTGTGTTAAAGCCTCCATGGGAGCGACCACAGCAAATCTCATCTAGGGTTCTTCGAAAAAATTTGATGAAGCTGTGTTGAATACAGCTGAGTTGTGATCATTCACTCGCCGACCGGCTGTTCCATTTTTAGACAGGTCAGATATATTTGGACAGATCGTAGCCATTAGTCGTAGTTGAAGAGCGGAGTCGACAAGTGGATCACACGTTCAATCGATTGGTTCATGCATTCAACAGGGGGTCAGTGGCACAAAAGAATCCGAGATTTAAAAGCTCACGACATACGCACTGGTCTGTTAACCAATAACCATCATTGCAGCTGCTGCTGTGTTGATTTACAGTTCCGGAGCTCTCTTCTTCGGATTCTGTCTTCCACTGTTTGATTTCGCTTGTATTCAAGTATTGCATCAAAAGACATCTGATTCGACAGCTGAGAGTGGAAGGTTCAGTGTCGATCAGTGGGTCGCCGAAGGAAAAGCAAAAACCGGAGATTCGTTAACACGTACCGCGGATTATCACATGTTTCAGTATGCTGAACCTATTACGTCTCACCGTTTGTATCACAACCGTTTGTGCCGTGGCGCTAGCGAGCGGTTCGCTGGATGTCGCAGATTCCCCAAAGCATCGTCAGCCCACCGCCCCTACGGAAACCCATGCCAGTGTCAGGAACAATGTTGTCGTCGTTAGCGCTACCGACAAAAATGACACACAACAGCATTCAAGTGTGCCGGGGGCCCGAAATAACGCAACGGAGAAAACAAGAAACTCTCTTTCGGAAGTGCCGGTTCCGTGTGGAATTGCTGGTGATGCCGGTGGCGAGCGGCAGGACGAGTCGCGGCGCCAACGGGTGAGAAGTGATAAATTGAATAATGGTACGTGCGTGAGTACGATCTGCTCCGCCACCGACGTGAACCCAGGCGGCGAGCATCGCTCGGATGGCGTTGATACCGCCGAAGATTCGAGTGTCGCTGTGATCAACGCTACGGACGGCATCGATCACGCGCCCCAACATCAGCACCAACACCAGCATCATCACCATTATCATCACCATCATCATCACCACCCTCCGACGCAGCACCGAGGTGACCCGCGGCATCGTCATCTGCATCCGATGCAGACCGCGCCCCGTGTGGACGGTGGCGCCTTTGTTTACGGAGGCAAGAAGGTGGTGCTCATGGCGCAAGTGCTCATGCACACTTCCGTTCTGTACGGTCTACTTTCGATCGCCGAACGCGACGGCCTTTCCAAGCGCTGTTACCGGGAGCTGCAGCGCGTCTACGATGGCATTCAGCAGAAGGAAATCTGGGCAATGAAAGGTACGCAGTTGGCTCTTAAAAAGATGGGAAAATCGGGTTGAAAGGGTCAAAAAAGGGGACAACTTCGGTGTTGCCGTTGCGGTGCTGATCAGCCCACAGTTCTATTTGTACAGGAAATATTTCTATAAAGACTCGACTCCTCGCTGCATCTCCCAACTCGGTTTTAACTCCCGACGGTTATCGTCACCGTTTTGTGATTTAGTTTGACCATTTCTCTGAACCGAAGACATTTTTTGAACAGCCGGTCGCCGTCTACCGTTACGGGACAGCCGGCGCAGGTGTTTTAGTGCATATCTTGCGTGCATCCGGAGCGTTTTGCTTTGTTTTTCCGCGGGTGTTTCGGTGGTCACCAAAAAACAGGAAAGACAAAACCATAACAACACGTGCAGAGCAAGTGTTGTTCAGGGTCAGGAATTGATCAGTGGAGCTTGTAGACTGTTTTACTCGTTCGTGGTCCACGGCATGGACTCGCTTGAGCGATCACCTGACGATGGAAACAAATTTATCCAACCGAAAGGGCTCTTGGAGGGCAAATCGCGTGTCCGAATCAAATTAGACCGATTTATTTCGATTTCGCTACGCTAAACTAGTGCTCATCTAACAAGCTTTTGTGGAATTCTTTGTGCCATCTCATGTTGGGGAGGGTCACCTTGGCTCGGGGGAAAACTCGTGTCGTGCAAAATGTTCGTCTTTTTATGAGTTCTATTCTATTTGTTTATAGAAAGAAACTCTCGAAACTTCTAGTGAGTCAACACACATCAAACGCCGAACTCATGTTCATGAGCTCATCAATGGACGACGCGGCGCACGGGTTTAGGGTTTTCGCGCCGGTAATCGTAGCCTAGGACGAAATGTGGAAAATGGTGGATGAAAAATGTTGCTGAATTCAATTTGCTCCATTGTATGAGGCTCTCGCTCGCTCGTACCAGAGGCTCTCGCTTTAGCAACGGTGTCATTGGGAAGGATGTGAAAAGCGAAGAGATCATTTAATTTCTCTACTCGAATTTGTAAACCTCTTTTCACAGCAAGTGGCCTTTCGCAAGAGACCATTCGTATTAGCCACAGCTGGAGAATCCGCAAAATGCGAGATAGCCTTCGCTCTTGGGAATGGAAACAAACTCCGAGTAATCCCCTGAAGAGTGATCTGTTTCTCAATCTTCTTCTCACGCCCAATTGCATCAGACGAACCAAGCGCCTCAGCCTCCGTCCAGCCTTATTTGTTAACAAAATTATGATGGTCGGAGGTATTGTGAGCGTTGACGTGCGGCTGGAAAAAATCACCGATTTCGTGTCCCAGCTCGTGGGACGCTTCCCCAAGCCAGCCTGCCGATTGCTCACCGCGACCAATGGAGCTGTTTTTCAGGGTCACATTTGCCCCATTGCGATGCTGCAGAGGGCAATGCAAACGTTTCGAAAGTGTCTTTCTATTAACATATTGCCAATCGGCAGTAGAACTCATAAAAAGACGAACATTTTGCACGAGCGTAAAAGGCGCAAATTTATTTGATCGCAGCATGGCATTCCGAGATGAGGAGAGAGGAAAGACGATGCTATATTGCTGGCGGTAGATCACACAATGTGACTCAAGGCTGATAAGCAATGAGCCGAAAATGTTCGGTAAACATTTGCATTGAATGTTCGCGGGTGCAAAAAACATCACCTGACATCGAACGGAAAAAATTTCAAGACGCAAGTACCTCTCCTCGAGCTCCAATCCGCCCGAACTGTATGAACGTAACATATGAGACACTTTATTAGAGGCCGTCCTTCTCGATCGGCTCAGTTCCCCCATCCAGCAAATGTTGTGGGGAATTTGAGGTGGTTATTCGTGATTTACTATACACTCTAGCAAGAGTGAAAAAGTGAGAGAGAAAGAGGGAGAAAGAGTGCGACATCCGTTAACCTTAACCTTTTCGCTTGCAGCAAATGCAAATACTTTACTCGTGTATACCATTTTAATCCCGCGGCGCACGCGTACGCGAGTGTATTGAGTCAGTTCCGCTCGCAAATCAGGCAAAAGGTGTAGGGAGTTATGGATGAAATAAATGCACCTCATTTGTTTCGCCAGATGAACGCAGCCGAATGCTAAGAATTCGTGGTTAGCTCCCCCGTGATTAATCACGCACTTGATTGCATAATCACGCAGGCGCGGACACACTACTTCCTTCCACTTCGAGCTGTGGTGTATGGTGTCGGAATCGAACGGGAACTGCCGACGGACAGGTTTTCATGCGAGGCGCGGCCGTCGTCGTCGTCGTCTTCGTTTATCGTCGGGCATTTATTTTATGTAATCAACTTGAACTTCTGTCTCATCGGCGTCACGCGTGGAGGCCACCGGTGCGCAGCATAAACCAGTGGGAAAAATCTCTTTTGTGAGCCGAACGGCGAACGAAGGATAGCGAACTCATTTTTCTTGCAGCTGCAGCAGCCGACAGACGGCTGGCTTCCTTTCGTGAACCTCAACCCCGTGACATTCGGGCAAATTAGGCAACTGGGGGACGAGAGATTATCCCTTTACCCACCAACCGAACCCGCTCCGCCCCACCACTTACGCATACGCTGTGCGATAATCGTACGAAGCAGAAATAGGTCACCGATGTCACCGGTGCGAAGCTTTTATTTTCCCGCTGTTCCTCCTGTCTCGCTCATCGTATGCCTTGACAGGGACACATCTTCATCTTGGCAGGTGGGAACAACATAACGAGTGTGACGAATCAGGCAAGAAAAGCAAGACTACGTTGCTGGTTGATGTTATGCTCAATGAAGGGTCTGTACGATGTTTTACCGCCCAAAAAAGTAGTTCCGGCTTCGGATGCCGTCGAATGGATGGACTGTTGGATATGAAACCACTCAAATACCACGTGTGGCTACGGGGCCCGACCCACAACTATTTTCGTTTCCCATCAAGAGACCTTGGAGAGAAAATGGCTTTCATTTTTACCACCCGGCTCGTGGAGCTCGTAATGGCAGTGGGTCATATCAAACAGGAAAAAAGAAACAACAATCAAACTCATAGCCAAAAGCGGCAGGGTGGGCGTAATTATGCTCAGATCAATTGTGTGATGAAGCTTATTGCTGAGAAGGAAAAAGCCCAACCCGGGGTAGCAAGGCGCATGCCAGTTCACAAAAACAACGGGCAATTCACACACTAATTAGCCGATTCGGACGAGTGCATTTGCCCGGATGTGTTAACTCCATTCCATGCCCTGCCTATCGGACGGCACAAGGATGTGTCCGGGTCATGCAATATAGTGCTAGTATCAGATGCCCGATTTAATTTTACTTTCATGCTATCCTAATCAACGACAATCTTCAGAGGCAAGTGTTCAATGCACTTGACTGACACGTGTTGCATTGAGAGCTACAAAAAAGAAAGACTCATACTTAATAACCACGTTTCAATTGTACATTCATCGGTGGCCTTTTTCCATCAATTCGCCTCAAGAAACGCGGCAGGGTCATCGCAATTGACACGCTGCTGCCAGACGATTGCTAAAATGTACGCTTGGTCATAATACTGTTTTTCTTCTGTTCTTTCCATTTCATCGTGGCATTGTCAAGTGAGTAGGTAGGGTTGTCCACGAATGAACGTCAATCGGTTTGCAGGCTGTAAGCGGAAGGACGAAATAGTCACTTCACGCTTCCTTTTTTGGGAATGACTAAGAAAATCTGATGATCATGTGATTCAACTCGGGGGAAGAAAAGAGTGGCATTCTCAGGGTTACTGAAACAAGTTTGCAAAACAGACAGAACTGGTTAAAAGTAAAGATTCAATGTTCAGATTCAAAGATTCAATTTCCAAAACTATCAAAACAGTATAATACTGTTTGAAGCTCCCGTGTAATACGCGTTTCATCGGAGAGAGCCAGTAGAATCCAAAGAAGTAGCATGTTCCAGAATCGTTATGTCTAAACACTAAAAATCGCTCATAAACTATGTTCTAGTACCACTGGCCACTGGTTCACGAACGTAAACTGTTATCTTCGATAAATAAACAGATAAACAAAATCGAATGCGCTCGCTGCGCTTCTAGTCATGGTGATTATCCAAACAGCAGTTGGACTACCTTACAAGAACGCCCCTTGATATGGGCATACCAAATTAAGTCTGCTTGTGTGCGTGTGACGTAGAAAAATAACGGATTCCTGTCGGTCGAACACAATGACCTTTGGAATCCAGCATTCCTCGCCTAGTCCTCGTCCTAAACCATATTGGGCATGGCATAATAGAAGCGTACCTGGCCATCGTCGGGCGCCCCTGCACCACCCAGTGCAGCTGGAAAGAACGCCATTCGGGATAGGAAAATAGAAAGTGAACAAAACGGGTTCGTTCTCGGGCAAGACTGGAGGTTTCCCGCTTGTGCTCCCGTTGACGTCGTTCGTTACATTCGACGGGGAAAGATGGAAAAACACGGACTGCAGATACAGCGACAGTGAAAGAGAGTAGGGGATAGAAAATGCCTCTTGAAAGGACTGAAAAGAGGAAAAGCAAAAGCAAAAGCCACCATCAATTGGTGGCGCTCTGGAGCTCGGACGTTTCATTCATGTCTCATATGAAACGGGATCGATCTTCGACGCGGAGGTGTAGCTCCGAGTGCCGGACCGGTTTCCAGCCGATGGCGGGAAGGCTTTGCTGTGCGTTGCAGTTTCGGAAACTGGTATGCGTTGTTGTTCCGTTTGTTTGTTTTCGGATCAGCTGGGAAAAGAACTTTAAAATGCAAACTTTTGGGTTGCTGGACCCGACTGCTGGTAGAGCGCCATGTAATGGAAGGGCAAACATTGCCCTGCGATGAGGAAACGTACACAAGTCCCCCAAGGCAGGTTTGTCTATGCCCTCCAGGCTGATTCTTCCCGGTCTTTAACCTTCGCGACTTTAGTGTGTCTGCCACAATCATTGCTGCACGACGATGGCAATCAGAATTTAACTTTTCGTCGGTTATTTCAGGCAGTGGAAAGTATTCCGGCTAACTCTGTCTCTCAATAACAACAGGTGATATGGTTGAGAATGTTCGACCTATTATATGTAGTGCGATATGTTGGTTGATCTGTTTACATTAAACTTCTTCTTAAAGAAAGCTCTTCTTTTCCTTTCTCGTTTCACCGAAGGAGAATAATTTGCAGTAAATGTCTCATGTTCTAAATTACTTCTGCTACCCGGTTGCAGCTCTCGATTCCTCCGGCAGCCAGGCATCGGGCTTCATGTTGGGTCACAACCACTGGATCGGCTCGGAGAAGGGCTGCGAGTCAACACAGTCGCCACTTTCGATCACGCTCTCCGACCGCTATCGGCGCAACATGAAGCCGAACCTCGTGTCCGCCCTCGCCCCGTTTGAGCTAGACTATCGGATCGTATTCGCCAAGCATCAGTCGGCCTGGCAGGTGGAAGTAAAATTCCAGAGCGAGGTAAGTCGCAGCAATACGGTTCGGTTGCCGCCAAACCACTCCACCTACAAAATATCACACTACCTCTATTGAGCGCTTTGTCTATTTCAGAATATTCTTCACCTCGGCTTGTGCATACCGCGATCATGCTCCAATGACGAGTTGCACAACCTGACCGCACGCTACTTTGACGAGAACGTCATCCTGGCACAGGACATTTACGAATTCAAACCGACCGTGCTGCACGTGAAGAACACCATGCTCGATCCTAGGTTCTGGACAAAACCAAGCGTGTTCATCATAGGGTAATTCAATCGGCCAAATTTATTCCAGATAGCGAGAGAAAAAGAAAGAGAGAAAATTGAGTAGAAATGAGCAACAGTTGAGTCGTAGTCTGGGAAGCTGATGGCCACTTTAGATGGTGCTGGTTATCGGTTCAGTTTTTTTTTAAATAGCATTCGTTTCGTCATTCTGTGTGCGGTAGTAACCATCCCCTCGTGTATGTTTTGAACAAGGTTAAACGGGTGCTAATGGCCTCTGTCAACTTCATAGATGTATCTGCGAAATATATCTCGAAGGTTAATTCAGCTGGACTTGTGCTAGAAAGTCCTTCTTAGGGCATGCATCTGCAACCCTTATGAATCCTACCGAAAACCTTTTTTTACTGGTACGAGTACTCTAAACGTACGCGATTTTCAACAGTCGAAAGTAGTACTTCTTTTCTGTATTGATTGCCGGTTTTGATATTTAATTGTATGTATATGTGTAATCCATACCTTTTTACATTCACAATTTTCGTTTCCCACTTCCAAATCAAATACTCTACAGGATCTCACTAGCCTTCACGTTGCTGATGGTCTACTTGGCGCATAGCAGAGAGCAACGTTCGATTGTGGAGAAACACCGCAATAAAGCGTCTCCCGCAGATGACAACTCCTCGCCGCTGAGACCACCGGGCATTGCGACCTCTGATGATCGGCCTACGACGATGGAACCATTCGGCGAGGGCAGTGACGGCACCTTCACCGATAAAGTTATCGACAGTTTCAACCTGCGCAAGAATCTGGCCACGATCTTCCGCACGGATACTGGACCCCAATCTCTGCCGGTGATTTGTGGCATCAAGTACGTGCACAAAACCATGATTTTATCTCCTCCCAGTCCAGAAGAAAGAAACTCGGCCCTCCCGTTCTCATTGCCATTGACCGCCTACTCCACAGATCGATCTGCTGCTTTCTCATACTGTGCTTCCATATGCAATGGTATACCTTCTACACATTGCACAACCCCTCAGTGATGCTGCACTACGCCGAACAGGTGCGGTTTCAGATGGTTAGCAATGCGCCTCTGCTGGTGGACGTTTTCTTCGCCATCAGCGGCTTTCTGCTCAGCTACAACTTCATTCGCAATAGGTCCAAAGTGCACGAGGTCAAGGCGAACACACTATGGGAAAATTGCAAGCTGTACGGAAAGATGCTGCTCCACCGTTACCTCCGGTAGGTACCCTGGACTAAGAACCACCATCCTTCCCTAGACCTTTTGCCCTTTGCTGGTCGGTATCTGATCGGGTTTTTTTTTCCTTTCTTGCTTCTTTCCTTCGCAGCCTCTCGCCCATGTACCTGTTCGTAACGGTACTCGGCGAGCTGACGCACAGCTACATTGTGGAGACGTCCAAATTTTGGGTGCACGAGCGGTCCGACCTGGGCTGCCAGCGCTACTGGTGGCGCAATATCCTATACATTCAAAACCTCTACCCGGTCGACGACTTCTGCCTCAGCTGGACATGGTCGCTGGCCTGCGAGATGCAGTACTACATGCTCTTCACAGTGCTGCTCTTCGTATACGCCAAGTACGCGCAAATAGTTTAGTTCCGTTCTTCTGTTCCGAAGAAGTCAATTCCTCGTCCGGTGGTTACCGTTTTTTGCAGGAGCTCACGGTTCGGTAAGAAGGTGTTCGGCACGTTCGCGGTAGGAACACTGGTCTTCAACGTTGCGTTGACGCTGAATCACCGGTTCATCCCGTCGTACGACGTTCTGTACAACACCGGCGGCGCCCTCTACACTGCGCCCTGGTCTCGAGTGTCTCCGTATGTGGTCGGGGTCTACTTCGGATGGCTGATGGCGTTTGGCCGCGACAGGTTCACCATCTCGCAGGTAAGAAACGCGCATGCAATGCGGTCACCTTGCGTCCTCAAGTATTGAAACCATTCTTTGTTTCCTCAGAATCAGTACCGGTGGTATTGGCTGTTGGCGTGCGGTTGTGTGATCTTCAGCATGCATTCAACGGTTAAGCGCAACTTCCCGTTCCCGATTGCGTCGACCGTCATGGTGGGCGTGCGGTGGCTTATATCCTGGGCTGCCTGTTGGGTGATTCTTGCTACCGGATTCGGCTACTCCAGTATGTACCGTACATTGCTTTTCTTCCTTGTTGTAGGCAATAACCAGCTCATTTGCCTTCGTTGTCTCTTCAGATATCGTTACGCGAGTGCTGTCGGCAAAGTTTTTCGTGCACGTCAATAAGCTCACGTACGGAATATACTTGGTGAATCCGCTGATAATCATCATCACTTACGGCGTGTCAGATTCCAGTGTCCACGCCGATCCGATACATACGGTAAGTCACCAGCGTCTTCAGTAGGTGCTCAGAAGCTCCCAATAACCTCCCGGGCGTTTTTGTTGTTCTTTCCCCTTGAACTTCCAGATGGTTATGGCACTTGGTGTAACATTGCTGTCCTACGTAGGGGCGATCATGTTTTCCGCTTGTTTCGAAATACCGTACTGTAGAATTTCTAGCGAAATTTTAAAGCTCAATCGTAAGCTTTCTCCAATCCCCATTACTGTGCCCCGATCTGACCCAGTCGTAAGCGACGAAGACTTCCCAGCATCTGCACCCTACCCAGTGGCTGAAAGCGACCGGAAGACCAAGTGATGAGCGTAAGAGTAGCAGGAAATTAGAGAACCCTTTAATTTCGCTCTTGAATTGGATTCAGATTGCATCCCACAGCAACTGCTTGCGGTTGGGTTTGGCTCCTATACAGTTGACTAGCTTTTAAGAGTGCATGTGATATCTCTTCCTATAAGTGGGTAATTCTTCTATCGGTAATTCAGAAATGGCCAAAACAAGGGAAAAGCATTTTGGTACTTTTCTAACAGTTTCGAGTAGCGGCAAGCTGTTGTGTGCTTGCTAATCACTAGTACGTGGATAGGTATTTATTAATTTAGTTCGTAAGGGACTTCCATAGGACGAAGCACTTTGGAATAAATGACATTACCTCCAGTACGCACTGCACTGTCGCGCAGTGCGTTTTTTAACGATGACGCCCTGTCACTACTGCGACAATAGAGAAATGTCCGGTTGCGGATGAGAGTGACCCATGCTGACAGTGATCCTTTTCTTTTTCCATTCATGGCTTGTCTTTTGTAGTGTGCCGTGATGAGGTGCAGTGATCGTAGTTGACACATAAATGAGCATCTTGAGATAAAAGATTGCCTCGTCAATCTTCATCCTGCTCTCCGAGATTGATCACCGCTTGCCAAACCCATTACACCACCACTTTTCCTTCTTCATCATCGAACATTTGGTGGGCTGGAAAAAAATGAAAACGACCCCACTGGATCAAGGTCGCGCTTGCAGATCGCGTCGCCCTGCGCGGAGTGATGGAGCAGTGAAGCTCCCGTGCCTCTTGTTAGCTCTTGCACTCGTAATCTCATCTTGTATAATGTATGTCTTGCGCGAAGAAACGGGGCGAAAAGGAGAAAAGCGAGAGTGTGTGTATATGTAATCGCGCAACCCATGGTAAAGATTTTTTTTATTGGTTTTATTATTTCTCTCTTTCTGCGCCACTGCCTTTGCGTGGACAAGTGGACAGGTGGCGGTGTGGCGTGTTACGTGTGGCTAGAGAGGAAAAGCCACACGAAAATAAAACAAGCTCAATGCGCGAGGAACGGAGGTGTACTATAGAGTGCATGGGGGACGGCTCCCGCTGACCAAGCGACCGAGTGCTCCACTGGCATCGAATCCTGGTCTGCCCGCGAACGGAGGCTCTTCGTGGTCAATCGGTGGACAAAGGCAAAGGCTGTCGGAGCAGGTCTAACTGGTTTTCCCTGCATGACTGCGTTATTTTTCGAGAGGTCGCTGTGTGCCAATAGTGTGCGCATACAAAGATTTTTGAACTTTTTCCAATGGGATCAACGAGCTGCGTTTCGACAAGGTCTCAGCTTCGCTCTCATTGTGCTCCCTCTCTCTCTTGCTCTCTCTCTCTCTCTCTCTCTTTCTCTCTTTCTCTATATATATATATATATATATATACATATATCTTTATATATATATCTTTCTGTCTCTCTCTTTTACTTCAAAAAGAAAATTTACGCAAAACACATTGATCATCTCCCAGTTGCGTTCTGTCCTGCAGTAGGTCCTCCAGCATTACACCCACTCAGCAGCGTTAGTTTGCTGAATGTTTGATGTCTGTGCGCTTGTGCCATTTTCTGGGCCCCAATGCAAATAGAATCATGAAACACTCGTTCGCATGTTGCGCACGACTTAAGGCTGGTGTGTGAGGTTCGCGACCTGTACATATCGCAAAAATGGGTGTCTGTTTTGCAGATTCGCACCCCCAGAAGAGTACGTCGAAGAGACCGTGGTTGAGTAACTGCCAAACTCTTTGGCTGTCCTATTCTATGCTGTCCTGTCCTTTATATAACTAATTGGGGTGCTGGTTCAACGGGTTCTTTTTTCGATGCTCGACAAACCGATTCCCGCCTAAATTGCACTTAATGCGAATACGCAGCATTAGAACATGCGATATGTTTGTGCTATTCAAGTAAGTTCAAGTTTGTGCTATGCAGTAAACAAAATGGAAGAGAAATGGAAAAACTGAAAAAATATGTGGAAACCGTGATATTAGAAGACACCCGACAACGATAAAGTAACGGACCTACGCACCGGGTGCTATCATATGCTTCGCGAATGTACGCGATGTGAGCGATACAAAGCTCCCTGTGCTCACTAGATATGTTCCGTGTGCTTTCTATTTGTGTTACTTATTTGACGGTCATCAACTTCCATCATCCTACTGTGTATTCGTCCCATTTATGATATTCCTACGATTGTTACGTTACCTTTGTAGTTCCTCCCGGTTGCCTATGCCATTCGTGTATCGCTTCCAAAGCTGGTAAACCATGTTGCCCTAAACAACGTGTGCGAATTGTGCACACGTTGCAGTAACCACGGCATCTGTCTCGGTCAGTAGAAGAGCCCAATTAACAGAAGCTCCCGCTTCGGCTTTCCGGCTGACACCGCATTGTTTGACGTTGGAGGTCTCGTCCAAAAGCGGATTGCGTAAGTGCTAAGCGCAACTATTACCCGTTTGCGAACGGAACATTGCTCACCCGAAACGAAAAGAAACAAATCCTTCACGATGGACGAGCCGATCCGTAAGAGTTTCGCCGCGTCCGTTGTGCAATATTCTATAGACCAACCGTTTCGGAGTTCCGTGTTACTTATTAAATGTTGTTAGTAAAACGACGCTTTGGCGTATTCCGCCAGAGTGTTCCGCGAGCATCCGAAGAGCCCGTTCATGTTTTAAACTCTACCCAGAACAACGCAAGCCGATAACGAACGACCGGCCCAAAACGAAACATAAGAGAAGACTCAATTGCGCTTGGCGGCAGATTGTATAACTAAATTGGGAAACTCCAAGAGCGTTGCAAGCACCAGAAAACCAAGTGATCTCTCGCCGCGTGTCTGCTCTTCCAGTTAAATGGAGACAAACTTGTTTGCAATAATTTCAAAACACAGCCACACCGCCCACAACTGAAGAATTGTCCTGATGTTTACTCACACCAGGTGCTAACTGAATTTATCCGAATCTTTCTAAGAAGCCTTTCTGGACGGTAAAGAAAGTCAATGGAACTTGTCTTCTTCCACCGTTCGAAGATAATGTCGCCTGAACTAAATCCCACAAAAAAAAAGTTCGACACGTTAAGTTTATGCGCAATAAATACACAGTCCATCGTGCCACTGAAGATTGGATAGCGAAGTGCATGCAGCCAAGGTTAACATGTTGAGTTGATCGAACAGCAGTGGCAACGATATTAGGCAGCTGCAGATTGCTTCTGTCAGTGGAGATGAAAAGATTGACGAATGTGCAATCGTTGCACGTTCTTCCGATCGGGCGATGCATTTCGCTGCATTAGGCTGTAGCTGTGTGTGTGTGTTTTTGTGTTGTGTGCATGTTGTGCCATTGATCGCTGGGAAGGACATTCAAAGAACGGCCCACCTGGCTCTGCTACCCATTCATGGCCAGCGAGTGGCAAGCGTTGGTTGTATTCTAAAGGGCGCAGTTAATGATGAAATGAAACGCGTTTGCGTGAATTTATTTTTCGTGTGTGAAGGGAACAAAACAGTCCACAGGACGAAACGGCTGTAGCAAAAGCAAACAAAATTACTCAGTGCAAAGCGTCCGCAAGGGCTTCGGCTTCAATGGTGAACCATTGATTCCTGGCCCGGAAGATCGTTTCAGCGCAAAAAAATGTGCTTCCGCCTTCGCATTTTTGACGTGTAGCGACTTTCGAGGAAAGTTTCGATGATCCTCATCCTCTCCGTAGGGTCTGTTGATCGCTATCGAGTTGATCGACAATCAAAACCGTGCCAGTTCCCGTCGATCTCGTGTAAGCACGTATTGTAAACGTAACAAAACTGTTTTCCGATCTCCTAGAACTATCCTATAATTGCTTTGCATGAACACAGTTTTATAGTGCCGTTAGTTTCCGACCATTTCCTCTCATTCGTCGCATGTGCTGACTAATTACGTCACGATCGTAAACAAAGATTCCAGTTCCCTCAGTTTCTTTCACTGTCAACCGAGGATGGACTTGTGCAGGGCATGGCTTGGGGTCTCGAGGGACTGGGGCAGAGAAGCACCGCAAATGACCTTGCAATAATTGTGCAGCTTCGTGTTGGTCACAGGCTCGACCAACGATTCTGTTGGCATCTCTGCGATTGCCAGTTCGTTCCCGTCGATTGATACAGGTGGCAGAAACGTGCGTGGGTGAGAGTGTTATTCGAGTTAGGTTTCCACCCTTTTCGTTGTTTCCAACCTGTTATTTGCACGTCGGTTTTTTGTTGTTGAATTTTTTGTTTTCGGGAAGAAATAGACAACCTCGAAAAGTCCACTTTTGACTGATTTTTTTTTCCTTCTTCGCCTGTCGGGAAGTTCTATTTTTGTGCAGAAAACTGTGTCGTATAACAAGATCTGATGAATGGGTCCATCGATCGACAGTGTGAGTTTTTTCGGCGCGTCGTGAGGCTTCGTTTTTTTGTCTGCAAGGATGCAATCCGACAGCACCATGCCATCCATTGCGCACCGCCACCATTCGATCAATGCATATACTACGGCAGCGATCGTACGCTTAGAGGTGTGTTTTACCGCTGCTATACATTTGTGTATTCACCTAAAATAGGAAGGAACAGAACGGAACGGAAGTAGGACCAATAGAGATAAGTGGCAAAACCATGTTATACAGTACATACAACCGGGTGCATTTATTTCGTATTCAGTGATTGAAAAGCTACCCAAGCTATGATACATGGGTGCTTTTATAGCGTATTAGGAGCTGGGTACTGTCCAACATTACGCTCTGATCTCTTTCGTCGAACATTTTCTGTGTGTGTGTGCGACTAGGATTGTGAGAGAGCATCTCGCGCGATCGCAGCGGCGCAATGAGAGAGCCACGAACGCTCCGCAGTTCACTTGTGGTCGATCGCTGGGACTCGCAGGAATTTGAAGCGATCGCTCCACTCCGATTGTGCAGCGAAGTGCCGTCGAAATTTCATTGCAGATTTTGAAAGCTCCAGTTTCGGCGTTGACAAGGTGTTTCAGTGCGAGGATCGTGACTTCTACGTGGCTCTTCCGGTATCGGTGTGTTCGAAACGGCCCTTTCGTGTTCCTCATTCCGAATGTTCACTATCGACCCTTCTGTGCCACATTCGCCATCGACGTTGCCACGGACGGCTCAGGTCGGTTTTGCTGCTTTCGAATTCGTTCGCCGCCGTCACAGCTGATCCACGGTCGGCCGATCAAAACGTATTCCATTACAGTCGGTGTTTCGACTTTACACACACGAAGCAGCTCAACCCCGCAGCCATTAAGTAAAAGGGTAAGACATTGTCCAATGCAAAAATCCATTATTTCTTTCGTTTTCTCGGACACTGTGCACCAGCAGGAGGTGTGCCCCCTTCGGACGATATTTGTCATGACGTCAGTAAAAATGCATCGAGTAGATCTACCAACAGCAGCAGCGTGACTGAGTGGGGGAAGAGGAAAACAATCCTGATCAAGCGACTGATTACCGAAACCATGGTGTCTGCAGTGAATGATAGACGCGACCATCGATCGAGCACAATCGCAAAAAAACGGAATCGACGTAATGATACGAACAAGACGCTTTATTGGTGTGATGCGCGCAAGGAAATTCCTCTTTCGACGAGAAATTGTGAAAACTGTTCGGAATTACTTAGGTGTGCCTGAAAATTATGTACCTGTATGTGTAAAGTATGGTGTCGAGTGTTGGGTGCCTCTGTGTAAGATTCTCCTCGTTTCTTTGGACTACCGAGAGTGCATATAAACGCGTTCAAAGCAGTAAAAACTGACACGGCAAGCAAACAAAAAGAAGAAAAAGAAACTGGCCGAACCCCGTTTCCCCGGTCCATCGAACCAGCGAAAGTGTGACCGGTGGCAAAAGAAGGTAAAAGAATGCAAAGCGCGCTATTGCTGTAACAAATGAACACAAACTCGGCCGGATGATCGGTATTCGTATTTTATTTCGTTTGATAAGGGAGACTTCGACGAGTGACGATGAGACAAACCGCGAAAATGTAACATCTGTTTGCAAAATACTGGGTAGTGTGAATCTCGAATAAGATTGTTATGGCATCGAATGACATTGTTCATTATTGTCCGCTAATGGTTCCTCTTTTCTACTGCACAGATCGACCCCCTAACGGACGGGCAGATTGCAGACTGCAATGAAGCCAAGGCGCGTAGGGATGTCTCGTGGGTACGAGGAAATGGACGGAGCTAACGTTCCACGTCCAACCGGGGGAGTAACGGCAGCGTCACCTGCCAGTGTACTTGGAAGTCCCACATCCGCAACAGGTGGAGCAGGAGGAGCTGGACTAATCGCCGGAAGTCCAACCATGCCAGCAAGTGGCACAATACTTGCGGGAGCTGCGCCGGAATTCGAATTGGCTTCCGTCAGTGTCGTGCCGGACGATACGTATACTGTGACGCAGGCCGTAAATGCGCTCGGTTTCGGCTGGTTCCAGGTGAAGCTGTCCCTCTGCGTCGGGTTGTGCTGGATGGCCGATTCGATGGAGATGACGATACTGAGTGTGCTCGGGCCTGCACTGCATTGCGACTGGGGAATCACCCGGTACCAGCAGGCCCTCGTCACAACTGTTGTCTTCCTCGGGATGATGCTCAGTTCCACATTTTGGGGACATTTGAGTGATCGATACGGCCGAAAACCTGTACGTCAGTCAAACGAGTTCAACAATTTTGGATGATTTCTGCTCAACAGATTTATGGTCAAATCATTTTTTGACCCCTTTTTGCAGGCTCTTACATTGTGCGGCGTTTTGCTGTTCCTGTACGGGCTGCTCAGCTCCGTCGCTCCTAGTTTCGGTTGGTTGCTATTACTGCGCGGGTTGGTAGGATTCGCAATAGGATGTGTGCCACAATCGTAAGTTTGACAAACCATTCGGAAACGTCA
Organism: Anopheles plumbeus; assembly: GCA_034621735.1. NCBI lineage: Eukaryota > Metazoa > Arthropoda > Insecta > Diptera > Culicidae > Anopheles > Anopheles plumbeus. Next base: position 34,344,853 of record JAOEFI010000006.1, read on the forward strand.
ACGTCGGCAAAAAATGCAGCGGCGGCAAATGTTTTCATACTTTTTATCATCCTTCATTATATCCTTTTCCCCCTTTTAATTTCATTAGTGTGACACTCTACGCGGAATTCCTTCCAACAAAACAACGTGCTAAATGTGTGGTGCTTCTCGACGTGAGTGGGAAATCTTGCGTTTATCATCATATCGTGCATCCACGAACTAATCTCGGTAATGGTCGCTGTTTACGTTTTTACTTACAGTGTTTTTGGGCACTGGGAGCCTGCTTCGAGGTGGCCCTGGCCTTGGCCGTCACGCCAACCCTCGGCTGGCGATGGTTGCTTGGTCTGTCCGCTGCTCCACTATTCATCTTTGCAATAATCACACCGGTAAGATACCCTAGATACCTAGAATCTATCTGGGAGCTACGAAGCACCAGATGGACGCATCTTGTGATTTTAATTGGAGATTCTATTCAGTTTTTTCTTCTTTCAACAGTGGCTACCGGAGTCCGCTCGCTATCACGTCACAAGTGGGCAAAGCGATAAAGCTCTGGCGACGCTTGAGCAAATCGCAAAGGACAACCGCCGACCGATGCTGTTGGGCCGACTAGTAGTGGAAGGGCCGAGTGGCTCTCGAGGAAGTTTGAAAGCCCTTCTCGGAAGCTCGCTCCGTCGCACCACGTTGCTTCTGTGGTTCATTTGGATGTCGTGCGCGTTCTGCTATTATGGACTGGTCCTGATGTCGACCGAGCTGTTCGGTGGCAAGAATATGACTACCTCAGACGGGGGAACGCCCGACGACATGGCGCTTGATTGCCAGCCGTTGGCAACGACAGACTATATGGACCTGCTGTGGACTACGCTGGCCGAGTTTCCGGGCATCTTCGCGACGATTTACGTCATCGAAAAATTTGGACGCAAAAAAACGATGGCCCTGCAGTTTCTCCTGTACGGCGGCTGCGTCCTCATGATCACCGTGACGGACGTGTAGGTTACAGAGATAAAAACAAGTCGGAACGACGGTGCGCGTTACAACAATTCCATCTTCGATTTCTCTTTCAGTCGGATATTTCTGACGATTATCCTGTTCATGGCACGCGGCATCATCGCCGGGCTCTTCCAAGCGGCCTACGTCTACACGCCGGAAGTATACCCGACGGCGCTTCGATCGGTTGGAGTCGGCGGTTGTTCGGCGTTAGCGCGGCTTGGCGCAATGGCCACTCCTTACATTGCGCAGGTGCTGTTTCAGTCTTCGATCTGGAGTGCGGTGGCCGTGTACGGGATATTTGCAATGTGCGCAAGCGTGGCCTGTATGCTGCTCCCCTACGAAACGCGTGGTGCTGATCTGGCGCACTGATGGCGCACCACCGAACTCATCACTCGTCATCAACAACAGACATACCTCTTACCAGCGCGGTGACCCAAGCGCTCGGTGTTGCAATCTGATTAGTTTTAAACGGCGCTAGTTGAACGGTTTCCCTGTGGTTTTCGTTGTGTGTTTTGTTCATGTTCGCGCTTAGATAGATAAGCCTCGCGTATATGCTGTATATACCCGTTCATGTTGCATCTTCGTCGTTTTAAATAAGCAACGAGCAGTTATTTATTTAATTATTTATTTACCACCAGATAATAACACGCTTATATTTACTTAAACTAAAGTGTCGATGGAAAAGCTCCCACAAGTTATTGGAAGCTATCGAAACGCGGTAGCTATTTCGGTTCGCGGTGCGTCTGGATGTTAGACGAGTTCGTGCAGCTTCACATACTTCACCAAGCGGACAATGGAAGATGGCGTTATGCCCTGTATCCGAGTGGCGGCTGCGATCTGAGAAGAAATGGATTAACACATTCATTGAGGAACGGTATTCTATGTAGTCAGGATCCTTACCGTTTGAGGCTGAATGTTGACTAGTTTTTCCTGCTCTTCGAACGAAAGATTGAGTGATTTGCTGCGACAAGTGCAAGAAGAAACAAATTATTAAATAGTACATGTTTCGAAATCAGACGTTCGCTGCGATAACCTACGACAGATAATCGATCGCTGCCGGTATCCGTAGTTTTTCGTTCCGCTGCACCTCCTCGACCTCGCGCGATTGATCCTCGATCGACAAGCTGTACAGGGCTTCAATTTTCAACCGGCGGCACAGCTCCGGATCATCCCGGATCCAACCGAGCACGGACGGTTCCACCTCACACAGCCGGTCGGTCGTAATCTCATCGTTGGATATGGCAAGCATCTCGAAGGCACTCTTGTAGACGCTCGCCTTTGCAGCCGGAAGACGCATCGCCGTGCGCCACTGATTGCTGCCCTTCTTGATGTCTTGCAAAATTTCCATGGCCCTGGCGAGCCGCTCTCGGATGGACACCACCCGTTGATGGCGTTCCTCCGAGACCAGCCCGATAGCGAAGCCTTTCTCCGTTAACCGCAGGTCAGCGTTATCGGGTCGCAAACTGAGCCGGAACTCTGCTCGACTCGTGAACATTCGGTACGGTTCGTTCGTGCCGAGCGTGGTCAGGTCGTCCACTAGCACGCCAAGGTAGGCCTCAGATCTGCTCACCGACAGCGACTTCCTCCCGAGGGCCTTCGCGGCCGCATTAGCTCCGGCGAGTAGCCCCTGTGCCGCCGCTTCCTCGTAACCCGTCGTCCCGTTGATTTGCCCGGCGAAAAACAACCCCACTACTCGTTTCGTTTCCAGGGTGGGAAAAAGCTCTCGGGGGTCGACAAAATCATACTCGACGCCGTATCCCGGTCGGACCACCTGCGCAGCCTCGAGCCCCGTGAGACAGCGCACCAGCTCCACCTGTTCCTCCTCGGGAAGCGTGCAGGAGAGCCCGTTCGGATAGATCAGATCACTGTCGAAGCCTTCCGGCTCGAGCCAGACCTGGTGCTGCTTCTGGCCGAACCGCAGCACCTTCGATTCGATCGATGGGCAATAGCGTGGGCCGGTCAGCTCTTCGCTGACGTGCCGGTTACGATGCAGGTTGCGGCGGACGATGTCGTTTACGCGCGGCGTCGTCTGCGTGAGGAAACAGTCCAACTGCTCGGACGCCTCGAGCCACACGCGCTCGTTGAGGAACGAAAAGGGAACGGGCGGATCGTCTCCTGGGTGACGCGTCAGCACCTCGAACCGAATCGAATTTCTGTGGATACGGGGCGGTGTTCCGGTCTTCAACCTGCCCAGCCGGAATCCCAGCCGCTCGATACTTTTCGCCAGTCCCACGGCAGGTGCATCTCCCATCCTGCCGGCCGGACGAGTTTCCAGCCCTATGTTTATCTGCCCGCGAAGAAAAGTCCCGGTCGTGATGACGAGGCTGCTTGCCGTTATCATTCTCTCATCAGCTAGTCTTACCCCGACCAGGCTGGGCATATCGTCATCAGTGAGGACGATGTCCTCGACGGACGCCTCCGCGACGGTTAGATTGTTGGTTCGTTCCAGGGTCTCCTGCACCTCACGTTTGTACAGTTCCCTATCGATCTGGGCCCGAGGGCCCCACACCGCGGGGCCCTTGCGGCGATTGAGCACCTTATACTGGACGCCGCTGCGGTCGCAGCATACTGCACAAACTCCGTCCAACGCGTCAATCTCGCGAATCAGATGACCCTTGCCGATGCCGCCGAACGAGGGATTACACGACATTTCTCCGATAGTCGACCGTTTGTGTGTCAAAAGCAGCGTCCGAGCCCCCATCCGCGCCGCGGCGCAGCAAGCCTCCGTTCCTGCATGCCCTCCGCCGACAACCACCACGTCATATTCGGTGGGCGTTCCTTCGACGGCGAACGACGATCTACTACGAAACCCACCGGTTGGTGCATCGGTGCTGCTGAAGTGAAGACCGATGGGAAGAATGCGTAACGACAATGATAATATTTCATACTGCAGGCGTATGAACACCGTTGCACTATTGTTACACACCTGCGGGAAAATTGTCCAGCCAAATTTCGCCAAACAGCGGGTCGTAGCATTTTTTCGCCGAAGCTCACAACTTTCGTCTGTGTTTTTTCTCACGTTGTGTAATGTCTTCCTAGCGGTAAAACGTCGGTACACGGTTGAATGTAAACAAACTCCCGCTGTCAAATTACTAAACGTGACTGAATGTCTAGGATGTAGGTGCGTGACTTCCCAAGCTGCATATGTATGCGATCGTAGCCTCCAAAAACGTAAGTTAGTGAAGACAGGAACCACGAGATTTTTGACGAAGTTCATAAAGAGAACCAAAGTAAAGTTTTGGGAACTAACTAAAAACTAAATATTTATGCTTAATTCATTGTAATTAGATATTACTAATTGCGAAACGTTCCGCGATCCTTAATTATAATAACGAACAAATAATAATTTAATATAGAAAGCTGGAAAATAAAGTTATGCAAATAATCAAACACCCATGTTTTTCCATAAAAAAATCTATCAGAATATTTCATCTAAAATTCATCTTTTCGTAACAGGAGACTAGAATCTTCAGGAGGTAGCATATCGCCATTTTTACCCCAAAAACCGCCATTTTTTTCCCCAAGAAACTGCCATTTTTGCCCCAAAAAAACCGCCATTTTTTTACCATAATCCGCCATTTTTTTCCCCAAAAAAACGCAATTTTTCGCGATTTTCGGACCGAAAATTCATCATTTTGTAACAGGAGACTAGGATCTTCAGGAGGTAGCATATCGCCATTTTTGCGGCAAAAACCGCCATTTTTTCCCCATAAAACCGCCATTTTTTTCTTAAAAATCCGCCATTTTTTCCCCAAAAAAAACGCCATTTTTCGCGATTTTCGGACCGAAAATTCATCTTTTTGTAACAGGAGACTAGGATCTTCAGGAGGTAGCATATCGCCATTTTTGAGGCAAAACCCGCCATTTTTTTCCCCAAAAAAACGCCATTTTTTTACCCAAAAAACCGCCATTTTTTTCACCAAAATCCACCATTTTTTCCCCCAAAAAAGCGCCATTTTTCGCGATTTTCGGACCGAAAATTCATCTTTTTGTAACAGGAGACTAGGATCTTCAGGAGGTAGCA
>JAOEFI010000006.1:34350431-34364614 GCA_034621735.1 Anopheles plumbeus
CGGATTTTGGTGAAAAAAATTGCGGTTTTTTGGGGAAAAAATGGCGGTTTTTTGGGGAAAAAAATGGTGGATTTTGCCTCAAAAATGGCGATATGCTACCTCCTGAAGATCCTAGTCTCCTGTTACAAAATGATGAATTTTCAGTCCGAAAATCGCGAAAAATTGCGGTTTTTGGGGGCAAAAATGGCGATATGCTACCTCTTGAAGATCCTAGTCTCCTGTTACAAAAAGATGAATTTTCGGTTCGAAAATCGCGAAAAATTGCGGTTTTTGGGGGGGAAAAATGGCGGATTTTGGTGAAAAAAATTGCGGTTTTTTGGGGAAAAAATTGCAGTTTTTTGGGGAAAAAATGGCGATTTTTACGGCAAAAATGGCGATATGCTACCTCCTGAAGATCCTAGTCTCCTGTTACAAAATGATGAATTTTCAGTCCGAAAATCGCGAAAAATTGCGGTTTTTGGGGGCAAAAATGGCGATATGCTACCTCCTGAAGATCCTAGTCTCCTGTTACAAAAAGATGAATTTTCAGTCCGAAAATCGCGAAAAATGGCGTTTTTTGGCGGAAAAAATGACGGATATTGGGGTATCAGTATTCTTTGGAGTTTCTCATTATTTTGCAAAGAAGTTTTATATAGTTTATAGAGTTTTATATAATATATTGTTGTGTTTTATTGAAGGTACGTTGAACACTTAATAGACTTATTTGGATTATATTTTAAAATATATATGAATATATATTATTATTATTATTATGTTTATTTTGAACGGCCAGGCCAGGCCGTATTGTATATATATATACATATACATATATATACATATAAAAATATATATTATATATATACTCATACAGTGCTCATAGTGCAACCACACAAGTGCAATCGCGTAGAGGAGCGGCTCTGTTTTTGTTTTTCTTTTGTTTCGAATTGCACTGCTACCAATCTTCGATGGCCGTTCGCTACTCTACCAGCTTCCTTCCAGCATAATCAAACGACTTATTCAAACGAAAATCTGCTGTTCTATTGCGTACTTTCGAGTAACGGATGAACGGTTGAAGTTCTCTCCAACAAAAACGCAATGGATGCCGAAATACAGGCCAACACCGTAGTTTACGCGAAATGCACCGTACACATGTACACAACAACATGAACTGTTCCAGAAGGAAAACTCGTACCTTCTCGTGTACTGCGACCTAGCATGTCTACTCGGAAGTACTGATCGCGACTTCGCTATACTCGCTACATCACATCGCGATCGTGTATCAGGGTAGACTCTAACTTCGCCGTTCGTGCGCATTACCAACACCGCGATCGACGCGTGAACACCGCTTTTCCGACGCGAGCTCCCGACGGACTTCGTTCCTATATCTTACAATTTACTACGCACGAAGGACGAAGCCGATTTGATAATTACACCGCGAAGTAATTACAATTTGCTTATCCACGGTACAATTTATAATTCACGTAACTCGGAAGTGTACGACATCAACGTTATCTATGGTGTTTCGAGTGCTTTATGTGACTCTACTGTTACTCCATCTTTCAAACGTGATCGATCAGTGAATGTGACGATTTAGATTAATTTTTTATATGCGACACTAATTCTCTTCCGTGTTCCTGCAATGTGTTGACTACTGCTAATTCAATTAAATTTCCACCTGCTTCATGTGGATATGAAAGGAAACTCCCTAGTGCATCACACAACAATCTACATTCCTCGACTCTCTTTGATCAAAGGTTCGCATCGCAGTGATCGATTTCGGTGCTAAGTGTTGTTCCCGGTTCTATGGTAAATAGGCTCCTAAATCTTAACCGCAGGCGTGAACACACCTCCAACGTGCTGGGCGGTGTTGTGCCAGACGACTGCTGGTACTACTGACTCCGCGGATGACATTGGATTTCTGCATCGCTCGTCGTCGTCGTCGTCGCCGTCGGAGCGGTCGGCCTCGTTGGTAAAATCGTCTTCAGCCTGGTCCGCCCTACCCCGCCCTCCTTACACTCTTCCCGCTGCTCGCCTCGTCTGCCGCCTGATGAATGATCAACCTACCAGACCAGCAAGTGCAGCAGCAGAAGCCGCAGCAGCAGCAGGCAATTGCAATTACTATTCGGGACACATGCACCACGTCTGAAGGCGTCACGGGCGAACGGAAAGTGAAGCTAATCGTCAATCGATCGTCCCCGGCGTCTCCGGCGCCCGATTCGCATCCGAGCATCCGCGGGCCGTCGGCCAGACCCACGGCGACACCCGCCGGCCCCGTCATGTCCATTCCAGCAGTGACACCGAAAATGGTGTCCGCCATCAGCCACCACCACTATCAGCTGCAGCAACAGCACCAACAGCACCAAGAACACCAACCGCACCAGCTCCAGCAGCAACAGCAGCAGCAGCACGACCCGTTCATGATCGTCAGCATTTGCCTTGGCTCTTTCATCCTCATCTTCGCGATCGTGTACTTCGTAAGGTAAGCGAACAGCAAACTGTCGTCTATTCCTCCATCTGCCAACTGCCAATGCTTTGAATGCCGCGCCATTGAAGTCATCGAATGGCCTTCGCAATCGCAATCGATCGATTGAGCGTACCGTTGATCGCTTAATTAGAAATTGACCGTATGCGTTGCGCCATAATGCCCCTAAATCGGTAACTCTTTACGGCTCGGTCCACTCCGGCTGACCCATGATGATGGTGCCCAAGCTGTCCTCAAATACGATACGATGCAGTTGTGACGTGTTTGGAACGACTTCAATAGGGCATCGTACGCTGTACGCTTATCAAACCACAGCTCCGCACAACGTTATTGAAATCGCGATAAACATTTACTCAACGCGTCTCGCGGTATGAGTGATGAGTGGGCCAAAAATTGAAAATTTTACGTCGGGGAATTACGCACAAGAGGAGACGATATGATACGAAACCTTTATCCGTTTCATTAAATACGGTTTTCCTACCCGTGCCGTTTGCCTGACAGTTGGCTGGTAGATTTCTGTGTAATCAGATGGCATTTCACGGTCGTTCAATTAAATCGCTCGTCTTTGGGCAAAACGAACAGAAGGCTAAAGGCTGCTCTAATCGTTTACACTAATATACGTACTGCCGAAACTAAAATGTACGTAAATGTGTGCCTACTGGGCGGGGTAAAAACACAGAGTAAAAGAACGAACTTTCAAGTCAGTCCTCACAAATGAATCAATTCCCCGCTCGTTAGCGGAATAGTGTAGCTTACGAATTTAATTCCGCAGTCAGTGTCCCCTGATCTTCCGCGAGGCTCGGGTTACGCACACCAACTTATTCGGAAATACAGCTACAGTGCGTCGGGCGGTGAAATTGTGATTATCGATTGGCGTCGTTCGGTTCTAAGCCGGGTCTGATCTACTGCCTGCGCGCCTCTGCATTTAATTACACGCCAGCGTCGGGCTCCATACACATTCACATCCACATACACTCAACCCGTCACTCCCGACGAAGAGCGTAATTATTGTGAATTCTATTGTTTTTGCCTCGGACGCTGCCTTTCACGGAAAACCTGTGCGGCGGGTGCGACCGCGATCAGAGAGCTTATCGAATTTATCTCGCAACTCATCATAGCAACCCTCCCCCCCCCCTCCCCCCGTCTGCTCCCAGCGGGCCGTTTGCCGGGAAGCTGATGGGCAGTCTAACCTAGTTGAATGGTGTTCAAGTAGTGCAGTTGCGTGACTGCTGAGCACATTGCACGGGAACTGCGCAAAGCGGATTGACCAGCTGTGCACGCTTGCCAATGACCCCATGGTAATCATTTGAACCGACATTGCAGTGAAGCGTTAGGGCGAAGGGTCCCAGATCTGTTCTATCGGAAAGAAGCATGAAAAAAAATAAAATGCAATATACAAGAAAATATTACATAAATGCGTCTACTTTATCCACGAGTCTTCTCTACCTTGCTTCGGCTAACTTCGATTGATAAAACACAAGAATGGGAAAAGCTATCTAAAATAGAATTGGCGGGACAAAACTGGCGAATGATAATTCCGTATAGTTTCCCGAACATAATCCTGTAAACTCGCCTGAATGCGCGATTCCATTATTTAAAGCCCGTTGGCAGGTTGCCAGGGAAGAGTGTCAAGTTAGTCTCGAATTTGCCATGGCTCGTGGGACCCTTGTATGCTAATAGGTAACATTAGCCGTGTTGTTCGCTCACCAGAGAAGGCAATCATCCATGCGAGTTTTCCCTCCACTAACGAGGGCCCTTTTTTAGTGTCGAAATCGGTATGTGGCTGCACTTTTGCAAAACACCGGGGCGTTCTGTAAAACAAGTGAATAATGCGAAAATAAATGGTTCCACTATTTTGTTTCTAATTTCGCCTCGCAGGAAATTCTTTCAGGGGGGACAGTTCAAGAACAAAGACATTCGTCTGGATGCGAAAGTAGTCATCATAACGGGCGCAAACGCGGGGATCGGAAAGGAGGCTGCTATAGTGAGTAAAGCCACGTTTTGGGATGTAGATCAAAGTATTTGTTCTCGGTTCATTGGTTCTTCTCTCCTCTCTTCAGGAGTGTGCCAAGCGAGGTGCACGCGTATACATGGGCTGCAGGGATCCGGCTCGGATGGAGAAAGCCCGCCAAGAAATACTGGATAAGTCGGGCAGCCAGAACGTGTTCGGTCTGGAACTGGACCTGGCGTCATTCGAGTCGATCCGAAGCTTCGCCAAAACGTTCCTCAGCATGGAGCGTCGCCTGCACGTGCTGATAAACAACGCGGGTGTGATGGCCTGTCCGAAGAGCTACACGAAGGAAGGCTTCGAGATGCACTTCGGTACGAACCATCTCGGTCACTTTCTACTAACGAACCTGCTGCTCGACGTGCTCAAGCGTTCCGCTCCGAGCAGGGTCGTGACGGTATCTAGTCTCGCTCACAACTATGGTTCTATCAACAAGGATGACATCAACGCAGAGAAGGACTACGGCGAATGGCAGGCATACGCGCAAAGCAAGCTGTGCAACATTCTATTCTCCCGACACCTGGCAAAGAAACTCCGTGGAACGGGCGTCACCACATACGCACTGCATCCGGGAGCAATCAACACAGAGCTGATGCGGCATCTGAATCCTTGCTTACGGTATGCAACAACAGTCACACGCGCCCACGGAAACAGGTAGTAACAAACAATAATTTCCTTTTATATGCAGGACAATGGCCAAACCTGTCTTATGGGTGTTCTTCAAGACGCCAAAATCCGGCGCTCAGACATCGCTGTATTGCACATTGGAGCCCACGATCGCTTCCCACACGGGGCTGTACTACAGCGACTGCAAGCTTAAGGAACCTGAACCGCAGGCCACGGACGACTCTACGGCGGAGTGGCTGTGGAACCTCAGCGAAAGATTGACCGGCCTCACGCACTGATGCAGAACCGTCAGTCATTTGCTGTGTTCTCTCCCTATGTTTTCTATTGAATGCGTTTTCGATGCGACTAAAAATTCTACTCATAAAAACACCAGTGCCCAGGAAATTCAAATGCAGTTTAAAGCGCTGATGATGAAATAAAGTTTTACTTTCGACCCTTATTTTGCACTGCCGAAACTTTACCAACATTGTGTGACACTATACCGTACATGGTGCAGCTCAACATACTCTTTCGCTTGTTTCCCCGCCCTACTTTGCGTTGAATTGATAACACATGTAGTGGCGACATGACACGAACTGATTTATAACAATAAATAACACATCATTATCAGCACGGAGCTTGCTTTCTCGAGAAGGAGGGCAAAACAATCCAGCACTGAACGCCTCCCGGTCAAGCATCATCGAGAAAGAGACGTTTTCGAATGAAGCACACAACTACCAACTCGAACAAAAGCTATCTGTTCGATACTGTTCCAACTCTACGCCCATTTCGAGGCGCCGATATATTGTGGGCAATGTACAATGCCGTAAGCATATGTGATACTCTCCCAATATTTATTTACCAACATGGTATGCGTAAAATAATAATCGAGTCTCGAGAATGCATGTTCTTTCAGGACAACGCGTTGTCTCACTGTGCTTCATTAAGCGGTAATCGAATAACTATTTGCGACCAGCGTTGTTCTGAAATCATGATATAAGGGAAGATAAAAAACGTCGCATTAAAGCAACAAAAAAATCAAAACCATAAACCTCCAGGAACACACTAAACTAAAATAGGAATACCAACATACCGAGCAGGGAGATCCTTTTTTAACGTATCGAAACAGAGATTCCACCAGGTTGGCCGGAGTCGATTCATCGCACTGCTCTAGCTCGCGCACCATGCAATTCTGCAGCTTCGTAAAGTCCCTTGAATGGCGTTCAAATATCTCATTGAAGTAATTCGTTGAAGGTTAACCGCGATTTACTTACGCGCATTGCTTTGGCCCGATCACCAACTTTGGGATGGAAGTAATGCTGGTGTCCGGTACGTATCCCGAAAATGTTTCATTGAAACATGCGATCAAATCATTTTTTTGCTCAAGGAAGCACTCGGGCCCTTTCTCAGCTATGAATACTATTAAAAAATGGAACCAATTTGACTAGCGAGTGTCAAGTTTGTATCAAGAAAAGTACTAAATTTGATGCTTACATGCAATCTGATCACCGTCCTTGTGGCACACAAAGTTGAGTAGATTTTTGAAAATATCCAATCCCGACGCCTTGAACACCTTCTCATCCGATTCCAGACAAGGGTCCACCGAGTTGGCAAACGTGTTGACACACTCGATCAAAGTCGACCGCTTTCGACAGTATTTGTTGAACACGGTATCAAGATCGCCCGTTGGTTTGGCGGCTTCCACTTCTTGCTGGAACTCCCCAATGTCGATCAGCCCCTGACCACACTCGACGAAGGTTTTGGCAGCATCTTTGGCATTTTCGTAAGCGTCATTTGGAGCTCCCGCCGAAGTGCACTTGTCCCGGAGGAGCTGCTCCACCTCGTCCATAGAGGGAAGGGGTAGGTTTGCCGGAAGGCGGTCCCGTATGGCATCGACGTTAATTTTATTCGAAACGTCGGCAATCGTGTTAGCTAATTTACGATGCGGCGGTGGTGGATGCATTACATTCTGGATTCTTACTTTCGAATTGTTCTAGCGTCCACTTGCAATACTCACCGGTAATGGATAACAAAATGAAACAAAGCACCTTGTTGCCAACCATTGTAAACTCCTGGGGGAACTGTCGCTATATACAGGAGCACCGCCTGATGGTGGAAACAGCCTAGACTCACTGAACTAATCGCGATCCGTATTGACTTATATACGTCGCGATTCGATTTTGCTGTGAGGGTCGTGATCTTCGTTCGTTAGCTCATCCGAACACCATCCTCGTAATCGTAATAATAAACTGATATGAACTACGACAACCAACAACTACAGCGATACTGAGGACATGAATGTATCAAACATTCAGAGCGCGCACAAACTGCTCGAGTAGATGATGAAGCCGCTGGATGCTGCCGCGTACTAACGTGGTGCTTGTACGGAAACTGGGTTTACTGTTTCATTACCGTACGAATAGGGAAGCTCTCAGATGATGCCGTTTCCAGCAAACGATGGACTTCAACTCAATTGAGCATTATTAGCTGAGCCTGTGTCAAACGATGAAAGTAATGGAGCTAAACTTGGTATCGGTATGGTGTAGTAACTGATGTGAGTGCATGGTTTTGTTTTTTTTTTTTGTAAGATTCTTTTTTATAGTTTCCATTCTTATTCGCTTCCACAATTGCCAGTTTTTGTGAACAAAATTTAGCAAGATTGGAAATCAATACATATCGGCGTACAAAACGCCAATGAGCCAAGCTCGTTTACTAGAAAAAAGCGAATCATAGTAGACATGCTTTGAAACGCACATCGTACATTTATCAATCAACGACGATTTTGTACGCCATTTGTAAACGTTGCAACGGTGTTCGATGGATTCACAGGCTGAATTGTTGGAGATGGCTTTGAACGAACAGCTGAAAAATACTGCTGTAATTAATCAAATTGGAAGGTAGTATATTTTGTTCATTCTAAAACGTGCTTGTGTATGACATTTTATACATTTTAGTGAACTTTTGAATTTTTCGATCATTGAAACATTATCAGGATATGACAACGGTAATGAAACATATGGAAGCATCTCAGGTGAACTCGAGGATAGTTTTGGAAATGATATAGACGCTGCACATGAAGAACATGCGTACAAATCGAAGCATGGTGAGAAGAATCCCTCTAGTGGAAGAAATTCCGTTAAGCATTATTCGGAACTAGATGAAAATGCGCCTTACAAAAGCTCCAACGAAATAGACGAGGACGATACCTGCAAGTCCAGCGAAGACTCTAGTAACACGCTTACAAATAGTAGTGACGAGGAAGACGATTCCCAGATTCTTTCAAACCCTTCAGCAACCTATCGTGGCGGCGGCGGCGATGCAGATTTACAATTTGTGAGTAAGAAGTATGGATTTTCACTTTCTCGGAAAAAGCTTCATTGTTTTGTATTCTATTTCTTCAGAATTCCCACGTATTCACCATCGCCGACGATAGCTCTAGTTGTGCAGCAATAAAAGTAAAAATAGTAGCCAAGGAGCGCCAGCATGATCCAGAGGCCTACCAAAAGTGGATCGAAGCAAAAAAGTTCGTAAATGTCACCTGTTTGATGTCTGATCATTACTCAAAAATGTTCAACTTTAATTTCTTTTAGTGAAGGGATTCGCAGAAATCGTGAGAAGGAAAAACTTCTCAAACAACAACTCAAAGAGCAGCGACAGCTTGAAGAGGAAAAGCGAAAAGAAACGAATGAATCCAAAGTTCAACAATGGATGCAACGGAAGAAACGGCAGTGTAATAAAACTACTAGTGCAAAATCAGCTACCGATATGAGTACACAATCTTGTGAACAGGAATTTCTCCATTATGATGCGGATACCAAGTTTAAAGCCTGGTTAAAAAGAATCAAGAAACAAGAGAAAGGTAAGACAAGCCGCACTAACAGTAAATTTGCAATATCATATCCGCTTAAACCACGTTTATCGTTCCCTCTCCTTGCAGAGAAAAAAACGCAAGACATTTTGCAGAAACAATTGGAGAAGAAGACAGTTGATGAGAAAAGGAAAATTTCGGAGGCAGTCTACAAAGAATGGTTAAAAGCTGCCAAAAACAAACCCCGCCCGGTGCCATTGAACCAAGGGCCGAACACACTGCGTGGAACATCGTCGAAGATTTTCGTCAATCCCGAACCGTGGAAAAATAACTGCGATTGAGGTGTCAACACCAAATTATTTTTCTCACAGTTTGTCTGCCTGTTTTTGTTACACAAATATGGTTCACAGTCAATGTTTTCTCCCGAACAAAACTTTAATTAATAGAAATTACGATGTATAACACTTCCGAGGAAAACCCACTAGGCACATTTACTAGCTATGATTTCCTGAATGATCCATTGCTCTTCTAATTGTAGAAATTAGCAGAGTAACAAAATTACATATTCTTAATCAGCACCACAGTAGAAACCGGAACATGCTTTCAGTTCAGTGTTAGTTTCACGTACTAACAGTTTTAGCAACTAACGCCATAACCAATGACGAAAGGACGATCTGGTAAGAGGCTTTCGCAATCTCACCTGGTGCGCGGGCGTGCTTCCTGGGGGTGGCTTCCTGCAATAAAAAGTAACGAACGCATTATCTTCCTTTTTTTTTATATCTAGTGTTGATTCTGGTTAACATACTACTGTTAAATTGGCACACGGTGTTTCGCGTCGCACGAACTTGAATAAGGATTCAACTAAATTTGCGGGAGTCGACTCTTTGCAACCTTCTAATGCCTGCACCATGCATTCTTGCAGTGTGTTCATTTCACTGTAATGGAAACACAACTGTTAGCGCCACCTTCCAAAAGTAGACCCCAGGTGCATCGAGACTGTAACTTACTCGCACTGTTTTTTTCCCATCACAAGCTTTGGCAACCCTTCCGATGGGGAAGGATTTTCTTCTTTCAGATACCCGGAAAAGGTCGCATTGGCACATTCGATTAGCGCCTCTTTCTGATCGGAGAAACATTCTGGACCTTCTTCTGCAATAAACACTGACAAAACAGAACAGGTAATAGGCGATTTCTTTTCTTGAATAATCGCCTTACTTACATGCAATCTGATCGCCATCTTTATGACAAACAAAATTTAACAATCCGTGTACGATGTTAACCATCACCACTTTGCTTTCCTTTTCTTCAGTTTCCAAACAAACATCGACTTTGCTGGAGAACGTATCGATGCACTCGATGGCAGCGGAACGTCGACGACAGTACCTGACGGCAGTAAAATAAATTTTTGAAATTAAGTGTGTTATTCAAAAATTAGACGTGTAATTTAAATGCATTTACTTATTGAACACCGTGTCAAGATCGCCGGTTGGCTTGGCTTTCTTTATCTCCTCCTGAATGTCGCTGAAATCGACCAAATCTTTCATGCAGTCTCCAAATTTCTGAGCCGCCTGTTCAGCTTCCTCGTACGATGCATCGCTCCCGGCCACTCGCGAACACTTGTCCTTGATTATTTTCTGTATGTCTTCCAGCTTAGGGAGCGTGACATTCTTTAGCTCCGGTGGAAGTATGTCTGAAAGTACGTCATCTTTAAGCTTATTGATATCGATGCTATTCAGGTCGATCGTTCCCTGGGGCTTGGTATCTTGCGTCACTGTGGCAAAACATTGGAACGCTGCTAAAGAAAAGGAAATTTTATGGAAAATCGTCAATTGGAATGAGCTGGCTTGCCTAGCTTAATGGTCTTCACTGCATGTGGGCCTAGCATTGAATAACGATGACCTTTGAGCGAACAATGATCGTTATCGCATTTTGTTATCAAGCCAACCACGAAGCATGTGAGTAACAACAAAAGCATCGGACAACGATTGTATTTAGGGTGTTATGTTTTACAATACTAAAAACATGCTATGCTTACCGACAGCTAGAATCAGTGCACTGAAGAACAACTGCATAATTCTATTTTCCGGATGTATTTTGTTACTAGACCTTCCTGGGAATAAATCTCAAATGGTCAAGTTTGGAAGTTCCGTTCTAGCACTCGGCACTTCACCTCAACGTAATGCAACCGAACGAGAACTGATGGTACACACTTCCGAACAACGCGGGTGGAAGCGTTGATCGATTTCTTATCAGTAGGCTGATTTTGTCATTCCGACACCTGTAGAAGCAGCGTCGATAAGAGGTCGTGATGGAAGTGTTCAAGATCCGTTACGGTTCCACTAATCCTTCGTTTCGGATACTCGTAAACAGACTTTAAGTGCAACTGGTTGGTCAAATTTCTGAATGCTACCATAAAAAAACCTATGCAAATGTCGTCACGAACAAGCAGACCGCAATAAACTGCCCAGACAAGCCATCAATCAAAGATAATTTGGTGTTTGTTGCTTCTACCCATTACTCGGAGCAGATTCCGAGAGAAGAGCAAAATCTATTTTGCGTTAGGATGTTAAGAAAAGTAATCACGACTAAATTGTGGATCGCTAAACAACGCTACACGCCAACCGCTCATACGGCACAAAAAAAATGTATCCCGCAACGTACTGCACGATCACTCGACTTACCTCAAACCGTTAACAAACAAAATGCAAACTGACAGCTGACATCCATAGTTGCCGTGATTACGCTCGGAGCAGGTTCATTTGTCAATTGGTTAACCCTTAGCGTGTCAAAATGGGAGAATCATTTACTGATTCTGTTAAAATTTTGTATTATTTTGTTACCTATGCAACAAGTTTGTGACGACAAAAAGGAATAAAAATAAATACACTATGTTCCCTCTGAACGTGAGACTGAAGGTTTATTCAATGTTAAGAAAACAGTTGTGCATTGATTAGTATCAACAATGGACCAATCTTCTCCTACCTTTCTCAATCACCCACTTCACAGACCGATCGAGGGACGGAGGTTCACCTCGCAAACTTTGGTTATCGTCATCATCGCTCTCTAGGGCAGTTTGAAATGTGTTCACCGTTTGTTCAAAACCGGGGATCCGATAAAACTTATAAATATTGAAGCATGATACAAAAAGAGGCAATTGTTAACGTGTGAGACATCACTGCAAACGAGCTGTTTACAGCTTAAACGCTTGGCGCATCATCAAATCGAAGTATGCATCCGAATCGATGGACGCACTCAATCCAGCGTAGTAATTAAGAAACTCCTCATTGGTCACAGTGCCGTCGACATGTCCGTTTTCTTCGAAGTTTGCCAAATACTTTCGTAGGATGACATCCTCCGTTTCCTCTCCGCTGATGTACAGAGGGTGGTTCTTCACGGAGTATACGTTCCTGCGTTAAAAATACAATAATGGAGTATTTAGGTCGCTACAGACGATGATAGCACGACTGAGTGAAGTTTCGCTTACTTTAAATCATCAATCGTAATCGCTCCATCGCCAGTTTTGTCCAGCTTAGCAAACGCCTGCTGCACGATGCTTACCCTGGATTCGGACATGTTTGGGCGAATTGCCACCAAAAATTCAGTCATATTGATTGACCCGCTACCATCGATGTCAAATCTTGGGAAATAAATTAGAAATAGACAATCAACGAAAATAGACAAAGAGCCCCATTTCCTGGCAGTATGTGTACGCCATACTTGGTAAACATTTCCGTTGCTTCCTCTGCCGAAATATCTAGTCCGGTATCGTGGAGGCCCTTGATGAACTCATCCATGTTTAGCTGCTTGTTCCCGTCATCATCCATGCGGCGAAAGCATCGACCGAGTCCAAGTATACCCGAAGCTCCACGGGCGAGGCACATATGGCGAAGTTTCTCAATCGAATCCGTCAGTGTTCCTGAAGACAGGGCACGGCGACTACGGTTGATCATTTCGGATTCTTGACGAGACATTGCACTAACGGGACGATGTGCCATCTGCAGAAAAGGAATGGCATATCATATAGTTTTAGGAGAATTGCACGGTGAGCAAACGAATTTATGGAATCGATCGTAATAATGTTCAAACAATGTACGCTTGTGTAAATTGCTGTTAAACCTCGACGGCCTCCACTTACGTTTAAACAGCGCAATGGACCACGTGTTAATGACCCCACAATGTACAATCCATGTGGTGGCATGCTAAATTATGTCATGTGTAAGTGATTGCTTAGCAACTGTCGACACAGTGTACGCATGGATGAATATATGTCGAACGGATATTGCTGCCTTTTTTACAGATTCTTTTGTATTGGGAATGATTAATTTTTCGTGGGAAGCTCCTGATATGACGCTGACAAGCGCTATCCGTCACTATGAAAACCGAGAACTTCACCCCGGTCAATCCTCCTTCTCTTGATACTTTGATACAGTAATCGAGCGGATTGAAGAGTGCTAGTATGTTCGTGCGTATCCTTGTAGCGTCAAACTGACGGCGTACAGCGACGTGGGAGGTGTAGTTAATTACGGTGACCTCGTTTTTCTGAATAGTCGCCATCGTTCAGAAGGGCGTCGTCCGGCAGCGACCGCCTTGAGTCGCGAGACGAATCGAAGGACGGAGAGCCTTGAATTGGAAAAATTATGCACGAACCTACTGGCGCACAGGACGGCTCTCGAGTTCATCGATTGAAATGAGGATGGGAGCTTCTGTCGCTTTACTTTGGTAGCGATTGCTCTGGACAATTACCTTCAGGGAAATTCGATGATTGAACCGATTAATGGCTCGCATGGTCGCGATCTTGGGATACAGTATGAAATCCACGATGGGAGAGATCTGTTACGCAGGGTTTCTCCTACTTTTCCGGATGATGAACGGACAACGAGGTGTTCGGTTCTGAGGTAGATAGTTAGGAGTTTCCAGCGGCGCTCGGGCAATCCTTCGGTCCTGGAGGGAATGTGAACGGGATTCCACAACACAATAGAATCTTAGCCGTCCCCAACCGATGAGTTTCTACGCAACACTCGAACGGATTTCATTGCACAAACGAACCGCCGGTAAGCTTCACCGCCTTTCCTGTAACACAAAAGACCGGAACCGGAATTGGGGTCGCTAGCGGAAGCAAAAATTGTTATGTGGTTGCTGCGAAGGCACAAACTGGACTGGAGTCGTTCGTGGCATTATGTAGCGGTTACTGTAGATTCGACTAGAACTTGTACCACGAAACATAGAGAGACAGAGAGAGAGAGAGAGAGAGAGAGAGAGAGAGAGAGAGAGAGAGAGAGAGAGAGAGAGAGAGAGAGAGA
>JAOEFI010000006.1:34367843-34404960 GCA_034621735.1 Anopheles plumbeus
AGAGAGAGAGAGAGAGAGAGAGAGAGAGAGAGAGAGAGAGAGAGAGAGAGAGAGAGAGAGAGAAAGAGAGAGAGAGACATAAAGAAAGAGAGACAGCGAGAGAGATAAGGAGAGAGAGAGAACGAGAGAGAAAGCGTGTGTCCTGAAACAGACCGAAACGTCTCGGCAGAATTTACGGACCCTACGGGACCAGGACGCAAGGTAGACATTACGAAATCCGAAATCCGTTGCCTGAGAGCAAAATCGCAGTACTAACACACGGAAACGCTTGGGTCTCCTTCGAAGGAACAAAATTGCCGGTAAACTGAGAGAAGAGACCACACACGACTTCGTTGTGGTCAGTGGAGCAATAGGTCAGCTAGGCGAATCCGCAGAATCAGCAGCAACAAGAAGGGGTCCGATTGCTTTACACTTGGGGCATTCTGCATTCCCATTCACACGGTTCGTTCGCGCGGCTTCCTTCAGCGGGTGGAGCAATCAATAAAATCCCCTTTAGTTACTTGATATGACCTGTACCACAACAGCGCGAACATATTAACATGTTGATGAATAATCTTTCCTCCCAATACAGCTTTTGGCTGGCAAAATGATCCAATTGCTATGTGTAGAGGCAGGAGGAATGCCGAGTAGAACATTAGCAATTCCACTCGAGTGAGTAAGTCAGAACATTTTAACACAACTGATTTCGGAATCCAGTAACAAGGTTTTTTTCCTAATTACTCACTTACACAGCTATTATAACTAGTGCTGGATGAAATCATCTATTCTCCCTGTACGATTCGCCTGTACTAACAGAAGCTAATGAATCACCTCTCCTTCTAATAGAGGGACAGGTGTGGGTTTCCATTAAGTGCCATCAAACGATGGCCATTTCGAAACTATCGGTGGAACAATTCCTTAGAGCGCAGTTACACATTTATGAACCAAAATATGGCTTAAAAACGAAAACGCAGACAAGAAGTGATCGCTTTCCGTTTTCAGAGTGGTTTAAATTTTGTATTCTAGATTTCCATCGCAAAACCGATTCCGTTCACCTCCGTTCATGTCGTAAAATGTAGCACCCGTGAAGGTCGTACATATTGAATAAGATAGCAAAAACAACACGCTAAAATAATTCACCCGTATCACGCGTCGACTATCGTAAGTTTTTCGCGTGGTTTCGTTTGCGTCGTTCCTTAGTCATCCCACTAAAAAGCCTCTGCGCATTGTGCGACAACGCTTCAAACTGGAAGTGCATCGATACCCAACAACAACCGCCATGACTTCTAAATATTTTTCGATCCACTTTTCATCTATGATGTGCGAATTACACTAATTATACAAGGGGGAAAAATATTTACACAATAGAGAACACCGTCGAATGGAAAACGATTGCTCGCTTTATCTGCCTCCTGTTTCCTGGTTTGCTGTTTGCAATCTATTACTTCCTTTGAAGTAAACACAAAGATTCACAACACTATGCGAAATACTGCTGCCGCAACAGTCAGCCCCGGAAGCTTTGCGATCCGATCACACTCGAGTACAGATGGCGAATGAAGGAACCGGTTTGCGATTGGCTCCAACAGACCACCCGAAGAGACCAAACATGCAAGCGCAACAAGCAGCTGAACGGATGATGGATCTGCGGTTGTGGTGGTGTTGGCTGCGATCGCATCGGTTCTGATGCCCAAAGGCTGACCTTGCACTACCCCACTATTTTGAAACCCCCCCTCGTTCTCATATGACGATTCGTTTGAGTGCTTTCTGTGCAGTCATGCCGGCGCAATAGGAAAACTGGCATCAGAGGTGTGTCGATATTGAACATATGGAGTGGTGTAGAAGTATTAAATTCACAATGACGAACAATGACACCCCCTCGGGGTTTGAATTGAACCATCGCTTCTTTCCATCTCTAATGCATTCTTTAAAACACGTTGGTCACAAAAGCAGTATTAGCTATAAAAATGTTTCTAATCCATACATAAGTGCAAGGATAGAAAATTTCCCAAATTATTACGTAGCTGTAACTGCGGTAGCAGTATTCGTCCGTCTACCCTGTCCTCACCCATCGGACCTTCCTGCCCGTGCCACCGGAAAGACAGTTTTGCTGCACACGCGCGAGGAACGGTTTAGCCACCGGTTATCATCACCCAGTGTTCCGATCGATTTCCGGAGATAGGATCTGCTTCTGGCGACGGCGGCACATCGGTGGCATCGGGTTCGTGCACGGCATGCGTGACACTGTCGTGTCCGTCCCAGTTGGGACGATGTATGAGTGAATGTATAATTTACATCAAGTCCGCCCGTCTACGAACGACGATGCCGAAGCCGATGGAAACGCAGTTTTTTACTTCTATTACAGATCGATTTTCCGAAAGATCTCTTTGGCCCTGCACAGATTTCAGCTAATGTATGTTCCCGACCCTGAACCAGTGGGTAAAGCAGATGTACCAAATCGCAAACGACACAGGAATTCCAAACATGCTCTAATACATCCGAGGGAATACGCACATGCCCGACGTATATTTTCCATGCTTAGCAAAACCATATGTTTGTTGGCATGAGTCATCGCATTTTCACATTAGCGCAACGATGGATTTCAAACCACTTTTCTGATAAACACTCGTTTATCACTCCTCACCTCAGGAAAAGAGGTATAGATAAACACAGTTTCACACAGCTGGTACACAATCAGCAATGGCTATTAGATATAACTGAGCTATTCGTAAAACTCATATCAATAACTAACATTGCCATTAACTCACCTTAAACGAATATCTATGTATGTATATATGTTTAATTCGTTAACAATGGAAAGAAGAATACAAAACGCAACGGGAAAAGGCACCGGGTTTCAACGGATTTCAACACTAGGAACGACCCACGATGCTGCTAGTTCGATCTGCCGAACTCTTGTGACCTAACTGGTTCGACAAAACCGACGGATAAAACAAACGTTCTCGTTTCCGTGCGGTCCCGTTTGTCGGAAACCGCTACCATTTCCTCGTGGCTCGCTGTCCTTCCGCGTGTCTCTTCATTTTTATTTGAGAAAATTACGCCTCCCCAGGGCGCGGCATCGTCGTATTTAGGGTTGGGTTAAACAGTTGGTTAGTTGGTTAGACATGGCACCATGGGCCATCCGCCACGCAACCATTTATGCTCAAACGGAGAAGCCACGCTATTGGCGTTACGACAAAGTGTCGTGAGAAAAGTGAAGACATGAACTCGTCTTCCGTTTCCAGAGCCCCATCCATTACGTCCCCGCGGATTCGACGGTTAATTAAAAAGTTTCGTCAACTTTTCTTGCTCCATGGAAAATTGGCACACAATCTTATGCTTCGAACTATTTTTTTGGACGAAAACTATCCACACTTCCGAGCGCATGCCGCATGGGGGTTTTGATGGCGTCGACAGTCTTTCAGACCGTCACCAAGTCTGGGCGGACATAAACATGGGAGTTGAAGGAAAAAGTGGTTCGTCTCCACCTCATGCTGTTGGTACATTGCCAATATCTGCAACGGAACCGGGCCGGGCTGGGTGTAGGTCTTCCAGCGCTTTCTGTACACTCATCCTTCGATGGCCTCGGGACCCATGTGGTATATGTGTTCGTAATAGAAGATCGTAAATCGTATACGCATCGCTGATTTTCTTCGTCAAAACGCCGACTGTGAGATTCACTTTCAATAGATCTTGGCGCTTGTAGGAAAACTACCGGCAAAGATGAGCCGTGCCAGTATTGGTACGACTCGGAGGTATATGATAGGCAATCGAAAGACGCATATTTCAGTTAAGGAATTATGCGCACAAAAACAAAACTTTGCTCTTCACGCTTCAGAAGAGATCATTTAAAGGTGGAAAACAGTTTAATACATGAATCGAAGATGGATTGTTGGATTCTTGATTTGAGTTATATCGGAACGACGGAACAGTCCAGACGCAGCTAGGAAGGAAAGAGAATCGGATTAGCCGCACTCACCAACCGATAATAACAAACTCAGGCCTTCCTCCACTCCTCCCCCGCACATCCTATGTCGGCGTTCGGCGCATGTTGCCGGTAACGAATTCCCTCGATCACAATTCACTAAATTGTTGGTGGTTGGTAGCACGTGGTAGGAAACGCCTCATTTTTAAAGCTAAAATTATCTAGAAGTCTTCCTTAATCACAGGAAAACACCAAGGAAAACTGATGAAAGCAATGTTTCATCACCAATGGCTGTCTGAATATTTCATGCTTTTGATGTTTCATGCAACATCGTACATTTCGATGCAAGAAACTTGCACTGTATAAACGTTCCTGCACGCAACATGAACGCAATACGTAAATTTGAAAATCACCGACATAAGTATAAACGAAACTGTTCATCTGGCTAACTGTTGATCTGGTTGATTATAAAAGTGACTCAATTATTACATTACAAACTATGACATTACGGGAGAAATGCCATATTTAGAACGCATTGTGTGTGAACAGAAAGTGGCAAGCGTGAGGCGAATACGTCATCTTTATATGATATTCATTTCCCGATGATTTTTTTTTTAAAGTAAATCCTATCACTTTTTCGTATTGGTATCGTATTGACCAACCTCTAAGAGATTAGAGTTGATTATTCTCTGAGCTTATTTTCTAGGACTTCCTGTAAATTTTTTCAACCTCTAGTTAACCAGTATCAACGGTAAAAGCAATATATTCTGAAACTGCCATTAAATCAATCTTTAGTGTAACCGACGACAAGCCGCCGCCGTTCAATTAGTAGTTTCTCCGCAACAAATGTGTGCGCGAAAGATCGTTGTTTACATTAACAACACGTGATGGTATAGTGCACAACAGCTGACTCCTCCAGGTCGCGAGGCTCCAGCGTAGTCGAGTTGAATTTACAACGAGCGTTGAACTCCGAGAGGCACTCCTGAAAACCGGCGGAGAGGGAACTTGCAAGATCGTGTTAACGCAGTACTACTACTAGTCGCGCGAATACGCATCATAGATATGCGAATTGACTAGACCTGCACGTTCGAACGTGTGGCCGTAAGGTAGCACAATTTGCGCGAGAGGATTGGCAGCGGATAGAAGGAAAAGGAAAACCATGTGTGAATCTAGGCGTTGCGAATACATATTTGGTGGTCATAAAGGTTGCTTTCCGTTACCGCTGACCACCACGATCTCGCGACCTTGCACGGGAAAAGGGAGTTGTTGACTTCTTCGTTTATTTAACTGTATATTAAATGCATCACATTCATTAGAAGATGGTTAGTGAGTAGAAGAGAAAACTTTTCTCAAAAATTTACTCCAGTCCTAACTGTCTGAATACTTCACAAGGACATTCATTTCGATGCTGTGGTCGAAGTGAGAGAAGCAGATAGGTGATGGTGGGCGAGCATCAGGCACTGCAATCAAGCACAATGACAATATTTCATCGTAAATAAACATCTCGGTTTGTAGATCCTATAAATAGGATCAACAACAGCATTATTTACCTTTGCTGTTTGTAGTATACCTGATACCGATCTCTCGTTCGCCTATTGCACACACATAATCGAAAATAGTTAGTTAAATATAGCCAGTCTGTATCGTTGGAACGAATAGGGGGCTAAGAAAACATATTGCGACTCGATTGCGGTACTTATTAGTTTGTTTGATTTTTGGACGACCACATACGGAAACTTCCAAGTCTAGCGAGATGTTTGCTTCGCCGGAGTACAGCATACACCATATATGCTATTAATTAGAAATGGTGTATAGTCGAGTCCCATCCGGATTTAGCATAATACGTTGCACTGTTCTAATAGCATCTTTTATGTGATTGTTCGAACAGGATCAACATGTGTCGTTACAATATATTCTCCACCATGTAACACATATTTTCTCACAAATTTTGGCACTGTTTTACCGCGGCATGTACACAACTTAAGTAAACTAGGTTCACTAGTATACATCGAGTACGGAAGATTGGGCTGTCATATCAAGGATTCTCGTTAAGGAGTTGGCAAGCGTACAGTCCGTCTACCCCACGGATGTCATTCACCCGGTGCTCGATGGACGAGTGTCGTTGCGCGCGTGACTTCATCTGAATATAAATCGTCAATTTGTGCTTTACTGAAAGCCTTCTACATTTAGCGTTACGTGGGCCGAAAGAAGCGTACTTGGTAGTGATTCTATCCGTCTACTCTAATCGTATCACTTCGCTATCGCACCTTGACTCGAGATTCTTCAACGACGTGGAGTGCAGCGTCGCGCTAGGCAACATGCGTGTGAAGTTATTCAAGCAGTTTTCGAACTAACTCACCTTCCCGTCTGTTACTCGGTAAAGCTCGACGACGTGCTAATGTTGTCAATCAGTCAAAAAGTGGCAGCAATATTCTCCTAGATGATCTGCGTAACCAGCATAGTAGCAGCGATCGTTTCGAAGGATATGTCGCTTCCTTCGAATCCATCGTTTTGAAATAACGTGATCGAACAGGCTGGTATTACTTAATCTCAGCCTGCGATAAATCTCATGCATCATTTTCATTCCGAAGGCCCGAGTTTGCTACATCTTGCCTTTGGCGTCGGGCGCTATGCAATTGAGAGAATTAGTTCCAATTCCAGTTGTTCCCCGCGAATCAATCAAACACTCATCGCGTGCGCTGCTGGTTTCCGTGGGAGTCCATGCTCCGGGAGTCCGGGCAGTGCTAAGCAATCGCCGTCGACGTCACAATCGTCACTTGTTTCGGGTTGCAGGTTGAGAAATCGCCATGTGCGCTAAACGACAACGACATTTTCGGAAGGAAGTGCTTTCTGGATCGTGCCAATAGGGCTGGCAGCGAGCAGTCAACAAATCACTTTCAAATTGTTTGCCCTCTCGTTAACGAAATGGTATCACCAATAAGCGTTCCAGCGGACGACTGGCAACAGGTTGTCGATAGTTACCATGTTTGAGCAGTCCATTAGAACATTCGGTGACTGTTAAAACGGTTTTTCAACACAACATTGCGTCCCCCAATTCGTATAGACTTGCGAATCTTCGCAACTTTGACTTCGATTAGGACCGATATTTGTTTTTTTTTGTCGCTTATGGTTGTGAAACTCTCGCTAGAAGACGTCAGAGGAGAGATCGTTGAAGCGCTAACTAGATCACGCAGATAGAATGCAAAATATTTGCATGGACGGTACTATGCTTCCAGCAACGGGCAACCACTGCCAAGGACATGGAATCGGACATTTCTTCGTGCACGATGCTTGCCATCGTTCTTTCCGTTTTGCGCGCTCGTTCGCTAGCATCGATCATTCCCAACAGGACTTTCCATTATGTAACACGTTTGATCCACGAAAACGATGTTCCTAAAGGGGAAAAACAAAACAATGAAAATGGAGCAAGTTTTAGAAACCGGTTTTTCTCTTTACCCATGTTACGAGGTAGAAGGAATCAAGGTTCCTTCAAAATTGAAGGAAGTTTCGGTTTCGCTTTGGCTCTTCGGCTCGCTGCGCCCTATATTTTCCAATCTCAAGGAACAGCGTGTTCTTTACCAAGTTCACAACAGAAAAAAAACACACAAAATGGTCAAAAGGTTAATGCAAAAGGTAAAGGACTTGCGCCAGCGTCGATCAGCAACACAACTGTGAGCAACAACACCGTTTCCACATCGGGGCCGTCTTTCAAGAGACACACGAGATTTATTTGTAGTGAATCTTCTTATCTGATGTATAGCGATCACGCGAGAGATAAGGCAAGAGATAGGGAAAACTCCCGGGAAGTTTAGTGAGAAGGGCTGGTAATCAAACAAAGATTGCGATGACAAACGCGTGGTAAGTATTTAAACAAGCGTTAATATATATGCGATAATGTTAGACTTATGCAATATGCTCGCATTCTTCACATCGAATACATTGTTCAACCGTACATGCAATCCGGACACGTGTGTGTCGATGTTAGTACGAAGAACGGAGCATTGGTCTTACCTATTTTCAGTCCTATCAAACAGACGAACAACATCAAACCGTCCGAGTAGGGGCTACTGTTAGAATGCTATCATGCATATATAGCCGAAAAGAAATAGGCCGTGTTATCAGTCAAGTATCGTACAACAGGTCTGCGTTTGTCACGTGTCCGCGCTGCTTCCGAATTGAGAAGCAAATCGATCAGTATAGTTGTGGATCTCTGACGCCCCCGAGATGACATGACACTTTTTTATGTATTATTTTTGTTGTCTCTAACAGTCTGGACGTATACAACCTTATGGTCATCATTTGTACTTGATTTTTGTTTAGGTTAAATGCTGCTTGCATATCAAAGGATTAAAAATGGGCATTAACAAACCTCTCTTGTTTTCTCTTCCTGTGCCTTTCGTCTAGCATCATGCTGTTTGAATATCTATAGTGCGAATATACTTGCCAGAGGAGGAAAAATTCGTAAATATTTCTTTTGTGTTTGATTGCTCGTCTCGCTACGCTTGCTCTATTTTGTTCATATTGAGCGGCATCATAAGCCAGCAATCGGCCACATTGTGGTTAGTATCGGTTCATCAGATAAATACACACACACGAGTGCTATTGCAGCGCATTGCTTCAGACTCTCGTAAATATAGTCGCGCTCCCTATCCTGCTCGCTTGTTCCCTCCCATGTTCTCTTTCGTTCTATCGTGGTCGCTCTAACGTGGTTGCACAATGCGTCGCCGCTAGCGTTCCATCGGATCGTACTCTCTGCGGAACCGGCATCGAAGGCGGACGAGCATTTAAGGAGCTCGATGAAGGCTCGCGACGGTTTAGTTTGACATCGGTACAGCATCGGTGCGGTGTTGGGAAACTCGTGGTGCTGATCCTCTCGGTCACTATCATCGCGAAGTTGAAGGATCTACCCAGGTTGGCGACATTAGTTGTCCCTGCGCGTGCTATATCAAACACACAAAAAAGGTTCTCCGTGAGACCTTTCTGCCGAACCTCGCGTGGTCTAAAGTGTACTGTAGTGGCCAACAACTATTTCGTTATCGTAACACTCTGCCACACACGGTGCGTGCGCTGTGGTGCTTGTGTATGTTTAGTTTGCATAGTGAATCGGTTAGTTTTTGCACATCTGATGAAAAACGAAATCGAAATCCGTCGCGCGTTATTATAATATACATTTTTAATCACTTAATTAACTGGTACGCAAAACAGAAAAACAAACAATGCGCTGTGTGCCGGTAGTTTCTTTCCACCTATCGGATTCCTCCGCAAAGAATGATGGAAATGCGCAGTTGGCTATGCAGAGACTGGCAGTAAAATTCGCGTAAACTACTTTCGGAGAAAACTGAACAAAGGAAACGGTCATCACGCGGCCAAGGTCTAACATTCTGACGACTTCACGACACTTTCAGTCTGCCGACCTGTTTGCACCTGCAGTGTGGACCTCACTGGCACGTGGAAAAAGACGCTCGGGAAGAGTGATTTCACTGAGCGATCTTCTATCTATTCGATCATTCGCAATTGGAAACGACTCCAAATAGTTTTGGCTGCATTTTCAACATTTAAACATCATCTATTTTGTATGCTATTATTTTCAGCAAATACAGTAGACAGTAGTTGGCTGCATTTTCAACATTTAAACATCATCTATTTTGTATGCTATTATTTTCAGCAAATACAGTAGACCCAATGTGTAACCGTCACTTACGCATTGAAAACATCCGCGTTAATGAGCCAGCTGACTATATAAAGTGTGATCTGCAGTGATCAATTTTCGAATCCGTAACATGGGCACATTCATCACCCGTGGCAGCATGCGACGGATGATCGGCGAATACTTCAAGATCCCATTCTAGAGGGTATCGATCAGCTCCACACAGCGACAGTGTAAAAACACATAATCTCCTAACATTCGTTTATGGCTGTGATAACCGTTTATGAACCGTCTCATTCCGCTACCGAACGCCTAACTGTGGACGCGTGTTGTAACAAAAGTGCTGTGAGTAATTTGAAATGAATTTCCATTCCAAAAGTTAAAAGAGTCCAAGTTTGCAAGATATTTTACGACTTTTTGTGAGGATACTGCTTTGAGACACAAGTCAACTGCAGCTAAAATGACAGGGTAAGTGTTTTTAGAAAATTGTTTTTCATCCACGTTATTGATCCCCGATTTCGAAGTTTGCACTTCGTGTGTCATTTGCGGTGTATCAAGTTGTTAATTCATGCTGTTTCCCACCTCCACTTCCGCAGAAAAGACTCCGTCGTCCTGGTCGACAAAGGAACCATGCCGAAGATTGTGTCTACCAGCGAGAAGAAGGGCGCCGTTACACTGGCCACCATCGAGAGCCAACCAGACAAGGCGGCGGAAAGGGGAAAGGCGCTGCGACAAGTTATAGCCGCTTTTATCGCCAATATCGGCACGATCAACACTGGCCTGATCTTCGGCTTCTCGGCCGTTGTAATCCCTCAATTGCAATCGCCTGATTCCCTCATCGCGGTCGACGAGAGTCAATCTTCTTGGGTCGGTACGTATAGCGGTCGTCGTTGTGGTCTATTTTATTACGAATCCCTCCCGGCTATCAGAAAGCCGTTGTTTTGCGTGTAACGCGTACAGAAGAAGGAAGTAGGAAAAATAATTGAGTCATGCGCGTACTTGCCAGCCTCTAAGGGCTTCTCACGACAAGGGAACCTACCGGATACACAAGGCCATCGGAAGTCAATCACTTCCCCTGTTCGCATGTGTTCGTCTAGAGCTAATATTGAATGCTCCTTAGGCACAGCACAGCAGCCACAATTGTCCCAGTCACCGAGCAGTCATCAGCTGTTGTAACTACCACCAAGCCAAGCGCACAAGCGCTCGAAATCCATACTCGACTCGTTCAGTAGTATGGTAGCAACCGCGGCTGCCGGGTGCATCTTGGCCAGATCTTTAACCCCGCCGCTGGCACACTCACTGCACTCGCAGAGAGCGTGTCGCCAATGTAATATATAGCGCAACAGATGATTCTACGCGGCGGTTCGTGTTTACCGGGTGTGTGCTGTTCTCCCCTTTTGCGCTGTGCAACCGTGTGCTATGGTTTGGGGCACGGGGGTTGTTTGTCAATATGCACCATCCGTCCGGACTGTGTTGTATTAAGAAGAGAACAGCAGCGGTTGTTGCTGAGTAACTTTCTTTCTCTCTCAAATAGACGCGTGAAGCCAAAAGTCAGACCATCAACTAACTGCCTGACTCATCGTTCAAACGAACAAGCCGGCGAAAACTTCAGCCCGTTGCTGTAAAAACTGTCCAAATCTAGTTTCCCGTTGCATTGGTCGTCTTTCTTCATGCAGGAAGTGAGAGAGGAAAAACACGGCTTTGATTGGCGACACGCGGTCAAACCAGCGGGTCGGTTCAGCGCGGAAAACTCCCGCCGCCGACGGCGTGTTACTTATTAAATTATTTTTAGTTTCACGACGACGAAGCTGCACCAAAAGAGCGAACCCTGCGCTTGCCAGTTGCCACGGCCGTCGTTAGTTTGTCGGCCGAAGAAGGCGTTGTGTTGCGTCTTCCGTCTGTGTTTGGTTCTATTGCCTCTTAGTTTCCGTATATCGTGGTGGCAAGTAGTAAAACAAAAAAAAGTACCCTTCGACACGTGCCACTTGCCTGTTGATGGATACCTTTCGATGCATTCTTATTCTACTGTCACTTGTTCAGAAGATTTGCATACGTTTCCCTGAGCTTCTGATGTGCACGCTATGATAACTGAATGGTCGCAATTCCGATCGTTGAAGATTACCGGTTGCGCTTTAAAAATTGGACAACGTTTATTTTCGAAAAACCCGGGTCGTTAATTCTGCTGTAATATAACGTTATCTTGCTGGGGCTGTAATTTATTGCAATGATTGTGGGTCGCTCGACATGTTTATTATTTGGTCATTGATCGTATTTATCTGGTGGCCTGTAACACGCGGATGAAACCAAATCTAACGGGAGAGGGGGAACTAGTGGTCAAAACAATAATTGTTTATCGATGTGATAGGTGCTCCCTTGAACTACGGTTCACGCCGGCGACACATGCGTATTCGCTTTCCGCTTCCAACCCTGACAAACCCAGCTGATCTATAAGATGCGCCTCGGGACGGCCGCCACCACCAGGGGTCGCATCATCCGTCACTTTCCCGCTGAACTGGTTAGATTCTTCTATCACGCTTCAATTGTTTTGTTGGGGAAACGGCAATATGTGACGATAACTGTGAAGGGATCGACGCCACCTACCGCGACCGGAAAGATAACGATCGAAGACCACCAAAGAAACTGACAGTGTTAGTACGTCCAACCACACTCCCCCCCCACCGTCTTGGCCAACCTTCTCTCTTGGCCCCTTCCACCACCTTCTCATTCTCCATGCGGTGAGTGCATCACACACATTGGATGGATCTCTTAATTGCTATCACGCACTAAACGCATGCATTCGAAGGGGGACTGCTGTACATGTTCATGTGCGCCTGTTCCTCAGACATGAGTAACGCCAACTGTTGGTGCTATCGAAGTCAGTCGGATGTACTCAACGGATGTGGTTAGTTCAGACTTTGCCATAACGCCTGACGGAAATAGTGTGGAAATAATAATAAATGAATTTGCGGCGGCACAGTACTCGCCGTGCAGGATTTCCCTTTTCTTTGATGTAATTGAAACTAGCAGCTTTAATCTTCGGAGGGGGTTCATCCTTCACCATTCAGTTACCAGAACGTGTCCAGCAACCCACGGTCACTTGCCGTCACTTGTA
Source organism: Anopheles plumbeus (assembly GCA_034621735.1). Lineage (NCBI taxonomy): Eukaryota > Metazoa > Arthropoda > Insecta > Diptera > Culicidae > Anopheles > Anopheles plumbeus. The sequence continues at coordinate 34,380,504 of JAOEFI010000006.1, forward strand.
AGGATTCCTAGTCCTATCAAAATGAGTTTCTGTTTCATTTATCTGATTTTAATTTTGCCCGTCGAAAAAAAAGAGGAAAAACGGATACTCCCCGCGAAGGATAGCAAAGATATAGGCAACCAGAGCGACACGGGTTCAAACACAGTCTGACGAGGCAAGCAGCGTGCCTATACACACACCAACAGAAAAGGCTGCAGACGTGTGTGGGATTTGGGGGTACACAATCGCGAGGTTGAAAGAAAGAGTGTATTTGCTTACCAACGAGTTGATAAGCAAACCCTAAACTCTCCTCCTGGGGTGGATTTGCTCAGTAGATGTACTCCGAATAACCTCTCACTCACAACTGCCGCAAGTTGGCCCAAATCAGTTGTGCCGTACGTGGCCACTATGTGTGGAAGTTTACGAAACGAATAGCGCCATGTGGCGTATCTGTGTACGAGAAACCATTATTGTAACGTATGTCCCTGAGCGATCCACGTTCGAGCGCAGTTTCACCTCACGACGCGAATTTCAATTTCAATTGTTCCAAGCATCTCACAGATAAATCCAGCATCCGTGGTTGAATTAACGGTTATCACGCAATGCTTTGTTTCGATGTTCGTCGGAGGATATTCACCGAGACTGCATCGTTATACTTCCGTGTTGCTACCTTCACCAGACCGGATATTCCGCTGACTTGCGTACAGAGGAATCAAAAGAACGTTTAGAAAATGTTAACTGACTATAGTTGTAAGAAACAGCTCAGATATCCATTGGAAATCCCATGACATGTACAAACATATGTTCTCCATGCATCGTCCTAATGTTGTTGTTTACTTAACTTATCGCACTCTATCAATGTGTTTCAAAAGCAAACTTACCGATTACGTTTATTGTGGTATAAGTCCATTACAGCGTCCGTCCTTTTCAAGGCCACACGATCAGCACCGCGCGATAGCGAAAAGCCACGTGGTGTCGATTGCTCTCAAACGCTTCCTCATTGCGTTTTTTCCACATTGGCTTCAACGAATTCCCAACTGACTGTTCTTTCTCTTTTCCTCTCACACACTCTTGGATTTTTGCCGCCTCTAGCATCGTTATCGGCGATAGGGACACCGATCGGGTGCCTGCTCAGCGGCTACGTGATGGACAACTTCGGGCGCAAGAAGGCGTTGATCGCGACCCAGATACCGACGATCATCGGATGGATAGTGATCGCGTGTGCATCGAACGTTGGTATGATCTACGCCGGTCGCGTGTTGACCGGTTTCGGCTCGGGCATGGTGGGCGCTCCGGCCCGCGTCTACACGTCCGAGGTAACGCAGCCACACCTGCGTGGGATGCTGTGCGCCCTCGCATCAACTGGCATCAGCTTGGGCGTGTTGATCCAGTACACACTCGGTGCGTTCACCTCGTGGAAGATTCTCTCGGGCCTGTCGGTGGGCGTGCCGGTTGTAGCGCTGTTTCTCATGCTGCTCATGCCGGAATCGCCGAACTACCTTGTGTCGAAGCAGAAGCCCGAGAAGGCCCTAAGGAGCCTGGCAAAGCTGCGTGGCTCCAGCTACAACATCGAGCGCGAGGTGGACCAGCTCAAGGCGTTCGCCGCCAAGACGAACAGCAACGGCAAGAAGAAGCTCAGCTTTCGGGAGACGGTGCAGGCGCTGGTACATCCCTCTTGTCTTAAGCCGTTCGCTATCCTGACGATCTACTTCATGATGTATCAGTTTAGCGGCGTGAACACGATCACGTTCTACGCCGTCGAGATTTTCCGCGATTCCGGCACAACGCTGGATCGGTACACCTGCACGATCCTGCTCGGCGTGGTACGCCTAGTCTTCACTATCATCGGTGCGGTCCTGCTGCGCCGCTGCGGCCGCCGTCCGCTCACCTTCGTGTCCGGCATCGGTTGTGGCGTCACGATGGTCGCTCTCGGCGGTTATCTGTACTTGAAGCAGCAGTGGGAGCTGGCCGTTCCGCCAGTCGAACCGACGGCTACCTGGTTCCCGGTGGCGTGCATCTTCATCTTCATCACCACATGCACGGTCGGGTTCCTGATCGTGCCGTGGGTGATGATTGGCGAGCTGTACCCGATGAAGGTCCGAGGGCTGGTCGGCGGATTCACCACCTGCATGGCGCACAGCTTTGTGTTTATCGTGGTGAAAACTTATCCTTTCCTCACGCACGTTCTCGAGCGCCACGGCACTTTCATTCTCTATGGATGCTTCTCCTTTGCCGGTAAATAAACGGAGCACGTGCTCGTACGTGCACAGCCTTCTCCAGCGATCACGGTAAACTTACACTTGCATTTTTTTCCCCTTTCTTCGTAGGGACTGTTTTCTTCTACCTTTGTCTACCGGAGACGAAGGGCAAGACACTGCAAGAAATCGAAGACTACTTCTCGGGCCGCATCACGACGTTGAAGAAGACAAAACAGGGTAGCAGCAACGTTGCAGGTCCTGCAGTGGCGGACGGCCAACAGCAGCTACTCCTGGGCAACGGTGTCAAACCGCAGCTGCTGGCGATGGAGAAAAATAAACTACTTCCCTAACCCTGGACTGGTTAGCACGGTTCCGGTTCCAGAGATCAAACAAAAGCGACCGCGCGCGCGCCAAAACAACGCGTGTTTGATTTTCCTTGTTGCTTCTCACATCTATGGGCTTCCTAATACAAATGAAAACACTGTTTTCCAAAAAGCAAAAGAAAACATTCGTGAGAATGATAGATAGATAGACAGCGATAAAAGTGAACGTTTTGTAATGTATAACTAATTTTAGCTTGTGTTTAACGTTACATGTTCTATATTCAGTCAAACACTAAGTATTAAAAAACGTATTGTAGGTGTGGAGATCTGGAGCATGAGACACGTTAGAAGATTGTACATTGTAGGGCACAGGGCAATGAATTGAAAGAATGATGTAGTGTAATATGTTGTTGATTGATCTGATGCTGAGTCACGTAAACGCACAAACAAAAGAAAGGAATCGAGACAAGAACGCATTCGACCAAAAACTATCCAACGAATAGATATCGATTAAAGCACATCGATTAAAGCAAAAGAACAACGTTGTTTCTTAATCAAAAATTTCAACTTTGACAATTTGAAACATACGACAACATTGAAATTACGTTTCTAAAAAGTACAGAAAAGAAAAGTATTATCGGTAAAGGTTGCATCGCCTCAAGTGCCTCGAAGCAAGTCGAACAGAAAGAAGAAACAGAAAAATTTTACTAGCAGAAATCAGATGGCGTCTCTGGACACAAGACTCTAGGTTTCATACTGAAGAAAGTTGCGATAATACTCGTTGATTAAAAACACAAGAATGCATGTTAAGCCTAGTACTTATTACACCGTTTAGATGGATCGAACGACAACTGACACATAAAATACAATACCGCACGCAATCCTGGCGAAATAGTTAACGGGACAGCGAATTCACATGTGAGGGGGTATATGAAGCGTTTTCCTAATCCCAACCAACTGTTTAGCGAGATTTGTATTTTTCACGGAGCGAACGTTCTGGAGCTAATGGATCATTCGACGCTACCTCTCTCTCGGATGGTACTGCTACAAGAGGTACTGCTTTCAAATCTAGAGATTATGCTGCTAATTCGTTAATGCTGTATGTTTTGTCTTCAATTTTCTCAGTTTGATAGCAGAGTGTAAGCATGGTTGTTTTTTTGTTTTCCCGCCTCTATCCATATTTAATTTCTTCAAGTTTCGCAATGTTGACAAGGGTAACGACATCGTCTTGCCCCCACGCTGCAATAGATCACGCCGTGTCCGTGTTCCAAAATCCTGCCGGCATTATGAACCCGGTTTCGTATCACCTTACTGTGGATTCTGTGGTTTGGACCATTCGACGCTCAAGATAAGATGATCGTAGCCATAGCCATTGAGTACCTCAATCGCGGTGGCGGCATCGCGGCGGGAACGAAAATGAACGTACGCAAAACCCTTGCACAGGCCGGTGCTCTTGTCTCGCGACAAAAACATCTTGGTGTGCGGGCCGAACTTCTTAACCAGCTCTTCGAGATCGGCTTCCGTCATTGCCTCTGAAAGATTCGAGATGCGGATCGCACTGGTATCGTCGCGGCCTCGCATCGGTGCTCCGAGTCCCCCCTTGGCCTGGCTCTCCTTGATATGTGGTGGAACGTATTTGCCAGGTTTGCCGGTTGTCGTCGTTTCCGGAACCGCTGCAGATTTTTAGAATTATAAGGTGTTAAATTTTGCAAAGAAGAAGCACGTTTTGCACTTACGAGGTGGGACCGGCTTAACTGGCTTATCGTAGGGAGTGCCCTTGTAGGGACAGTTAACTGACCAATGCTCTCCCTCGCAGGTTCGGCACTTGACAATGTTCTTCATCGAGTCTAGTGCATTTTCGGACTTTTGCTCCTCCTCCTTGTTAGTGACGAACTGCATGAAGATGTCTTCTGAAACCAAGGTAGTCTGTGGATTTGGTCCTGGTCTATCGCCGGCAGAATCCCCAAACTTTTGTAGGCTCTTCCTTCGGGCAACACACTTCGGCACCACTACACGGCTGATCTTGTACGTCCGGACAACTTTCACCTTTTTGTCATCCTTGTTGTACTTGTATTCGGTCACTATTTTTTGTCCATTTTCGACGACCTCCGATGGTGCTGGCAGCGACGATGAATCCAACTCCACATCATCGGCCCAGGAAGATTTAATATCGTCCAACGCTGGCATGGCGTTTAATCAGGGTATCTGCAAAAAAGAACCAACATGTTGAGCAAAAGACTATTGTCGCACCAACGAAGAATAAAGCTTATGCCAGCGAGTGAAACGTCATCGTGAAGATGAGAAAATTAGCATGTGGATATGCTGCGCAATGTTAACTCGGTAGGGTAGGCCGGAAGTAACATGGTAAGGATTACCTGCAGGCCTTGCGCAAAACTAATACTTACCAGTATCAGAAGAGATATTAGAAGAGATGGCTCACGCAGAATTAACACTTTTTTGGACGAAAATAAGGAGCACGGATCAACACGATTTCGCGACTCGATTACAAATGGCGGAGCAAACCGGGGCAGCTGTCACACTGAACTGACAACTGCATGCTAGTAGTACAGGGTAGCACAGATACATCGCGCAGGTGAATATTGAAGATACGAAAAGATTACGATTAAACGAAAAGGTTCGCTGACCAATAGTTTCGATATTCGGAAGTAGTGCAGCAGTAAGTACTTCCAAATACACATTAAACTATTAATTTAAAAAAAATATTGATGAAGGTTCGAACCGATGATCAACTGTGGTTTGGATTGGTCGATCGCCATTTCGATCAACATTAAAAGGATACGAAGGGATCTAATCACAGTATTGTAAGAAAATCAGTTAATCCTTAGCACTGATGTATAAGAGCTGTTTTCTGTGAAAATGAGTTACCAATTTGACCCTTCTGTATTACGGTTGCAAGCAGTGTTAGCTGAAGGCTGTTTCGGCAGGTAAACGATTTAATTAAATGGGATAGTTACTCTACATATTAATTTTGCGCTCAGTTCTGTAGGGCTCTATCGATATGTCAATCAGCTTTTTGTCGTCAAAAGCATACCATACAGCAGTCCAGACTATGCCTACCAAGCGGTGCTGAAGGAACACACGATTCTGTCTCAAATACATCATCCACGTATTATCAAATATTTCGGGTACTTTCAAACACACAGCAGTTGGAATATGCTGCTGGAGTTCGCGGAGCGTGGCAACCTGGCCACCTTCCTCGAACGGCGCGTCCACGACAACGCCTTCCTTAATCAACAAACAATCATGGCCAAGTTCGGGGATATAGCTGACGGGCTGATTTACTTGCACCTGAGAAACGTTATCCACCGTGACCTGAAACCCGCCAACGTTCTCATCTGCATGGACAACCGTCTGAAGCTAGCCGATTTCGGAATTTCTAAAATAATGCACGATGACGATTTAAACCGAACAATCGTCGGAACACCGCTCTATATGGCTCCCGAGGTAGCCAGAGGCCAGGACTATGACTACAAAAGTGATATATGGGCCCTTGGAATCATTTTCTATGAATTGTGCATGCTCGAACATCCTTTCATGGAACGATTTGTCCAGACGAGAAAAAATAAGTTTCGAGTACCCCAGATCGATTGTAAGCAGAAGGGCCTCTCGCCTAGGATGCAGATGCTTTGCGATATGATGGTACAAGTCGATCCGAAAAAGCGTTGGTCGTTGGAAAGTATTCTCAAACAACAGCCTGTGCTGCAACTGCTGGACCGATGGACTAATTGATGGATATTGTTGGTGGAATTACACCGTATTATGTTTTAGCTTTATTGTTATACGCTTCTCGACCACACTGATTTGACCTATTCGTAGAATTGTATCTGTTCTTATTGTAGCTTTCAATCTGTTTCTGTGACATTGTGGCCTAAAGTGGGTGGGAAATAGAATAAAAATTATTTTATGTTCACAAACTATTTTTAAAGCGCAAACATTATCCGAAACAGCTTATTGTGCGGCGGAACCGTTACCATTCAGAATATCGCCGGTGATTTGCCCCGACTGCAGCATTCGTGTCAGTCGTTCTACTTCGTGCAGATTTGTGGCCCGTTTAATGGCTTCCCGAATCTTTTGAATGTCTGCTGGAGTGGCATTCTGCACCGCTTGTTTCTCTGGCGTTGTTGCACCGGTTACGCCCGGCATCGACAGCTTCGCCTTACGCATGATTTCTTTGTGCATTTCCTTTCCCTTTTTCGACTTGAACAACTGGTTGGCCGCTTCCCTTTCCTTCTGCTTGATCTTTCGAAAATCTAGAAGCCGTAGACTTGGAAATCGAAACGCAACGTACTCACGATAGTGTTGCTTGGTGGACACGGGGTTTGTCAAAAAACAAAGCGTCTCCAAGTTGGGTAGCCTTGTCAGGGGTTCCAAGTCGCCCAGCTCCTGTATGTTATTTCCGGTGAGAATGATGCTTTGCAAATTGGGCAAAGATTCGTGAAGACTTTCACTTATTCTTCTGTCGGGGAAAAAGAATGTAAAATTCATCTGTTCCACGATATATTGTACACACAAGAAAAAACCGCTCTACATACACAATCCGGTTGTTGTTTAGCAAAAGGCATTTGAGCCGCGGAAGTCTAGGGAATCCATCTAGCTTCCGGATGTCGTTGTCGGAAAAGTCTATCGTGTCAAACTGGTCCAATGTGGCTCCCATGTTCTCAATTTGAGGTATTTTGTAGCCTGGAGACGTGAAGGAGAAATGTAAGGTTGGAAATAGTCGGGGCAGCCAATAGCCACCGGCGAAGCGAATGTTACCTACCACGTAGATCGAGCTCCCGGTCGCGGCAGGGGTTTATGTATTGCATTGACTGATTTATCAGATCGGGCGTTAGTTTCACCATTTTGTGGCTTTTCTTCGCGGAAATGCAAAATGTATAAAAACTGAACTGTTTATTTTCGATCCAACGCAGGCTTGTGATGGCGTGACAGATCTACGACCAAGATGGTGGTCAAGATTTCTACACATAGTAAGCACCACGGAGTGTCAAATTTTTCGCTGTCAAAATAGATTGAACGGTTTAGCGTATTTCTAATAACCTTGGACAAACGCTGAGAAGCTTGTTTAGATGAGAAGTCGTGCGGATGTGTGAGATTTGTGCTTGAATTCACCAAAAATATTTACACTTTAACTCATCGTCCACTTCTCGTTCACTGGATATCACGGTTGCGCCAAAAGCGCGCAAAACTCCGCAATCCGTAAGTAAGCATCGCTCGATGGGAATTGTGGTGCTGGTGGTTGGTTACCAAACATTCTTTCGACGTGAACACTCTGACTACCTATGGAGATGCTGATTCCAGACGTAAGTAATGTTTTCGACGAGTCCATCAGATTTACCTACTCTCACCGGAACGATCTTTCTTCTGATCAGAAACCAAAATCGGCATCGCAGCTCCAGAAGGAGGAGCTGGTGCTCATATTCGAGGAGTACGAGCAGAAGATGAAACTGGAAAGCCTTGAGGACAGCAAGGAGCGGCAGAAGTTTTGGAGCGAAGCGACACAACGCTTGAACAACTTGGACGGAGGCACGGTGAAATCTACCGCAAAATGGGTGAAGTACTGGGCGGATGTTATCATCAACCTGCGTCGGAAGAGCCGACTCGTTGTGGACGGACGGTCCAAGCGCATCGCCCCTACTCCGCTGGAGGTGCGTATTCTGCGAGCGGGCAACTGTTTCGATGTGCTGGAGCAATGGACGAAGGCGGTTGAAAGCGGCGGAGGCGAGATAGGTACGTTGACCAGTGTGGAAGAGTACTACCCCGAGGATACCGGTGTACAAAAGGAAGAAATAGTTGTAGAGAACTACAGCGAAGAACAACTTGACGAGGAGTTTGTGGACAGCTTTTCGAAGAGTGAGGAAAGCGCACCACAAACCGTAACGACGCAACTGACAATACGCAAGCCCTCGATGGAAGAGCTAAAACAAATGAACGCCAGCCCGGCTCCAACGGAGTTTGTCGAGCTGGGCTCGGTCTCGAATGACATCAATAATGCGACGAGCGAATTCTTGCGTCCCAAGCTTGTCCCCATTATAACACCGCCGCAAGCACGGCTGAAGGAAAATCTCAAACGCACTAGCGAGAAGCTGGAAACGGTAATGAAGAAGCGGAAAATCGACGACTCCAAGCTGGCCATTGCACAAGCGCTAACCAACATGTCCTCTGCGATACTGGCGCTTTCGAACGGCCTGAACGAACTGGCCCAAGCGCTTACGAACGGCAGCATGTCGTAAGGGAGAAACCGAGGGACGGAACCGGATTGCCGAAAACCGTTGATTAGTTTTTAAGTTTTAGGCATCGTAATTCACGTATGGTTTTAATCATTTCAATGTGTGTGAATAGAGCTAGCAGCGGGAGCGGTGCGAAAGGTACACGAAATAAATTGCATCATTTTATTTCATAATTTACAGTCACTCTTTTCGTATATGTATCACAATAATGTTTTCAGTTGTAAAGTAGTTAACTAAACGCATGGAGGGTGTCCACAGGTTGGACGGATGTGCCTGATGGATGCCTGTTTACTGTATAGCTTAGTCGGCCCGCCTACTGCCGAATCCGTATCTAACTAAACGGCTACGCGTATTTCATTTGAACAAATTCAAAAAAGCATTACACATATATGGCTCCCGAAGGGTAAAGAAAGTGGTTCTAAACGGTAGCCAGCTGACCTTGATGGTCGACGAATGTACAAACTGCCGCCACTTCTCCTGACTGGACAGCTCCATTTACACACATCGGGAATTTTATCACTTTGGTTTAATTCTCCAATGCACAATTCCTCCAATTTTTAAAACAAACGAGCGTCTTTTCTCCACCTCTCGCAGAACTCTTGCTGGAAGGCTGCCTGTGTTTCACTGTTCTATGGGTATAACAAGGCGATAAACTGCAACAAACCTTATTTACTAAGAGTTAAAGAGACATATTATCATACTAAAAATAAACGGAGCAGTACCCAAGAATCGAATATTTCATAGAAATGATTTAACAGAACGACACAGTGAAAAGCGGTTCGAGATGGGCCACAGCAGATGTCGAGCAGGGGTTAAGGGGAGAGGGTGAACACACGCTTGCTGATACATGGAAAACAGAGCAATCCGCTCCTCCTGTCCTACTCTATCCACGCGCGTATGTCACGCTGCTCACTCGCTCACTCGCTCACTCGCATGGCTCTCCGGTTCATCTCGCACATCTCAGCTCTCGCTCCCATCAACTCTTGACGAAGAGATGATGCCGCGGCGGATTTACTTTGAAACACGTACTAGAGCCGACGAGGAACAGAATGAGATAGGAAATCACTCTTCCTCCCGCGGCGATGATGAAGAAAAGCACGCCTAGCGCTAGTACATTTGCACTAAAAGGAATGCTGCACACTAGTTAGGCGGGATGTGTCCTGAAGTGAGAGCATACATGAACTGTTCAAAATCTGCTGCGAGATGAGAGGATGGCTTGTCTGATATCTGTCTTTCTCTCTCTACCTTACACTCGAACGCGTTGTGTGCAAGGATGCGGAGTAAACTCGAACGAGGATTTCTGCGATTCTCCGCGTAGTGATGGCCGGCGACAGTCATCCCACGAAAAGCAGCATTGACCCTCCCCTATCGCTTACAATTGTCGTAGAATGCGTACGAACCACGGCTGGCAATATCGGCGTATTCACGCTTAGGGGCACACAGCTTATTAGGATACTCGACGTTCCGCTTCCTAGTGTGACAGCGAGACAGTGGACGGTGGACCAAAAAAAATAAAAAATCAGGGAGATGGGGAAAAGAATGGGTCAAATGGGTTGGTCAACTAAGCGCAAATTATCGATGTACTTACTCTCGTGACGGCATCTGCATGGTTTCAACCTGGATCGACTTCACGTACAGGTGGCTGTTGCACCAGAACAGACACAGCGTTGTCGGCTCGAGGACGTTCATGTCGTGCGTCCAGGAGAGCTCCACCTTCCGAATCCGGTCGCCGAGATCGTGCGGGTTGGTGACCACCACCTGGTAGGTGGTGCCATGCTCCAACCGGGCCGTCCCTTTGGGCGTCAGGTCGATGTTGCGAAGCGCGCCACGCTCGGAGAAGATTCCGGCCGTCAGGTGGCCCTGCACCCACGGCTCGGCAACCTTCGGCTTCGCCAGTTCGACCGTGAACCGATAGTGACGCTCTGTGGGAAGCAACAGGAAAACAAAGCATTGGCTTCGGTTACAACCGACTGTGGAATTGCGGGACGCGTGCGCTCACAACACTTACGACAGAAGGGAAAGTCCCGTCCCGTGGCGAGAAAGTATTTGCCCGGCTGTGGGGCCACCGGCACCACGGATGCACCACTGACCACGTCGTTCTCCGAGACGTTTTGCTTCGCGGTCGTAATCGGCAGGGAAGCGTGGTAGCCCATGAGCGCACAGTTGCCGGAAGTGCACTTGAAGCAGTTGCCGCTGAGAAAATGCTGGTAGGACGGGCACCGGTGCGCTAGAAGAAAGCGAAAGGGGACAGCCGAAATGAGTTGGTCATCATCGGGACCGCGGTGTGCGGGATTCGCTGCGAGCATATGGTACTCACCAACATACGGACACTTCCCGTTGATGCTGTCGATGAACAGCTTGATCGCCCGGATGTGGTTGCACGCGAGCAGCACACGGGACGCCTCCTCGATGCCGTCCTTGATGAGCGTCAGGGGAATGGTGGCAGCGCCCTCCTGCGACAGGGCGCAACCGGGCTGTTCCTTGCCGTTGTTCGGGTAGAAGTCCAGGTGGCCACAGGCGTGCGACATGCCGTACCCGGGGATTTCCAGCCGGAAGACGCTGCGCCCGTCGGTGTGGATCACGTCGACAAGCGTGGCGTCGGACGGATCGAGCCGCACGATCGGGCCCATGCCCTGGAAGTACGGTTCGGCCGGGTCGAGACCGGTGATCCGGCCGAGTCCCGCGATCCGCTCGCCGGCGTACGCGGCCGTGTGCGCCCCCAGCGAATGCCCAATCAGGTGGACGTCCTCCGGCCGCAGGCCCCGGTAGTCCTGCAGCTTCCGGATCAGGTAGGCGATCTCCAGCCCCACCAGGCGCGTGTTGGCCGTGGCTTGCGTGTACAGCGGCAGCGAGCCACCGGCCCAGTCGACGACGATCACGTTGAGGGAGCCGCGGGCGATGAGCTCGTCGCGCAACTCCGACACCCAGTTCGAGAGCGGCGTATCGATGAACCCGTGGATGATAAACTTGGTCTCCCAGTCCGGGCTGAAGTGCGACTTGACCAGTGTGTCCTTCGTTTCTGCCTGCAGCAGCTGGCCGTCGGTCGGGTTCTTCTCCGTGTACAAGATGAAACGCGTGTTGATGACGCTCCGTGGCAACGGGAACACGTTGAACGGCCGGAAGATCAGGTGGTACCAGTCCTTGGTGATGTTCAGGCAACCCAACTCTCCGTAGCAGCGGGTCATATTTTCATCTGGATGCCAAATTTGAAAAGAAAAAAAAACAAACGAACTGAGTTAGTCTACCGAAAAAGATCACGCGAAGGTTACGGTGCAAAAAAATAGCTTTATGTAACGACGGAGGCCTTCCCGGTCACAGCCCGTGTCACCATTCGAGAGTACCAGCCGTGTTGTCTGACACAGTTTCCGCTGGAGCGATTCGCCGTTGTGCATCATCTTCAGCAAATTATCACCGTTCGGCACAGTATGGAAATGAGAAGGTGTGAAAAATGAAGGCCATCGGCAGCGAGCAGCCAGCCAGAATGAGGAAAGTTCGACGATCCGATCGTGTCGGGGATATTTTCATCCATATCTCCGTTGGCGATGAGCTTCCAGCGAACGAGGGTTGAAAAGGCTTCATTCAGAGGCAAAAAAAAGCCGAACAACAAAACCAAAAAAATGGGCCGGTAACGTGTGCCGATCGCGTTACCCAATGTTCATCTTTCGAAGCGCACGACTGAGAAAATGGTTACTAAACATTAGAAGAAGAAGCAAAGGCACGAAAAGGGGCACGTAACAAGACGGGGAGGGGGTGGCTTCACAGATCGCGATAAACCCTTCGACGCTGCTGCTTTTACTCAACAGCCACATCGTGCCAAAGAAAATAAGGCCTTCTTCTATCCGAATGTTTTCTCTGTGATGTTGTGATTGCACACTTTCCGGGCGGCTTACAAATTTTCATCAATAGAATCTATCAGAAGAAACTGTAGCATTAATTCATCGTCGTAGCTGTACAGGCGCAGGCGCAACATTTGCAAACCCTGGTATTGGTGCCTCTTCCCTTTTCGCTAACTCGACGTCAAAATGTGAAAAGCATACATAATCGGGTAATAAGAAACAGGTGCGCAGGTGGCGATGTTTTCTGTGGTTGTTTGTCTTCTGTAGCCCCACAAGTGGGAGTGTGGAAAAACCGGCGCGGTACTTACATGGCAACCAGGGAAGATTGATGTTATCCATCCGTGCCCAGCTGAGCACCGGATCCAGCGGACCGGCCTGCCCGGGATCAACCGAGGAGATGATGCTTATAGCTAATAATGATGAAGCTAGAAAGCGCAACATCGTGTTGGAGTCTCTGCAATGAGGAAACAATGACAAATGAAAGGCTATTAACAAGTGAACAAAATGTTGGATGGCGGCACACGCTGCGAAACCTAATGACAATTATAATAACCGCGACTATGGTGGAGCAGGAGGGGGCGAGGGGGTGGAGCAACATTCCGACAACTATACACGTACGCCAAACCGAAATAATGGAACTAAAATCGGAAGGCGCGAATGACGCACCGTCCAAAGGGGGAGGAAAATCGTCGCTCAGCGAAAACACGACCAGCGATGACGTACAAAACCTTTGTACCTTTGCGGTGTCGTTGAAGCCGACGGGAAGTTCCTTCTGGCGCGCACGCAGCAGCAGCAGCTGTGCCTGACGTGGGCACTAATCATTGATAATCATGCTGCACGGCTCGAAGCACGCACGCGTCTAAAAGGAGACTCGATCGCGTTTCGTTGGTCCCGGACCTGCCAGCACGGGTTCTCTGCTGCTACCGCCCGAGGCCTCCTGTCCAGGTATCATACCGATATATGGCAAACCTCATCACTACACTTTGTGGCTTTAAGTTTGAGCGGGCTTGTTGTCGATGGCTTTAACGGATTCGAATATTTGGAAAGGTCGACCGGTGTTTTTTTTTTGCGAACGCGTTCCTTCATCACTATTCTTGTGCGTTTTTCTCACTTCCACCTCGTAGAGATAAGAAAGGGGCCATGTTGCTTTTTTTATGTTGTGACCATTCTTACCACGCTCCGTGGCATTCCATCGCCTAGTTGGCGTACCATCATGTTTGCGATCGCGTCTCGAACGAAAAAAAAATCTACAAAAACCTGCTCCCGGTAGTTGCAGGCAAGTGGCGTCAATTTGCCGTCTTTTGCGTGTCTCCTTCACAAGACCAATTTTGGGCCTCGCAAAACAACGGCGGAAAACTTCGTTCGATCGGCATTGGGTGGGTAATTGCATAGAATCGTTGGGGGAAACTTTCCTAAATGCAGTACGCGGAAATATGTTGTAACCGTTGTCACATTGTCGGCTCAAGATCATCCATTAGGCTAGGTTGGGAAATTGGCACGCAGCCACAACAAGCCTGAGAGTTAGCCGCGTGGACGCCCCACTCCCCCCCCCCTCCCACCACTGCCCCTTCCCGTGGCCAATTGATCATTGTTCTGTCGTTTGAAGAGAGCCAACGACAGCGTGTCAATTAAATGAACGACGGAGGGAAGCATCGATGGTCTCGTGATAAATTATAGTGATTCCCGGCGAATGAATGGCGATCGAGAGGGGGTGGTGGAAACAGAAACCTGAACGAGCCGAGAAATCCACACAGCCACAACTCAGCTTCGATTAAAAGAAAAATAAGCCCCTCGACGCTGCGTTTGACGGGTGGCGTTGCAAAAAGAAAGTCGAACTGGTCTAGGGAAGGGAAATGCAGGGAGGAGGGGGGGGGGATAGGAGAAGGATGGCGACTGTGCCGTGGAGCTGCAGCGTGCCGTAAGCGGGAGCAGTTTGCAGTTTGATTTGCAATTAAATAATATCAATTTCTTCCACCCTTTTCTGCAGTGAGGAGAAAGGTGTAGGCTGGGTAGGACAGCCGGGGGTGGTGATTCCGATTGCAAACTGAATGCGAAAAACATTGCAAACGGTCAATAATATTTGACACAAATTAACGGTCGTCAGTATTCGTCCGTTCGACGCCATTGCCTAACAGTGTTGGGGAAATTTTCTCCTCCCTCGATCACATTTTTCCGATCCGATTCGCGAATGTTTTCTACCTCTTTTATTATGCGGTTGAACATTATAATAGCACATCAATGGTGTACGTTGTCAATCGAATATAGATGGACATATAATAATCGCATCGGCACTCGGCACCATGCCCACTTATGCTGCAGTAACAGCAGACCATCAAAACACTTCCCCGAGGTGACATGGTAATTATCGGCCAAACAAGCACACACCACAGCATGTTTACACTATATGATCCCGTGAACTGTCGGACAAGCTTTATAATTTTATGCAAGTGGCAGTTTGTGTGTGACAGAGTTTTATGCTGTTTGACACAGCAACGCCATTTGTGTTATTTATTCGCAACAAACGACTTGCGCGAGTGGTGCATGGATATGAAGCGACGAACCCAATGGAACAAGAACCAGATTATCTGAACAAGAACGAGGGTAATGCGAACCACATAGCGGGGGCTTTATTTGACATGCAAAAAATAAAAAAAAAGAACACGAACAATGGGCGAAAGCGTGTTTGTGATCAACAAGAGATGAAGCGTTCCTTCTTCGGTTTTTTTCTCTTCAATCAACAAACCAACACCGTCAGTTACATCGATTTAGGTCTGTTCGACCATCGATTTGTGTCTGTGTGCCGTTGCCTCACTCTGAACTACAACAAAAAAGGCATGTTGCAAGCACCACTGGTAGCTCACCAACCCCGCGCGACTCGCCGTGCGGAAAAATGCACCCCTATGTTTGAAAAACCCGCGTGGTCCGCCACGGCAAAATAGCCGCGAAAAGTGGACGAGCAAAATGAGAAACAATAAATCGGAGCAAATCGTAGCCAACAGCACCTCAAGCGGTGGCCTGTTGGAGAGGGTTCGATCATAGCCGAACCGAACTGAACCGAACCGCCTGGAACGCGCGTCGAATGGGGCGAGCACACACCCGTTTAGGCGCGGATTATATCATTCCGGTGGCGCAGCGGCGCAGATTGGAACGCTCCGAAAGCAGGTTAAAGTTTGTGATCGGCAGGAGGACAGGGAACGCAATATGGCTAAGGGTGAGGCGGAGGCGAGCAAAGCGGGCAACGGTAATATGTTACAGGTCGCCGGTCACGCTTTGACACAGATTTGAGTCAGTCTTGCAGACGCATAAGCCAGCGGCGGCGTCGATCTGCACCGGGTGGCAGTCGTCGAAGCAGGTAGAAGATCATTGAACCGCGTTTGGACGCAGACAGACACCAGCCGAATCATCGTCCGGGTCGTTAACATGAAACCGTTCGAATTTGAGCACAACAGGGACAGGGATCAAACGGACAATATTTTCGATCGTTCGGAATACGAAATAATGCTGTTTTCGGTTTGCCAATCTAGGCGCAAGTTTAGGCACAACACTTCATCGAGATCCATCCCTTTGCTACTCTATCTCCCTCTCGTTGGGGGTCTTCTCGAACCTATTCACCCAACCACCTACTCCGAGAGTTGCTTGACGACCACACCAACATACCAGAAGCGGTGTGTTTGGAAGCTCCCCGATGTCGTTGCCCAAAGCCCGTGTCCCTGGAATGAAACAAGAAAACTGATGGCTTTCGGTGACTCATTAGGAATCACATTAGCCCGCCAGTGGCTCGAGCCGGGTGTCGAAACTGGTTTGATTATCGTTTTCTTCCGGCGGCTGCTTCCGTTTCCCGTCATTAGTCACCATAGATACGGTTTCCGGTGACTGGGAAAGCTTGCCGGAACCACAAAACGTGCTAGGGCCGATGTTGTTCACGATCATCCCAACGGTTCCCAGGACTACCTTCAGCCCCAGGAAGGGGACAACTCTTAAACTCCAGTCCCCTTTGACAATCGACACTTTAAGGGTCCACTCAAGCGGTGGCCACGATGATCCGCCCGGTCCGACAGCTCGTTGTGGTGCGAGGCGTTAGCCTACACGGTGTAGTGACTCTTCCCCTTATACATGTCAACAACGCGCGTTCGCGTCGGATTGTCGGCCGCGGCCATTGTCACAGAAACTCACGCGCCGCGATTCATTTTCGAATTCGAGCCACGTTCGATGACGGAGCCGTTTCTCGATCGGTGTATTGGTGTGTGTCGTTCGTTCACTCCAAACCCCGCTAGGCGGCGTAGTCGTCAACAATTCTAAGCCATCGGGAATGTGGCCAATTTGTTCCGGTCCGGTTATAGTCCGACTACTTGCACCGACGGGGGCAGACTACGGAAGAAGAAGCGGCAGAGAAAACCCGTCCAGGTTCCTCAGAAAAATGTTCTCCCTCTGCTTCGTGAACGACACCAGCAGACGCGTGATGTTGCAGGCGCGTGGCGCGGTGAACACGAAACGTAAACAAACGTTATGTAAGCCCCCGCGGGAGGACAGCCTGCAGCCCACACTCCCCTTCGAGTCTTCGTGCCCGGATCTGAAGCACTCACACCACCGTGCAGAGGAAGGCTCTGCGCAATGCGGGCGCTCGCGTGTAATGAAAGTGAAATTAAATCGACCTGTTCAGCTGCAGGCTGCAAGAGTCGACTCTGCCCCGCACCGCCTTCCCGTGGGTTTGCCTTGTCTTGCATGCATTGTCTGGTTCAAAATCGAAAAAATAAACCCCTTCGTATGTGGAGCGCCCTTTTTAGCGATACTTACGTTTGAGAAACAATGCATCAAATCTGCAGATTCTCACTGATCAGTGAGAGCAACGCGAATATGCTTGTGGACGGCGGAAGCAGTGGTCTGTTGCCGTTGTTTGCTGCTTCCGTCGTATCCACGCGATGCTGATGTTAACACAATATGAGGCAAAAGGGCTGCAGGAAGAGAAGGGTTTCCGTGGCACGGGATACGCGGGAAACTCCTCTTCGAGTTGTGGATTAGGCACTGTGAAAAATGCACCGCTCGGGTCGACTCCGTCGTCTGGATCGACTGCTGCAGACGTGATGGGAGAGAAAAGGAGAGAGAAAAGAGATAATGTTCAGAGACGTTATGTGACCATCGTGCGGGCTAGGAAACGTTAGTATCATGTGGGTCGCAGTTTGCGCGGATAATCGCACTCCGACGCGATTTCTTCCAAAGCATTGCAATCTTCTTCTATTCACATACGAAACGAAACGGCACACAACGATACGCGTACGAACGATATCTACACACGATATGCACATACACTGCCCCGCGCAACGCCCTGGGTATGGCAATGGGTTTGGAATAATGTTTCGAAATTTTTTTTCGCTTGCCTACACTCTCTTTCCCTCTTCTCCCCCATCCTCCTTTCCGTCGGATGCCTCACGACCTTCCTTACAACACTTGTCTTCCATTTTGGATTTTAAACCGAAGCATAGAGCAGCAAACCGCTTCAATCGACGCACTCGTTCGACTCTGATGAACTTGGGTGTTGTTTTTTTTTACGTTACTTTACTTTACCGTTTCCTTATTATTATTTTTTCACAATGACTGCTAGACACTGGGAAGCTTCACGGTGGCTTTGCGAACCAACTTTCCCAACATCCTTCCTCGACGGGCAGAGTGTAAAGAAACCATTCGCGAGAATAGTTCCGCACGTTTTCCTACAGTTTACACGAAACGGTACCACGAGGAAGACGCGACACGTTTCACGCCGTTCAACCGCCTTGGTGGTGTTGGAAAAAAATAGGATGCTAATTGGTGATCACATTTCCTTCCCGTTGTCGCGCGGTTTTTAAACGTGTATTTTTAATGCGGCTGTGGCAAGCGGTAGTATTTGCTGGGGTTCGATACGATTTTGC
This sequence comes from Anopheles plumbeus, assembly GCA_034621735.1. Classification (NCBI taxonomy): domain Eukaryota; kingdom Metazoa; phylum Arthropoda; class Insecta; order Diptera; family Culicidae; genus Anopheles; species Anopheles plumbeus. The sequence continues at coordinate 34,398,991 of JAOEFI010000006.1, forward strand.
TTATCATATGGAAACTCCAAACAGTCCCAATACAGAGAGAGAGAGAGAGAAAGGAGAATCCCAAATCGGGTCAGTATGACACGGACGGATATGCAAACATGCGTGGTTTATTTGGGAGCACACGAAAATTCGGATATACATCTTAGCATATGCCCACGGTCCCGGGAAAATCGGGATGAAACTCACTCGCACAACATTCGACGAAAGCGGAATCGAAAGGGATTTGCGCCCCGGGGGTGCGAAACGTTCGCTCACTTTCACTGCCAGCGCTCGACTAAAGCCCGATCCGGCGAGGCGCAGTGTATTAAAAGCGCACACCGTTCACCTCGTCGTTTAATGCGAGATGATCTCTCACGGTCCACCAAGTGAGAGAGAGATAGGGAGATGGAGATAGAGAAAGAAAGAAAGAGAGAGAAAAAGAAAGAAAGAGAGAGAGAGATTATCGAGATTGGCAGCGAATACCAAGCACGGTCGCTCGATCGCAATACCCTTCTGCTCCATTGTGAACGCGATCACAACAACTACGAAGCGTGATGCCTCAAAATTCGTTCTCAGCTCGTTCGCATACTCGTTTTTTTTACTTAACGATCGTTTGGCTGACCAGCATGTTCGGCGGTGTCTTGAATGCGCGCCCAGGAAAGATCGTTGATATTCAATACCGCGTGCTGCGTCGTCAGTTCGGTCCCAGCGGCTTCGGACGACACTTATGCATCCGTTTCCATGCAGACGAGGCCGAAAGAAATGTGAAAAAACACACATAACTCAATGTACAATTGGCTGGGCAAAACAAATTCCACCCGCAGACGTGAATGGTGTGTGCCGGAATTAAAACATGTTTTTCCTAATTTCCCTAAAGAAGTACCTTGAAGAAGTTATGCGATCGAACAAAACTAGTAGCTCAAAGAGCAAAGAATATTAGTGGCTAGGCGCATCCATAAAGCTCCGATCTTCGACCGACGGCATCCACAACGCCGAACGCAAAATGCATAAATCCGGATCGGACTCCTGCGATAGTCTGTAGCGCGAAGGACCCCGAGGAGGCTCGTCTTGTATACATCTTCCCTTCGATGGTGTTTGCAAGTTTCCGAAATTTCATTACCATTTGGAAAGAAGAAGATTACAGCCAACGCCGTTTCTTCGTACCGAACCGAAGGACACGACGAGTCCGAACTGGCCTTGAGTTCTGAACTCCTGATTGGGGAATTTCGTAAAACATCAGTCGGTTGTGGTAGGCATCTGCGTATCGATTACTGCACACCCATAGAAACGAGCTGAGCGTGAAATCAAGGCGGGTGGGGGCTGTCGAAAATTCCTATCCAATTCCAACCCTAACGAACCGGCCGATGGTCGGAGATTTGCCGGAGACGGAAGAATGGAGAAGTGCGGGGTGTGCTCATCGTAATACGAGGCGACAACAGCCTTTATTCAGTTCCTTCGCACACCGACTGTGGATGACCTTTGCTGCTTACACCTGGCTACCTAGCCACCCTAAACCTGTTTAGCGGAACATTCTGTCGGTAGAAAAGGTTTCCGTTTCAGAATGTGCGCTCGTAACATCTCTGTTTCCACTTCTGGAATCTTCTTAAAGCATTTTCTTAAAGCAAGCACAGAACGCACGAGAAAATCGAACGCCGGCCAGTGTGTGGCTCACCCTTCGAGGGGTTTAGGGGTTGACGACCGATTGGAGATTTCACTTTTCTTGCGAAGGGACGCGGAGGTTTAGATTACTTTGACCTGAACTGCCTCGGGCTGCTGTAAGCACCCCGGCATTGCACATTCGGTCGTCGTAAGGAAAAGACGTCGAGCCGTAAACGGGTTTCGGTCCGCCAGCGTTTTCGACTGGCGCGTGAGAAATACATAAACCCAGGCATTGGTGCGCGACCATGCGATTTACGCGTTAGAGATGGCCGATCCCTAAAAGGGAACATAGGAAAGTGATATCCCTGTAGGATAAATATATTATAGATAATTGGATAACTGTGGATACCGCGTTTTAGAAGGGCAGGTTGCCGCCATGGATGTTTCGGATCTTTCGCTAAGTTATGGGTGTCAAGATTACAGTGAAGCATTCCGTCGCTTGCCTATTCCTATGAAGCTCCTCCTGCCCTGCGCAATCTTCAAAAGGGTCGACGAACGTTGGAAAATAGTATAAGCTACAAAAAAAAGCACGAACGCACGGCCCTTATTCACACCTCCGACTCATTTCCGGCATTCGCTAGAGGTTGCGACGGGTATACCGGTAGACCTAATCAGGTTTCCCGAAATAGTATCGCACGGGTCGTACCATTTTCGGTGGCCTTCGTCCTTGCGACAATCTGTCGTCGCAACTCTCTCGTCGTCGCTGCTCTCTCGTCCATTGGCGCAGCACTTGAGGGATCTTTCGAGAAGCGAAAATAATCGCCACTCGTCTGATCGACGCCGAGGGCTTCGCCGAGTACATCCAACGTGTGGTGGCCCACTATTGTTGGAGCGCCTTCTGCACGCGTGCGCAAGAACCCCCAGCGGTCGATAGGCGGACGAGCGGAGTTCGTGAACGAAAACACGTTTGCCAAGGGTGCACGTTTGCGCCCTCCTCGTCGTCTAGCTCTTCGGGCCGCGCCAGCCTTACATGCACTTGGAGTTGCTCGTCGGCGCATGCAACACGCACACCACCCTGCATGCACACGGGAAGTTGCGCAGCCCGCCAAAGTAGTAGAGTAACACATACAGGGTGCGGTGCCAAAGTAACACTCCTTCGATATTTATCGAAGCGAAAAAAAAAAACGCAGCCCTCGTGGCCCTACTGAAGACTTCGATGCACTTCGAACTCGTCGAACGCGAACCCGACCGCGTGCAATCTTTTTGCAACATCATTCCGCCTTAGACAAACAGAAATTCAAAAAAAAAACGAGAGCAGACAGTCTGCTTCGACAACGAGCGAGAACTTTCAAACGGTCGTTTAAAGATCGACCATATAAGCCTACGGCTGCAGTGGGCGCAGTAGTGTCCGGTTCGGTACGGTGGCTTCTAGAGAGGCACAAGAAGTACACCGACGAATACAGCAACAACCCCCCAAAGCATCGTAAGCGCCTAACGAGGCACGATTGAGCAAGAACCTCTCTAGGAGCGAGTTAACTTGGAAAGCATCGAAAACTCGCCATCGACGAGCCTTTTCATAGGCGAGCGAGGCGAGGATGTATGGCCGGTTGGAACTTGGGTGACGAAATTCAACTTGTTTCTCCCTTAGCCCCCCACCCTTGTTACGTCTTTCTTCGAAACCTGCCCGCCGTTCGATATTCGCCGTGGCTTGGGCCTGCCCACTATGCATCTTCTTGGAGACAGGCTTGGACACCGAACGAGTCGTGCGATGAATTTAAGCGAAAAAATAAATAAATAAACCTAAACAGATATGAAACTATCGGCATGCCGGAGTGTTTGCCGCCACAAAATACGCGGCAATCCCCGACAAACCCGCGACGATAGCTGCGCGACGAAACGTAAAACGTTATCGCGCCATCCCGATGAAACCACCCTTGCGCAACACCAACGCGCATATATGACGCTGACGATGATCGCGCGATGATGCTGGCGCTGACGACGGGTGCGCTTTTTTACGGGTGCTACCACAGACAGCCCAAGGGAAAGGATCTCCCTTCCGTCAAGAAGCCGAGGCAGGCAGGCGCACTCAACGTAACTGCGGTTCGCACGACTTCTTCTGACTCAGTGGATTTGTTCACTTCGCTTTCCTCTGAAGTTTCCAGTAGCTTCATGTTATCCCCGTTCGTCCAAGCGCGGGCTCCTGCTAGGTTCCGAGGAATTGACGATGGTGACGATGGCGTCATTTCCTTGTTATTGTCTCACGAGTTCGACCCGACGAAGCCGGGGCTATTCGTTATGTGGTGCTATGTTGCGGGAGCTAAGCGACCTAAGAGCCTACAAAACCGACCACACGACATGAGAACAACTCGGAGCATACCAAACACATAGGAAACGTTTTTCAGCCGTCAATATTTTTCAACCGGTGGCACCAGAACAAGGACACAGCATTTGCATAGACGAATAGAAGTCGAACAGAGGAAAACAGCATATGCATACTTCATGTTTTCTCTGTTCTATGTATGGAAGCCGCAACATGACGTCCCTATATAAACGTTTAAAAAAAACACATTTGTTAGCCGGAGGGTCCATAACCGATGGCTTATGATTTGATATGTGATATTACAGTGGGAATTGAAAGGGGATAGGCCACGACGTAGGGGGCCAGTTCATGTTTCACCTGCTCGTGAGCAACGCCTGGTAATCGCAGCAGGTTGCTACCACCGAGGGCGTGACAAATTTTTGCCCGACCCGGCCAATAGCATCCATGTACCAATGTATCGATACAAAAAGCCGGCGGGTCAGTCGGCGATTTCGGCCTACAATCGAGACGGGAGATCGCAGTCCAGCAATAGTAAGTCCTGCGACATGGCCACAACTATGGACGCCTTTCGTGGCCCCCTTGTCCTAATTCACCATTTACGGATCACATGCGGGAAAAGCAGCGCAGGCCATGCGCTCCAGGGAAGGCCCGCCGGGAGACGTTAAGATCAAACCGATGTGCGTGTGCTCCGGCAACAAGCAAAAAGTGGTGCGCAAAAGTGTGTCGCAGATTATGTAAATCCTTCTTCTCTCTGCTCGGGTGCTCGGGGCACCAACCCAAGCCAACCACTCTAATCTCAATGTGTTTTTGTTACGAATTCACTTCCTCGTCTGCGTGCCAATCTACGTCGCTTTCTTTCTCCCTTGCACCCTTTTTTCAATTTTATGTTGCCTTTTTTCGCGTATGTTTCGGCCCACTCCAAGGTTTCCAAACATCCAACCTTACTCCAAGAGCAATATTGGTAAGGAAAACGCCACATATCTGTGGTGCCAAACGCTTTCCAGCGAGGCCTTTCTAGCGCAGGCTGCTAAATCTTTGGTAGCACTTCTCCAACCACCGTTCGCCTCCCTACTCCCGCGCCGTAACGTTTTTGTTTCGGTGGTGTCTATTTCTGCCCCGCCGGTCCGTTCATATCGTTTCTAGTGCTTTTCTCTTTTCCTGGAAGGGGGGGAGGGGGGGGGGGCAAGCCACATGCAAGCCGTATATCGTGACTGCTTTTCTAGGGATCCCTTCTATAAAAAAACACACAATCTACTCATTGTAAAAGGAAACAGGACCACAGAGTGAATATAACACGAATGAGCCGCATTTTCGCAGAGTTACTCTTGGTTGGGGTATTACTCCACTAATCGCGCCGGCATTTTCCCATCGTTTGGGGGATGAGTTTTGAGTTTTGTTTATAAAACAAATTGTTGTCTCTAGAACCAGCCTGCTTTCACTTCTCGCGAATGCTTTTAGTATCCTGTTTTGTAAATAAGTTTGTATTCAAAAAACCCCACCACTGCAGTTAAGCGAGTTACAGGGGACTTTGCAAGTAACCAATTCTAGGCTTGGACCTGTTTGGACCGATGGAATCAAGTTGTCTGGAATTCGGCTTTTATGAACAAACCACAATTTAAGAGCCAGCTTTTTGTGCCCACTCTGCGCCGTTGAGAGCTGTGTGCGGTGCCCAAGTTATCATCATTCAGTTCCACTGCGTACTTCTTTTTTTTTCTTTCTTGCATCAATCTTTTTATACACCATGCAACCATAGACTCTGCTCTTCCGACTCGATGCCACTAATGGAGATTAAAGGACCTGATGACGAAGATTGACCTCACGAGTAATTAGCCTCAAAGCTAGCCCACGTAGTGCGGCACCCGTCGGATGACTGAGGAGCGCAAGCGAACATTTGGCTCGTCGCTGCTACTGGGACCGTCCACCGCTTTGAAGGCGACACTAGAATTATTGTAAGAACTTTAAGCACCTCGTTTGCGTAATAGTTGCCATACCTCACCCAGAGCGAATGCTGGACTCATTCGAGAGGGTATTGAGGTTGTGCAACTAAGGCCACACGATGGCAGGGGCCTGGG
>JAOEFI010000006.1:34408044-34513038 GCA_034621735.1 Anopheles plumbeus
TTAGTGAAGGAGTAGTGTTCGTGCATTCACTCTTTTCGTTACCTCATAAAGCTTCACATCTTTTGGAGCTGTTGAATTGATGGCGTAGATGTGTATGATATCAGTTACCGTTACTTCGTGTCGCACAACAGGGCCACACCACGGAGGATCCAATGATCGGGCGATTTGATCGTTTGCAGCCAGAGCGTGGTGATAAAATTCAAGTCGGTTCGATTCGCTTTCTTATATACAGGACACTACAAACGATAATAGTTTAGATTTCCTTCCATTTGTGAATAGAAATGTGATTGTGAATATCGTGAAGTGTGATGTAAACAAATAATATATCATTAATTAGAAGGAGAATAAGTTAAAAGAATGAGCGTGAATATGGGTAATTAGTGAAGGAGTAGTGTTCGTGCATTCACTCTTTTCGTTACCTCATAAAGCTTCACATCTTTTGGAGCTGTTGAATCGATGGCGTAGATGTGTATGATGGGCATGGGCGAGTACAGGATCTTGTTGGTAGCTTCCTGCAGTCGAACATGTCGCCGATCCCAACCAGCACCATCTAGATAAAGCCCGTATACATACACACCTTCCGGTGGGGCCACCTTGCACTCCTGGGACAGCATTTGTGTAACGTCATTGTGCAATGTGATCATGTCGAGCGCCCATCCCTTGTGCGCTCGCGCCACCTCTTGTCTCATGGCCGTCAAGAAACCTTGTGGATTGAAAAATCCCGTCATCCAGAACATGTTTGGCCGGCGCCTGAAACACCATCCGTGGTACTGTGCGTTTCGCTCGACAAGGTCCGTAAACCAAAAGCCCATCGAAGCCGATTCCCAACTGCCGCGCTTCCATACTGTCGGGACGCGTGCATCGTAGAGGCTGTCCATTGCGTCTCGAAGCTGCTCGTTCATGATGATTACTCCATCGATGGCTAGCAGCAGATCGTCTAGCGTTTGTCGCACCAGCAATAGAATGCGCTGGATGCGATCGATTTCCTGGCGCAGGAAAATAGTCATCGATTGCTGAAGACCCATGGCGCGCATACGCTCCTTAACTTCATGCGTATCGTACGGCGCGGGAATCTTCAACTGCATGTCGCGTACCAATCGTGCAACGATAATTTCTCGCGTTTCACCTTCACCTCCCATTAGCTCTATGGAAAAAATGAAACGTAAGCGCGTTGCCTTCTGAGTGACAAGTTAAGGACTACCTACCTTTTGGTTGAATGGATAAAATGGTGTCCAAAATTTCCTTGGTTGTGTTACTAAGGTAAGTAATGTCTGCATTGAAATGCAAACCGTATACCTGCGGTGGATCAACGTTAGGCATTTTGTCTATTTCTACTAGGTACTCGTCGAGCGTCTTAAAGCACATGATGCGATACTCCAGATGGAAGCGGAACGTTGCTTCGAACATCGCATCCGAGAACCAGACGCGCGTAAACGTGTTCAGCAGTCGCTTATCGTAATCGTCCGTCACACGGCCTCCGTATTGCACCTCCCCTAACATGTAGCGGATCGTTTTCCAACTTAAACGGCCCACCTTTGGATCAATCCCCTCCAGGTGATTCTGCAGGAATATACAACTTGCTAACCAGTCGGCGGCATTGAACTCGTATGGTATGTTCCAGCCAAGCGCACCAAACTTTCGCCGCTCCTGCACGACGGTATGAAGGAACGAAACGCCGTAGATAAGTGGCAGGTACATCGGTGAATCGTTGTACTCGAACATTTCCAAGGACATTGACGCGTAAGTACGCTTTAAACCGGCTTTCACGCCGGACGGAGGCTCGTTCGTAAATTTATCCGCCATTTGTAGGAATGTAATAGGGAACTGTGGGTGCGGTTCGGTAGTCATCCAGATGCGGAAATTTTCGTGGCATGCCTCTGATGGACTTAATCGATCGTGGTCCACTATTTGCAGCATCAGCTCATTCACGTACTCGAGCCCGAGATGGCAATTTTGCAGTAATACCCAAGCACCCTCCTCAAGTGAACTACTCACCAGCTTGCGAGCGTGTACCTCCTGACCCTGACCCATCGAAATCGAGCTACAACTGATGCCATTCTTCTTTGCCAAATTCTCAATGCTAGGCGTAGGGTCAGAGCCTATCGAGAGGAAGCACACTAACGGCGTCAGGGGGCGACTATCTTCGAGCAAAGCGTCGTAATTGACACTGATCGGATCAGCGAATCGATCGTCCAGAGACATGTTCAAATAATCACGACTTTGGGATAAAGTTCTATCCGGGCACCAGGAACGAATTAGCAGCAGGCGTCTGAAAGCATCCATTGATTGAAGGGCTGCATTTGGGGAAGGCAATGGTTCCTTCTCTGGTGCTTCCTTCGAAAACCATGCCTTCCAGCCCTTTTCGTTCGCTTGTATATGCCCTAGGATACTGGAAAATTTGTCAAGTGTGGAGAGATGTACCAAATTGAGCCATGTTACGTCCGCTATCCATTTGAAGGGTTTTTCGGGGCACATTTTGATGTCAAGCCCCGCACCACCTTTAATGAACGTTTGAAACTCCTCATGCGTGATTGCCTTTCGCTCCAAATCGATGACTAGGGCCATCAACAGAACGAACAAATACTTATGTATCTCGTACAGCCCTCGGGTCACGTATCGGAAGATGTCGTAGGTGAGATAATCGATGATGTTGTTTATGCGTCTCATCGGTACTGGATGGCGTTGAGAGCGGGCCATCGAAATGTCGAAACGCTCCAGAAACTGCACCAGTGACGTTTGGTACATAACGTTTACCTTCGTCATGTTGCAAATGAGGAAATAGAGGATACTTCCTCGCGCGGCCACAGCCCGATACTCTTCGCGAGCGTGATCGATTTTAATTTCAGTCTCACGTGCGATATTCAGCTTTTCGCGCACCTTGATCGAAGTAGCCTTGCTTGTGTTGAGTACCGCTATGACCGTCACGTCATCCACAAGACTGCCATGGGTCGTGGAGAGTTTGTGCAGCAGATTCGACTCCAGTTCTTCCATCTTGCGCCGATTCGCAGTAACGTCTTTGATCAAATTGGTGCGCTCCGACTCGAGTTCTCGCTTTTCGATCAGTATAACGCGCCCCAACAGCTGATCCTCCAACCCTCGTATTGTCACGGTAAAATCGATTATGGATGTTCTGGCAGACACTTCGGGGGTGTATGTTGGGTTCGGCAGCTTCGTCGTTATGTACATTCGAAACGAGTCGTGCACGTCCACCTCTTTGTCGCCGATCTTGACCTTGAACGAGTTCCCCAACTTGATAAAGTTTTTCTCCAATACATTATCCAACACTGGGTCGATATCCTCTTCAATATCTTCGATCAGCATCGGGTAGCCGAGAGAAACGCAATCCTCGATATGATTGCGTAAGTACTTGTGATTAAACGATGTAACTATCAGTCCACTATCGTGCTCCATTGTTTTGATCCACATTTTGCCTTGGGACTGCGGATCGATTAGCAGCGGATAGCGGGCTGCTTTTGTCACTATAATTCCATTCTGGATCGAAAGTTCATCGTTCGGCAGTCCTTGGAGATTCCAGTCCCCAATAGTGGCCGGGTTCGTCAGGTTCTCCGTAATGCTGATGCTTCGAGATACCGGAATGCGGCGCTTGTTAAGCTCGTTGTGCCATCTCGATTGAAGCATAGTACGGTACTCCTGATTGAAAGGGCCGGCGTATGAGAGGAATCCCGTCAGTATCAGAACGTCGCCCACCAATCGCTGCGTCTCGTCTTTGAACTGCTCAAGCTGCTCCGTCCAGCGGACACGCTCGTCGGCTAGCCCGTCGATCAATGTCGACGCGGCATCCATTTTATCCTGACATCGCCTAGCATCGTCCAGCACGTTCGTCTTCTTCGCCATTGCCTCGTCGAACGCCTGCTGCACTAGCGCCAACTCCTCTTCCTTCGCCCGTAGCAGTATTTCAGCTGCATCTTTCTCCGCCATTGCAATGTCCAGCTTTTTCTGCTGCCGGGCGAGGTTCGCTTTCAGTGGCAGTACGTCCTTGTTCACATCGTAAAAGTCTGCCATGGCGATTGTCCACTTAAGCAGGCCGGCCACATTTCCGCATGCCGCCTTGGCTGCTTCGAACGTGTACAGGTGATAGTTGAAGTACGGTATCATCGCGTCAACCGTTTCGGCGTTTATCTGATCGGCTTGGTAGCGTACGATCTTGCCGAGGAAGCCGGTATCAGTCATGACTTTTAGCGACTGGTCCCAGGAGGTAAACAGAAACTGACGTTCGTCATCCGGCTTCACCGGGGCTAACCGCCGCCCAAATAGTATCAACACTACGTCCATAATAAGCGTGATTAGGTAGGGAGGTTTGCCAAGCTTCCTTACCGTAGCAATGTCAGCGGCCGTAACGGTCCTAAGGGCTGCTTCCGCCTGCTCCAGTGCGGGTCTGGCTGCTTCTAGTTTATTTTCTGCCACGAGTCTATCGGCCTGAATTTGCTGCACTAACACTTCGGCCCTATTTTTCACTTGTAACACTTCCGCTTTTACCAATTCCGCAGCTTGCTGCGATTTGGTGACGGAAGCTAGTACCACTTCGGCCGCGCTAGAAGCAATAACGATTTCCTTCTCTTTCTCCTCCAGCTCTAGACGCAACACGTCGACCGATTCGGACGCCTCAATGAGTTTTACGAGTCCAGTTTGCATTCGTCCAGCAAGAACTGCAATGTTTTCGTGTTTTTGTCGATAAATGATCTTGTAGCCCTCTAGAAACGACAGGAATGATTTCGGAGTCACGTGCGCCGGCCGACGGAAGCGATCGAAGTACTCGACACAAACTTCAGTTACGCGGTTCTGCACGAACGCCATTATATCGATCAGACGCATCTTCACATCCGCCGTACAGTTGATACTGTAGTCCCGTAGGAAGTGCGACGAAACGGCAACCAATGCGTCCTTTGGCCAACGTTGGAACCAATCGATAGTGCATCCCGAAATTAGACCAGGAAACTTGAGCGAACGATTACGAAACTTTTCTCCTACCGGTGAAAAGCATAGCACAATATGCAAATTCGCCCGTGCCCTAGATATGAAGAAGTCGTACAAATTCTCCTGCGTAGGTATGCGCTTAGGATCGAGCTTCTTCATAATCGGAATCAGGTCATTCGTAATCTGATCGATGTCATCCTTCGGGAAGAGGTTGGCAATTTCACCTGAGCTAAGCACGTTGTTGATATACTCCAGGAAGCTTTCATCCTTGATATCATTGTCGGTGAAGACAAACGTTATTCCCTTCCCTTCCAGACCGGACACTCGATACAAGTACTTGATATCCTCCAGGAGGTTGTTGACGTTATACGCCCTAGTTAAAGTGATCTGGTAGAACTTGTATCCGGAAATGAAAGAAGCTAACCGGGTAAGACTCTGCTTCCCCGAACCTCCGACCCCGACCAGCAGTGCATTTCCCCGAGGTGTTCCGATGATGCGCGTGATGATCATAAGGTGAATCAGGGCATCGCGGAAAAATACCAAATCCATCGTCGCCCCGCGTACCTGTTCGTTGTACTGGTCCAGAAACACCTGGACGCGTGCGGTCGTCTCTTCGAATCCGGGTATTTCTTCGTACAACTTCGGTGGTTCCATGGTGATGTCGTCTCCTTCCTCCCCAGTGGGCTCGGGTGCGTCACGCAGAAAGTCAACGAAAAATTGTTCCTCTTCTTGATAATGCTGGAAATCATGTCCCAACTTCTGCTCCGACATCAGCCGCAGATGTGTCACAAACCAGGTGCGATCTTCAAAGTTAGTAAACCGATCTGCAATCACTCGCGTGCATTCGTGTTTCCAGAGCTTAAAAAAATAAGTTGAATGGGAATTGAGAAATGTCCTTTCCCGCCGGTTTAAGTGCACTTACGTTGATTGCCGTCCGAATTGTTTGACACTGGTCCGAGGTTATTTTCAACATTCCTTCCCATATACGAGACAAGTCCCGGAGATTGAACACATAATGGAACTTGGACGGTGTTGGCAGCATTTTCATTTTGGTGGCCTGCCAAATTTTACGCGTCAGTGGCACTAGCTCGGGGACAAATCGAACTATTTCGCTGTTGAACCGTTCAGCACAAAAGTACCCCTTCCCGAGTACTCCGAATATTTTATCTATAGACATGTGGCTTGGAATGGCACAGTTGAAGATGCAGAATTGTCGTTTCAATCGAGGTGGTATATCATTGCGCCCACCGCCCGGATGGATCATAGCGGCCAGAATTTGAATGTCCAGAACAGTAAGAAAATCTCCCGGTTTGTCTAAAGAATAAAAACCTCCATTCTCCATCAGCTGGCGTACAATTTCGTTCGTCACCTGGTCGCCCCATTCGTTAATCACTGGCATGTTGAGATCGTCGATAAAGATGGACATTTTACGCTGCTGGGATGGACCGTATGTTGTGCCGACGCGCTTTTCGACGTACGATTCGATAACCCGTTGTAACATGTTCGGCGTGGTGGCCGACGAAAAATTTAAGCTCTTCGAAAGATGATCCTCTGGATCGTATTGCCGCATGTAGTCCTTGACCATTACGGTTTTCCCTGTGCCCTGCTCACCGATCAACAGGACGGCCTTTCCCTGCCGGGCTACCAGGTCAACTAGGAACGCAGTTCGCACATTGTCGACGTTGGGCACAAGAATATTGGCAAACTCGGGCACGGTGCTGTTCGGATAGATGTAATCTTCAACACAATCGTTCCAGTGCTGCCACTTACCCTCCGCTGAAACCACGTACTCAAATATTGTTTCACCAGGCTGCAGTTTAGGCCACTCTGAATTTCGGAGAAGGAAGGTAATGTTGGGGGGGGGGGGGCAAAAAATTGAATATATTTACTCACTCAGTTTAGAAGGATGCTTCGTAATAAATTCGCCCATTTTTTCACGATCATCCAATTCCAACGCTGCTCCCAGCGACCACATGAGAGAGAACAGAAACAGCCGCTCGATGTGGGCATCGATAGAGTATGCTGTGCAAGCAATGTTTTGACCAAGAAAAATTATCATACCTTCGAGAAGATCGCAGCACTGTCGAATGTATATGGCTTCGAGTATTTTCATCTTGGCGTTCAGTTTTGTTTGCACAAACTCGTGAAGATCTTTGTAAATTTTGCCAAACAGTCGTCGTAGAAGCTCGGCTTGCTCGGAAGCTTTCCTCTTCAACCAACCGTTCAGAATCGGTTCCCACTTCAGAACCGAGGCGCTCATAAACACCATCCCCATTCGACTGACCGTGGCCGGTGATGCGTTATCCACGTTGTCCGGCTCGAAAACCAGCTTTGCGTTGGGCGCCATCGTAATACGGTCTCCATTTGCTAGCGTTAGCGTTTTGTTGTCGTCAAGGACGGAATTCAGGTTTTCAATCCACACCGCATCAACGGGGCCGTCCAGAACGAGCCAAACGAACTCCTTTTTCTTTATCTTGAGTGTGCGACGCCACAATGCAGAGAAAATACCATCCGTCCAATCGTTCGTGGACACATCGAGCCTGCCGAACATTTCAGAGGCAGTAATTGCTTTCGGGTTCATTCGAACTTCCCTGTGTGGCATGCCAAGCGTCGTGAAACTTCTGAGCATCGTATGTATGCACTGCGTTTTGCCGGCCCCCGTTGGACCTAACGTCATTAGACCATGCCGCACTAGCGAGGTTTCGTAGAGCTGAATGACCTTCAGGTTCCAATCAGGATGGTTTATCAATCCCAGACTTTCGACGCTGTTGGTGATAGCTTTTTGCAGATCCTTATAGCTCGAGGGGCTGAGTTTGATCCCCGGAAACAGATCATCGATCAGTGAAACAAACAGCGGCTCGTCTTCATCGACTAGCTTAGAAACATTCATGTCGCGCAGGACGCGCATTACGATGGCCTCTTCCGTATCCGTCGGATTTGCCCGTTTTTGAGACCCGAGCGTCCGCAGAACAGACAGGATGTTACGCAAACCGAAATCGTAGTGCACCTGCTTTGTTAGTTGCTCTTCGCACAGCTTGTATAGGGTGAAGAATTTTTTTGCCAGTACGACATTGTCTTTGAAACCACAACTTGCCAGCTTGACGCGCATGATGATCTGTCTGTCGGGAACCATCATGGCCACAGATCGGAACATAATTTTCAAATTTTCCGGTAACTCCTGCCGTCCAGCGTATCCCGGGTTCATCGTGATGAACAAACCAAATTCCCTATTCAGAGAGACGGTGTCGCCGTCGCTGAACAAGAAATTAATTTTCTTTTCCTTCCTGGCCGTTAGAACAATGCTAAGAAAAGAAAGAAAAAACAAAAATAACATACTACACTAATATATTTTATAAGTATCAGCATACTAACTGAATCTGTTGTGCGGCCACCGATAAGACTGGAAGCTCGATTCGGTTGAATTCATCGAAGCAGCCCCACGATCCAGATTGTGCGAGGCCTTTATAGATGCGGCCAAGTCCCCGGAAGTCCATCTGATCGGAACAGTTGAAGACAACCACTAGCTTCCCTAGTGCACGGCCCATGTCTTTTGTGGTTTCGGTTTTGCCTGTTCCGGCGGGACCTGCTGGGGCCCCACCCATGGACATGCCGATCGCTTGCGCTAACGTGATGTAGCACCTGTCCGTGAGTGGTGTAATCGCCAAGCGCTCCGTCACGCCAAGGTATTCGTTTTGGTAGACAAAGTCAACATCCGTTATCTTCACTATCACGTCGTCGGTTTCATCGATATAGTAGAACCGCGCTTGCTTTTGCCACTCGAAATCGAGTACCGTGCGGATGCGGGACCGCACAAGGTCGTCGAATATGTCCCGTTGGTGAACGTGAATCGTTACCATTGTCTCGAACTGTATCCGATCCAGCTTGGTCAGATCTTTGACCGTTAGGTCGATAAGACTGTTCAGCAGGTTCAGGAACCGATTGTTAGTGACTCGCATAATGGTTTTATCTGTTCGGCACAGCTGCATAGCTGTTTCTGCCTCGCTTGTCCACAATAGCTGTATCCCGACGAGACTAGCTTGGCCACAGTACTTTTGAAATTCGAGTATAAAGTTGAACTCCGGGGTACGGAGAGAAAGGGACATTTGGGCAAGGATTGATCGAATAGTATTTTGCATTTCCGCTAGCAGGCTGTCCAGCCACACCTCAACGCCACTGGTACAGTCGACCGGACTGACAAGCGGAACCTGCTCTCCATTGTCGGAGCAAAGGGCGACGATTCTAGTACACGGTTTATCTTCAAACTCCACTGTGGCGACGGCATCAAAAATGCTCAACAGGTGCACTTGAATCGACGATGGATCGGAGCTTTGCCCCAGAATTTCCAGAAGCACCGGATCGGATATGAAGAAGAAGCGAGGAAAAAGCAGACGCTTCGATTCCAAGTAGCCCGTCAATGATTTTTGACATAGCTCCAACTGCTCCAAAAGTGAAGATAGTGTATAGGACATGAAGTCTTCTCCCGTGCAACACTGAATGACGTTTGGGTTATCTCGCGAGCGCAACATTATCCTTACCCAACTTTTGTCAATTCCAACAAAACGCTTCGCATCTTGCGGCAACTGTTTCGAGATGTCTCCGCCGACAAAAACCGCTTCCAGGTAGATCCAGAGGTTCTGTACCTGTAGCCACTTCTCGAGAATTTCACCGGTGTTCACGAGTCGGTGGAGCCAAAGCATGATGTCTTTTTTGAAATGCGTATTAAATCGGTTTGATGCCAGTGAATTGACGATCATAATGCTGTCTTCCAACATCGATATAATTTCGACAGATTCGGCGGGTTTGATCAGTAGCTCCCCACGTCCCTTGAACGTAGCAAACTGCAGGTTAATCGAAGACCACTCAGCCACTATCGATCGAAGTTTAGTTTCAATGTCGTCCTCTTTTACGGCCCCGATGCAGATGTCTTCGATATCAGCCGCGAATGTTAGCAATGGTGCTTCCATTATGTTTTCCAGCGTAAACGAGGGCGAATTAATCGCAAATTTGCAGCCCAAAGTCTGCTCCAGCTTGTCCCAATGACGATCTTTCATTGCCACATTGCACATAAGCTCCAGTAGCGGACAACTGTCGTTAAAATCGTCGATCTTCTTTTTCAGTTCGACGTACGCTGGCCAGTGTTTCAGTGCCTTCGGGAGCTTACGACAACGGGTCTGAAAGTCAGTTAGCTCGAAATTGATGGTCTCGATGTTGACATCCCCCCAAGGTGTCTCGTAGTACTGGTCTATACTTTTCACCACTTGCAGGTAGAGCGAGTAGAGTTTGTTGAGCAGATTCAATTCTTTTTTCCGCTGGTGGAGGACTGGGTAATCATTTACCTTCAGCCCTAGGAACGCCTCTCCATTCGCGTACATTTCAAATTTACGCCACAGATCGTCAAACCGCCCTTGGCATATTAGCAGCCTATCGCTAGCCTCTTTTGCCGAGATACCTTCCTGCATCGGCCCCTTTATTTCAAACTCCTGTTCGAAGTTGGTGATTTGATCATTAAAGTGTACCACACCTTCGGACAACTCCTGCTGCAGCGGCAATTGTAGCGCTATGATGTCATTCTCCACCTTTTGCATCCTTTTTACCATTGCCTTGAATGTATGCCGGATGCTGTACACATTGTCTATGGCATCCTTTGTCAGTCCGAGTAGATCGAAGCTCGCCAAAATGCGATAAGTTTGCTCGATAAAAGTCAAATCAACATCGAGAATAGTGAAATTTTCCTGCACATTTTTCAAACAATCCATGGCCATTTGAATGTCATCGAGATCAATGAGCGTTCTTTTGAGAGTTTTATCGTGAGTCGTGATAAACTCAATCACTTCCGCTATCCTGGTGTTGTAGAAGACTAGCAAACCACGCAGCACGGCTACAATCATGTCATCCAGCCGTATGCGGATTGGACCAACGTGGCTCGTGTACTCCACTGAGGCCAGATCGTCCTTGATCTTTTCAAATCGCTCCGGCTTAGCTTCTATTTCAACGACGAACACATTCTGCCTCCACAAGTACTCGTAACGCTCATACATGCTCTTCAATGTATAGCTAATGTTGGGCTTAAGAAACAGTAAACCTCCATCGAACTCATGCACAATTCGTTTTACATCCTTATGTTCTGAAATGACCTTGTAAAAATTTCTTTCCGCCCGTTGTTCAGCCAGTACCGGTCGGCGGAGCTTGCGCTCCGCAGATTTCGTTTGCCAACCCCAAGCCGACACGGCGTGGAACGTTTCTAACACGTTCAAAATTACCCGGCCGAACGAAAATTGAATCTCCTCCAGCGAAGGCACTATTTCGCAGCATTCTGGTTGCAGTTGTACCGCGGTAACGATAAGCGGCTGTATTTCTGGCAAAACGACAGCCTTATTCATCTGCAAGTCTATCAAGTCAAGTCGCGATCGTAGCTTTTCTAGCGAGCTCTTTACCATTTGAACGAATACATTGATGATGCGGTTGTTGAAATATGCAAAAAGTTCCATGCAGTCGATGTGCAGTGTGTAAACATCGTAACTCCGCGTGCTATAATCGTGAAACAACGCCTCCCGGACTGCTTCCGGCGTGAGATTTGTTGGAGTTTTATACAGACGATCGAATCGGATCCAGTCGAGTTTATCGGTGGGAAGCTTCTCCTCGTGACGTCTGTTGTTGACGTTGACCAGATCGAGTGGCAGTTGGAACAATCGATTACCATGCTCGTCACGTTCGGGGAGGTCAGACCTGGTAACGAACTTGTTGATCAGTTCTGTGACAGCTCCTTCCACCGCCTGGGATTTTTTCTCCAGCTGTATCTGTACTAACTGTCGGTACTGATTGTTCATAGTGTAGAATTCCGTTGAATCTACCGCATGTTTGGGCAATATGAGCAAATCAGTGCTTTCCAGAGAACTCAGCGTGTCTTCCACACGTGCTTGCCATATGTCGCAAACTTCTTTAATAAAATGCTTCGCTTCTACCACAACTCGTTCAACATCATTCAGATACTGCTCAATGTTTAACGACTCCCATGTAATAACGGCTAGTCCGGGAACGAAGGCCTCATCAAGATTCGCTAATATGGTCTTCATCAGTGGTAGAGCAATCGGTGGGATGGAAAAGCGTAGCGAATTGTTCTGCTGCATCAGATTTTTTACCCTTTCGTGGAACTGATAGAGTCTTTCCTTGTTCTGTACCAGCGCGATTGTGAAATCAGGGGCGGATAGTCCAAGCTTGAGCACAAGCTCCGTTTCTCGAATCAGTTGTCGAATCCAAGGGTGAAAATTTACCTCCAGTCGATTGTCTTCAGTGCGCTTACGATATATCGGTGCAGATAATTTGGTTCGAGCATATTCCGCGAATTTCTTCCAAGATTTGTGGTGAAGAAACTCATAATGTATCAGCACCTCACACAAAAAATTATAGTATTTAATGCATAGCTGCGCTTTTCGATGATTTGCAACGCACGAGCGATTTTTGATGGCACAAAGTGGCACATCCATTTGACGAAATAGAGATCGGGCCCACATAATACGGCCCACGGTTTCCGGTACCCCGAAGGGTACTGGGGGACTAGCTCGGTTTTCGCTGTAAATGTCCTTTAGTCGAAAAATTTCCCGCTCTAGTTTAAGAGCTATATCCACGTATCGACGATCGAGACAAAGGCAGTCCAGCTGTAGCTTTTCGAATCTGCTCAACAACAAAAGGCCACTATCGATGGTAACATTGGCAAGTTGACTCTTGAGAAAGCTTTGTAGTTCCGATTCAACTTTGTTCATTTCTTTGAGGTAGCACTCGTAGTCGGCGTCAAACTGGTGGTCAGTATGAACCAATGGGTCGTACGGCTTCGCCGTAAGCACATCGTACGCAGATTTGATTCGCTCCGAGAAAACTTCCGTCCCGGAAATAGCCACCCGCCCGATGACTTCATACTTCAAGTACAGTTCCATGACCTCAACAATTTTGGATAGGCGAAGTTGGAAATGCTTCAATTTGCCAAAAACAAACAAATCCGAACATTCCCAAGGTGTTTCATCTGGGTTATCGATCATGTTCTGAACCGCCTGATTATAGTGATTGTGGAAAGTTTCATTCAAATCCTTACAAACTGTGATTTTGCTCAACAGCAGCTTCTTGGGCTGTGCATAAATTCCTATCGAACCTCGCTCAGTTAGATACAGCCGACAGTTTACGATGATCTGGTTGACGATCTTTGACAGGAGGCTTGTTATTCGATCCGAAGTGTTGTAGTAGGTGGATGATTTGTAGATGTGGCGAATCACTGCCAGTAAACTCGGCACACTTTGTATTACTTCTGGTGGCTCACACCGATACAATGGATCCCAGAAACGTTCGACCGAGCTAATGAAGCGTACATTATCACGCGATTCAATCAGCTTAACTGTTAATTCCGCGGCGAGGTTATGCCACACTTTGATTAATCTGCTGCGAGAAATTTTTAAGCATTGCAAAAAATGCCGAAACACGTTTGACTCAGTAAACTCGCTGATCGATGTGTAGCGCGTGAGAACCGTTCGCAAATAGTCCAGTTCTACTAGAGGTCCAGCGCAATCAGACGTTCGTTCTATCTGATCTCCTTGAGTGAAAGCTGACTGTATCTGCTCCATCCAGTGGCAAAAAGATTGTTCAACGGAAATCACCTTTTCCCGGTTGCGAGCCGTTTCCTGCACTTGCACCAAGGTGAGCAGGAATCCTTTGTAAAGATCTCTGTCGAAATTGAAAAGTATACGTTGGGCTATGTCCTTTTCGGTGCTTCTGAGAAACTTAAGGAACCGATCTACGCCATATTTGAAGTTGTCTCTTTGTTTATCCGTACAGTGTCCATAGTTTCTTATGCTTTCGATGGATGGCTTTAAAACACGTTCCAGAGTAGATAGCAATGTCTGCACGATAGAATAGTCCCCCATCACAGTCATGCAAGTGAACAGTACTTCCTGAAACCAAGTATATGAATAGATTGAACTGGACATTGTATACAGGACACGGGCAAAGAATACTCACATCGCAGAGCCCTTTTGCTTCAATCGGGTTGTTATTTCCGTGACGACGAACACCTACAAAAAGCTCGGTCATTTTTTCAGTGGATCCGTCCGTAACCCAAGCTTGTTTCGAGAGTTGGTTTTGTTTCGCATTGTACCGACCAGTATCCACACCAGGCGGCGAACGCATGCCGTAGAACACAAGCAGGGCCTTAGCGCCTTCAACTTCGAGAAACCTATCGAGCAGCTCAACGTCCGCCACTCGATCGACAATGCAATCGGCGACATACTCGGGTTCTTCGGCCAGTACGTATGCTGCCACTTCCAGCACGTGCCGATGTTTGACATTCAAAAACCTGATCCGTTCCGAACGAGCTTCTTTGGATGTTTGTAGCCGTTGTTGCATTTCCTGCTCTCCAGTGATCTTGGGGGGACTTCCGCGTCGTCTTTTCACTAATTGCACCACATTGGTGATTTTCGTGCTAACACCGATCACATTTAAAACCTTCTTCAGGTGTCGGTCTGGATCGGGATCGCCCATTACTTGTATTGGATCTCTGGGCGACTGGATTCGCAACTGTTAGCAGTAAAGCTAGAATGAAGAATGATATGAAGTAAACTGTTCTGTACATATCAATGTTTACTGAGATGGAATGAACTTATCAAATTAGATGGGTTCTCTGGAAGGTTTTTTGTAATCTTTTCTAACATATATAGGAGAGTTGGAACTAGATCGATCGTTAATAATTGCATTGTAGAACAATTGGCCAATTATCTATGTTTGTTTTGTTCTTACCAAAACGCCGTTCAGTACAATATTTCATTTGAAAGGTTTCATGCCCATATTCGCATATATATCACACATATGTTTTGAATAAGGGAAAAGAAATGGCAATCCACTATTGCATTATTTACAGAGCCGTCCGCTAGTTTTGGAATAATGAAAAGAATGAGGAGTAATCTTCGAATTACCTGCTCGAATATCTTCAATACTACGCAATCGGCTGCACGAATACTTTCAATCGGGTTTAATCCACACGTATCGCTTGGTGGTTCATAAAAATAATCTTTTAACTGATATGGAATCTCTTGTTAACTATCTGAATACGTTCACGTAGTCAGTTCCTACGTGGCTTTCAGTGTAGACATGGACGACACAGATATCGTGTTTCAGTCGTCTGACCAGTAAGTTTTACAGGGTTCGGAATTATATGATGAGTTCTTCTAATCAGTTCCTTAATATTTCTTTGAAAATATGTAGATCAATCGCAAAACTTGAACATTCTGCGGGCCGTGGTAAAATTTCAACATGGTGGCTGCTAGGTATAACTGGAACCGTAATTGGAATTTTTTCAATGGTCCACTGGAATTGGGTCTCCATGCCAATTGCATTGCGGGGTTCGGATGAACCGCGGTATCCGGATCGCTTCATAGCTGAGTTTGCAAAGCAAAATTTGTTTGAAATGAGCAACGTTGGACCGCGCGTGGCAGGAAGCTATGCGAACGATGTAGTAACGGTGGCTTTCCTGCGTCGTGCAATTGAAGAAATCGTTGCCAACGCCCATCCGGCACACCGTATCGAGCTGGATGTCCAGCGTGCTTATGGCGACATGTTCCTAAATTATGAAAACTATCCTCAAACGAGCGTGTACCGTGGTATTCAAAATGTGGTCGCCCGCGTAGTGCCCGCCCACACTGTGGGACAGCGAGAACCAGAACACTTTCTTATGTTGAGTTCTCATTTCGATAGTGTCCCACAAAGTCCCGGGGCAGGCGATGATGGTACAATGAGCGTTATCATGCTGGAGGTGCTAAGGAAGGTGTCCCAATCGTCTGAGGCGTTTTCTCATGGATTGGTCTTTGTGTTCAATGGGTGTGAAGAAAATACCCTGCAAGGATCTCACGCATTTGTAACGCACCATCCGTGGTTCAAACTAGTCCGAGCGTTCATCAATTTGGATGTGGCAGCAAATGGCGGAAGGGACATAATGTTTCAAGCTGGCCCGAAATATTCTTTCCTAATGAAAGTAAGTGACAGCAAATTAGCTCCCTACATCAAACATTCGCTGCTCCAGCTAGAATATAGAATTCTATTTGCCTTTTCCTTACATGCTTCGCTGTCTGGGATCAGTATTACCGTGATACTGTTCCACATCCATACTGCACGGCTGTTGCGGAGGAACTCTTCCAGGCGGATCTGGTGCCGTCCGAAACGGATTTCTACGTGTACTCCAAGTTCGGCCAGGTGCCTGGTATGGATTTTGCACACAGCACATGGGGCTATCTGTACCACACGGCGTACGACGCGTATGACAGAATCCCGAATGAAACGCTGCAACATACGGGCGATAATGTGCTGGCGCTTACCAAAGCATTGGCAAACGCCGAAGAGCTGTACGACATTTCCAAGCACGAGGGGAACAATGCAGTGTTCTTTGATTTTTTAAACTGGTTTTTGGTGTACTACCCTTTCTGGGCTTCCCTATTACTGAACATTGGACTATCGGCAGTGGCAATGTTTATAATGGCTGTATCGCTGTGGTTCACGATGCGTACTACAGAAATTACTGTTCGTGCGCTTTCGTTCCAATGTCTCGTAAGTGCAGGCGTCATCCTGCTATCTATCGTTGTTGGCGCCGGTGCGTCTCTAGTGTTGAGTGTAATTCTGAACGCCGTTGGCTGTTCGATGAGTTGGTTCACTCAAACGTGGCTGATAGTTGGTCTGTATATATGTCCGTACTGGATCGCGACCTCGACAGGACCGTTGCTGTATGTTCAATTTGTCCGCAATGTAAGCGAAGTTTCCAGAAACATCATCTATGGCAGTTGTGTATTAAAACCATTTTCTACCTCCCATAGGAACATCTAACACTACAAGCACGGGTCCAAATTTTGCTTCATGCAACATGCCTCATCTACGTGTTGATACTGATCGTTCTGACCGCAATGAATATTAGGTCAAGCTATCTGTTTGCCATGGCCATTCTCTTCTACTGCGTAACGGGGCTGGTTAATTTACTCATTAAATATTATGAGTACCACTGGATCTATGTGCACTTGCTTGGCCAAATCGTGCCGATTGCTTACTACAGCTCCATTTCAATCACTTCATTTGCAACCTTCATACCTATGCAGGGCCGCGGTAATGCGGGCTCCAATCCTGAGCTGCTAATTGCCCTCTTTGCGGTACTGATTAGTCTACTGAGCATGGGATTCTTAACGCCATTCGTGGCCTTAGCTCGCAAAGGATACATTTTCATAGGTTTGATTGCCATTTTCTTCGCGGTTACGGTCATTGTCATGGTAACGTCGGTCGGTTTTCCATTCCGAGCACACACAACACCACAACGTTACTACATTTATGTAAGTGTATGATTGTCGTTTTCAAGAAGTTTAATCCAATTCAATCCGTTTTTACACTTTACCCTTTCTCTAGCATATACAGAGAAACTTTTTTCATCAAAACGCCACGTTGAGACGATCGGAGTCCAGATTCTACCTTCACCCCCAAGACAGACACACGCCCGATCTTATCATGGGTTCAGTGCCGGAAATGATCAACGCCACTCAGCTGGGAGCTGAATGCGAAAGGGAACTCTACTGCGGCATTCCGTTCTACCAAAACAGTCACCATGGACAACGAGAAAATGCCTGGTGGCTGCCAGCTGGTACACCTCACTTTCCAAAATCTGTCGATTTTCGGCATACCGGAAGCCAGTACGATTCAGTATCCAACACCACAACGTTCTACTTCACGGTCACCGGTACGGATCATATGAGCTTTTACGTATCGCCTGTTTCTGGCGTACAGTTAATCCGTTGGACCTTCAGTGACGCCATTCCCCGGAGTGGACGTTCGTGGAACGGACAAGACGTCCATTACATAAACTATGTACACGGTATCGATGACTCGGCGTACGAGTTCAGCATCACAACGCAAGGATCAGCGCGCAAGCTGTCCGAAATCGGGTGGAATTTTTACCTAAACATCGTTGCACAATACATGCACCACGAGGAGTATCGCACTAAAGAGTTCCAAACATTTATTGGTCATTTTCCTGATTATGCGCATATTGTTGCTTATCCAGCCTACCTGGAAAGTTGGATATTCTAGATTAGGGAGTTTTTATTGGAAATTTTAAAAACACGCTTCTAACTTGCGAAAAATAATAACGATAGGGGAAGCAACTTGAATTATATAATGTACCAGCAAACATACACTACCGTTCGTGTAAAACTTAGGTCCAAAATGAATCCGAAAATGGCAAGATAGTTACTGAAGCGTATATACTGCACGCTGCTGCAAACCAATCAACCGGAACTACATGCGCTGCTGTGGGAATATAGATGATATAATCACAGTGGGAGGTGAGAGTCTATTATGCTGACAATTTTATGCAATGCCCCTTCCATTGTTCCGATGTTATTGTCACATCGGTTCTTTTAGCTTTCTTTAAAACGAGCAATTGCTAGTAGTTTGGAGAGAGTGGTAATCGAAACATTCAACCTGTAAGATGGCGGTTTGTCTCTACAAAACGATAGTAAATAGCTTTTAAATCGGATATCGTTAGCAACATATTTAAGAGGGTGTATTTTGTGTCGATATCTTACAGATTCTTATCACCCTATTATTATCAACGCTCTGTCTCGTGTCTACTAGTGGATTGCTTAGTCTTAAGAAAAGTCATTACAATCCGATCCCTAGGCGAGTGGAAATTCGAGTTTATCGTGGACCGGTAGATTCCTACAGCGGTTCAGCACCTTGGGGTTATTTCGTCCGGCAGCCCTCTGTGCAGGCAAAATAAAAGAAAACTTTAAAACTGATAATTATGTTGGTACGTTGATTTGAAATATCATTTATTCCTATTTGTATCTAGAATATCCAGCTTTCCAAATATCCCGGGTATGCTACAGTGTGCGCATACGAGGGCATTTGATCGAGTAAGGCCTTAAACTCTTCCGTGTGATGCATTTTGCCCTGGTGCATGTACTGCGCAACAACCGACAAATAAAAGTTAGGCTCATCATTACGCTCTCCTAATGTCGGATCTAGTTCTATTTCGATAAAGAACGCATACGGTGTACGATCCATCCCACCGGAGAAAAAGTTTACGAAATGCACGTCCTGACCGTTCCAGCGTTTTCCACTCGCTGGAATTGTCTCACTGAAGCTCCAAGCAACGAGTCGCCTCCCGGCCATGGGCGACACGTAGAAGCTCATGTGGCTTGGGCCACGCACGGTAAAGTTTATCCGGTGTCGCCGTGGTTGAGGTGATTCGCGAGAGAGGAGTTGAAACTCAACTGGTTCAGAAAAGCTTGGTGGTGCTTTCGCCGGTAGCCAATAGCTTTCGCTGGACTGCCGATGGTACCGATTGATGTAGAATGGAATGCCGCAGTAGAGTTTCCGTTCACATTCTCCTCCGAGCAGCTGTGCACGGGTCCAGGCGGGCACCTCTGATTGTAGTAGCTCTGGAGTATGGCGATCTTGCGGATGAAGATAGAAGATGGAATTCGTATCCATCAGGGTCCCGTTGGGCCAGTAGAAGATTCTCTGTTGATGCTGTTAAAAAAAAAAAGATCATCGGAATCGAAACGATACAGGTTGTTGACCAACTTACAAATATGTAGTATCTTTGGGGCGAGGTGCCAGTTTGGAACGGAAACCCCCTTTGTGTGGCAGCAACAATCGCGGTGACAAGAAACAGAATAAACAAAATGACGAAAATATACAGCTTTCGGCGAAACAGTGTAATAAACGGTGTAACAAGCGCTACCAGCAACAGTGACATGAGTGAGGCAAATAAGGCCATTTGTAGGTCAGGATTGGACTGGTTGTTACTGCGACCCGTCATCGCGATAAACACTGCAAACAAGGTAACCGTGAGGGAGCAGAAGTAAAATATCGGGATAATCTGTCCAACGAAGTGAATGTAGATCCAGATCCTGAGACGAAACTGTAGGATCATATTTGCGATCGTTGTAGCGCAGTAAAAGATGACGGGGAATAGAAGAATGAACGCCGATCGAATTCCACCGATCGAGAGCGTTATCAAGAGGATTGCATAGATAAAGAGTTGTGCGTGTAGTAAAAGTATCACTCGTCCTTGGTCATGTAGGAAAGACTGTTAGAACGAGATAGGGAAAAAAAGTGAGAAAGAAAGAAAGAAAGAAAGGGAGAAAGAGAGATAGAGAGAGGGAGAGAGAGAGAGAGAGAGAAAGAGAGAGAGAGAGAAAGAGAAATCAAAAGGGAGAGAGAGAGAGAAAGAGAGAGAGAGAGAGAGAGAGAGAGAGAGAGAGAGAGAGAGAGAGAAATCAAATGAAAATTTTTTGCGTGCTTCTAAAGACTCGACAAACTCACGATTTTCCGAAAGTGCACGTACAAAAAAGGTCCCAAAGTCATACCTCTGATAAATGGGACAAAATACAGGCCGAACAGGAGCCACGTAGATGAGAACCAGCTCATTGACCGGCTACAGGCGTCGAAAATAAGAGCCACCAACAGAGAACAGCCAGCACCCAGTGCGATGGAGAGCGTCTGCATGATAAGGCTCATTCCGGCCTCGAAGAGTACGTTCGTACAGGTTGCACCATCCTTACGGATCATCATGGCCAGTGTTCCGACGATCAAACCTAGCGATAGCGTTCCTAGCAAACAGTTGATTATTAGCCCTGTGTGCTCGGTGTAATACACCAGGAAAAGGTGTAGGAAGTCGAAGAAAATGGCCTTCCCTTCCTGGTGCGCTTCGATGTTCCTCAGTTCGTCTGCATTTACGAGCCCCTGCACAATGCCGAGGATGTTGTCACCTATGTGCTGCAACGTCCCGGTGGAGATCGTCTCTAGAGCGTCCAGGGCGGTATGGTACAAATATCCGTACGAGGCTAGCGCAAAATCGAGTCCCGGCCACCCACCCTGCTCGGAGAGGGTTTCGTAATCTGTGAACGAAGGCACTAGTCCCATCTGGAAGACCTCCTCACCGAGCGTGTTGGCGTACGGTCGTCGTACGTGGTCTCGGTAATAGGCCATGAGAAAGGGATAGTTTGGCCCAGACTGAAACATAATCTCACGACCTTCGTTTCCCGCCACGTCAAGATTGAGAAATGCTGCAACACTTGCGGCCTTCCTATGGCCGCTGACGAACCCGTGCGCTCCCTGCATGGTGTTTTCTTCGCATCCATTGAACAGAAACAGTAGGCCATGTTGCATCTGTGTGCGGTTGCTATACGTGAGCTGACGCATGATCTCCAGCATTACCGCAACCATCATGCCATCGTCCCCAGCACCGGGACTGCTGACGGCACTATCAAAGTGAGCATTGAGCAAGAGATATTTTCCACTGAAACTGTTCTTCCGCAAGACAGCGACGACAATGTTCTGTACGCCGCGGTAGTAGCTGGTAACGGGATAGTCTTCGTCGCCAAGAAAATAACTGCCAGTCGCATGCTGTATGTCGTAGGAAATGTCATAGTCCTGTGAGGCTTCACGTGAGATTTGTGCGATGCTGTTCAGTAGAAATTCAACAGCAAATATCTCATTCGTTTCGCTTCCAGCAACGCGTGGCCCTTGGCTAACCAAAACCGAGAGATCGTTTAGTGCTCGTTCAGCGACAAACCGCTCAGTAGGCTCGATCTGCAAAGACACGCATAGTAGTCATATCTCCAGCACTCTACCCATCATCAGTCAGCCTGAAGTTCATAGGGTTACATTGTCTCGCAGGTTTACTCCGCTTGGAAGTTTGCTCCAGTTCCAGTAGGTCAACAAGTAGATACCAATGCCGAAGGCTGGAGCCAACAAGCACCACAATAGCTCTAGATGAAACACATGCGATAGAAATTTCCTGTAACACAGAAGCGGCGCAAAAGAAGACGTGATTAAGGGCTATGGATTCGACATAATGTTTCAGGATTCCGATTCACTCACATGCTTGTAGTTCGGTGTTCTGAGTCGCTAGTGTGGATCTGGTTCCTTAGACAGATTACATGCATCTAACACTTCCCATGTGCCTGTACCCTGTTAAAATGGGCCAGAATCGACCTTTATCACTGGTCGTAGGAATCAAACGAACAACGAACGAACAACCCTTGGTTCCTTGGACAGATTACATGCATCTAACACTTCCGATGTGCCTGTACCCTGTTAAAATGGGCCAGAATCGACCTTTATCACTGGTCGTAGGAATCAAACGAACAACGACAACGTATCTGTACGATGAACGATTGTCGAATTGCTGCTCTTATCACTGATGCTAAAAACCTACCATTTTTTCAATTCGGCATCTGATTGATAACTTTTTTTATTTACAGGCGATAAACATTTGCTCTGATTAATAATCTGCCTTACTATGAAGGGCGCATTACGGAGGAGGCGGAGTGATATTGATATTTCTGAATTTAGTACAAAGGTTTATCGTTTGGTTTTGTAAACATGCATAGATCAATCCCATTTTTATTCGTCAACTTGCCGAATGAAAATCTATTGCTTTTGATACGATTTCTCTTTTGCTTCTACAAATTTTGGATTTTAAAAGCTCATAGTACAGTACAGTGACAGTAACCAGCACAGTTCGCATGTTTTCGTTCGTTCGCCCTGGTAACCACAAATAATGTGGGAATGTCCTTGCACACACTCTTCTAGTTCTCAATTACACATCTGAGCATGTGCCTCCACCAACACGCGCGTGTTGGCTTCCAGAAGTCTACAGTACGTAAACAGAGAGTGAATTCACTGTGGCCGTAAAGTATATGTGTTCATACTTTCTATTATCGCCCTCTCTTTGAGATTCTTGCCATTTCGTTCTCTCGTTTGTTTTGTTCGGTTTTTTTTTGTTTTGGGAAAATGCCCTATACACTGAGCCAAGATGAAGGGTAGTGCAACGGAATGTAAGTATATTGGTACCAACGCTCTATGCTCGGCCACTCACACGCACACATGCGCACAGCAGCATGCGTTTCGTTGTGTTTCGAAACCGCAGCTTTTAAGCTGCGCTGCTGCACTCGCTCGTCTTACATGGCGAACGAATAAAGGAACCGAACAAGGACGAGAAAGCTTCAGTTGTAGTCGGAGCGCTGTCGCACGAATGTTGCGGCATTTCTGAATGTTGTGATCAGTACAGAGGTCAATATCACTGTGCTTTTCGGTGCGCAAACTCCTCCCGGCCTTCTGTCTTTTGACTTTCCGCCTCTCGACTCAATGTAGGGCGTTTAGCATACAGAAAGCGCCGATATGTTTGGCGAGTGTCGATGATTGATGTGTGTTAACAATAATGCATTGTTCTATAGTTTAATAAAAGTTCTCATCGCCGAATTGTGTTGTTGTGACGGGAGCAAATTGAGAAATGACTTTAACGAAGTAGTTACAGAAGCTTTTGTTTGAAATATTTTGCACCCGAAAAAATGGGTTTGCTTTGTGTTTCAAAAGCTATCTCTTTTCGTAGTAATAGGCAGTGGAACAATCGCTAACCTGGTGTTTTTGTGGTTTATGTATGTGGATGATCAATTCCACCACTATGTGATTATGTATTGTCTTCGCCGTCTGCTGTGGTGGAAAAATATTGCGTTTACTATAATCCGGACTTCAGGATGGCCTTTGAAAAAATAACCCTCCAGTTCAGTGTTCACAAACTCAAGTCACTCTAAGTCTACGTAAACCCAATAATGTAAAGCGTTACATTGTAAAATTAGGGGCGTGTTGCAAGATACCGAGAGTAAAGATTAAATCCTTGATATAGTTGATTGAATGATGGTCATGATGACGGCTGGTGATTGGTCGTTATGTGATAGAGTTTATTGATTATTGTGTCTAGTGAAACATCTTCTGGCACGATATTTCTTTGCTAATACTGATGCTGTTCTGCGTGTATAAATTCTGTGTTTCCAGGTATAAGACATGGCTGTTTATTCATCGAATGGTATCAACAATACGTGCTATTTGTGTGAAAATGTATATTTCCCAGCTTTTTATTGTATGGTAGTACTTCCTCAGCAGCAACGGAGGATCTGAGGATCTTGTAATTCCTGTTTGATTTCGGTCTGTTGTGTTGCAATACCATGAATCAGCGACGTTCAAATTTCTCCTAGAAGAATCCTAGAGATGGGAAATCAACTATCACATTCGAATTAACAGAGATACTATATGCTGAAGGCTATAAGATAGGAAGGTTGTGAAGTTTTTGCATTTTAAGAAATGAAAAACATCTGGCCTACTTGCCTGTTGTATTTAGACTGTTATTGATATAATTTGAAATCTTTTTGTGACTCTTTTTAATTTTTAATTTTTTAAATTGATAGGTATATTTCCTATATAATAATCCAATGATTGAATTAAACTGTAAGCTTGAGAATGTTTTTCTGTCACATAAATCATGATAATGCGATAGCCAACGAAAGAGCTTTGTCCCCAGGGCTTCATATAATATGCTACCAAGCACAGCTTCCATTTACAAACCGGCCAATGCCATGGCATTGGTGGTTCTAATGGTATTTTATGAACGTCGTCCGTATACTGTTGGCTTTTAAAAACAGATGGAAGCAGGCTGCGCTATTGCGTGTCCGTGTGCTTTTTCTTCCTTCTTCTCTATTCTATAACACTTTTCACGATTTTGATAAAATGAATGAGGACGTTTGTGGACGATATTCTTACCAATAGGATGTTTGCTTGTTCATTGTTGGAACACTTGACATTATTGAACCCCTTGACCTATTGAACTCTGAATAACATTATAATTTTTGGGGCAAATCACAGCAATATTGTTCGTGTTTTGAGGCCAAACAACTTGTCGCAGCAATGTAGAAATAAGGAGATGTGATTTTTTTCTTAAATATTTCGAAAACGTCTAAAAAGGGTTCGCAAAATGTGGAGATCGGCTCCAATATATCCTAAACCCTTGTTCCTCCAATGTACCTGCAGGCAGGCATCATCGCAACATTGTGAGCACTTGCCCAAAGTCGCTACTTGTATGACCGCTACTTGCATAGATGTAACTTTCTCTTGGTGATAGATTATGGTAATGACTTGATCTCGATTATATTACTTTTGTCAAATGATATTTTATAGGTCTTAAAAAGTGTACTTAACAAAAAGTCTACATATTAGATGTACATAAGATTGAATAGTTAAATTATAAATCAAAATTAAAATTCGTGACAAATACTTTTTTCCCTGTTTCTATTTCAGATCCTGTATCGCCGCAGTCCATGTGATATGTGTTCGGAAGAAATTTGTGTTTATTCAGTTTAATTTTAATCGGTAATGCGACCTTTTTTATAGTGAAACATCCAATACACGCATTCTTGTGGATCTACCCACATAATTTGTGTTACGTGTGAAAGTGTTGTGCGTCTGTCGCGCTGGAGCATGGCTAACCAAAGTACTGTTCGTATATCCTATATATCCTAAACCCTTGTTCCTCCCGATTTCTCCCAGTCAGTTTGATTTTGGAAGTTACTATGTTTAGTAGCAAGCAGCTAGTTAAAAAAGTGCGTGTACTATTAAGTTTTATTCTTTTAATGTGAGTGCAAAATTGTATAAGTACAATACACGCATTCTTGTGGATCTACCCAAATAATGTGTGTTATGTGTGAAAGTATTGTGCGACTGTCGCGCTGGAGCATGGCTAACCAATGTACTGTTCGTATATCCTATATATCCTAAACCCTTGTTCCTCCCGATTTCATGCAGTCAGTTTGATTTTGGTAGTTACTATGTTTAGTAGCAAGCAGCGAGTTAAAAAAGTGCGTGTACTATTAAGTTTTATTCTTTTAATGTGAGTGCAAAATTGTGTATGTTTTTTTTTCGAACTACTTGCTGTTCGCATAGCCATTGCAAAATCAAAAGCAATATATAGCCCAGAGCATATGCAAATGTTCGAAACCTTCGAAGTTTTCTCCAGTGCACAAGGATAGTTGTTGTACGTCGGAGATAAAAAGTGGCACGGCGAGAACGGGGGCGGAAGCCTTGACTTTCAAACTGTTTCCGTGCTCTTGTTATATTTTTGAACGGGAGCCCACACATAGCAGTACGGAAGGACTCAGGAGTGCCCTAGCCCGTCTTCGCAGATCGGGCCCACTCCCTAACCCTTCCAGTTCCGAACATGTAAGTAGTGCTTAATATATACTCGTTGGACTAATTTGAACATAAAGGGATCAAATTATTCTCTCATAAAAATCAACGTGAATCGAGGAGGGATTCAATTAAATTAAATCGTTGCTCAATTTTAAATATTTCCTCTTACTGTAATACCGATCTAAAAATCGCCTTTAAATGTTAATAGGAGATTTATATTTATTTATATTGAACGAATAAAACTTCCATAAATAGCACCATGAGCGTCATATCTGGTAACAGAATTTTAACATAACATAGTATAACCATCGCTTGTTAGTTATTGATCGCGTTGGAGTGTCCATAACGGCATGCGGTGAAGTGGTAATTTGAGCATTACTTTCATTTGCTCGCATCTTCAACCTGTAAACCAGATCAGCCGCAAGAGGACCACTCTTTAATGCGGTGCAACCATCTCCTGTATCCACTTCAGTAGACGCGCAATCGATTATAGTCGTCAAAACCAGCTGAATGCCCAGCATTACGCACGATGAATACTGAGCCGTCGAAATGCATGCGCCGTTCTTCGAGCCTGTGGACAGGGTTATCGTTGAAAATCAAAAAAAAATCAAACACGATTAAGTTTGTCAACAAGACACGTAAGCACGTACCGAATAAATAGGTGAGATGTAATTCCCAGTGAAGCAGTACAGTGTATGTTAGGAGTGGTCACCGTTGCGCTACCGTTGGTTGGGCTCGTGCGAATAGAGCATTCGTTGTTAGAGTGGAAGATTTTCACTAGCCCGTCTCTACCCTGAGTGATGCGGAAATCATTAACATGGAATACTAAGCTACCATCATGGCCAAGCTGAAAGCTTGAGGATCGCATAACTTGATGAAGCTCGACCATGGTTTGTGCAGCACAAACAACGCCGCTGCAAAGAAGTATTGGTTTGGTCGTTAGAGACGCATGTGTGGACGGCACTATAAATTGTTAAAGACAATGCATTTTAACTCACTTGAAAAACACCTGATTCACGTAATCCGAATGCAGATCCATCGTTATCTTATCGGACGTCGTACGCGTGCCAGCAGAATCGACAAGAAAAATCAGAGCGCATCCTTCGCTGGTGAAACTGATTCCTTTCTCCCAAATTTTTGCATAACGACTGCAATGGTAGCAGTTAAACAAAAGGATTAAAAGGTTGCACTGTTGCGCGTTAGTTACCTCACTTATAATGGCTCACATAAAGTTGTTCTGTCTCTTTGCATCGTAGGCAGCAATATCTACACGTGAACCGTTATGAAACACCACCCCATTGGGATGGTTCATTGCGGTTGCCATTCTATCACTGGAAATAGAAATAGCAATTTTTTTCCTTCTATTGATCACCTTCACTGAACCATCCAATGTAATTTCCACTCTGTTGCAAAAATGATATTTTATATTAGAAAAAATGAATTGGCGCAGTAATATAGGCATTCATCTAGTTAGCTTACAAAATGGAATCACGCAATAGCAAACGAATGATTCCGGAAGAAAGCAAAAAGGGCCCAAATGACAATGTGTTAGTGGGGCACGATACATGATGAGGCGGTTGTGATTCAAAGCAGGTCGTTGCTGAAACTCCGTTACTATGGCATACATTTACGAGCTCTCTTTGTGCTGATCGAGCGTGTGGTCGCGTGCTTGCAATATCCTCCAATGAGTAGGACGAAATGGAGTTCCAAACGCGCGTATTCACCGGCAGATGCGTTGGTCCGATATATGCAATATCCTGTATGCCGCTAATTTTTTTATTATTCTTCCTATCACCTTGCGGACCCCATGACGCTGTGGAGCGCTTCGATGAATGTACAAATGGTTCCGCCGCTGGATTGAACAACTAACGAACGGAAAAAGTGGGAAAACCCCACATGACTGTAGTGGATTTCATTGCAAGCGAACACTGATAGAAGATTACCGTGTTTTTTGCGCCCGCTTCAAGACCATCGCCGGTTCCAGTTACCTGCCCATCGTCAGAAGTCCTAAACATTTTCTTTGCTATACAAACTTCTCTTTAACAGTATCCCGTTGTTCTATCGAAGCACTTTTATTACACACAGCACCAAATCCAACTGTGTATTGAAAACACTGTATAGAACTAGAAAACCACGACAATAAGGCCGACTAATTTGAAATCACTCCTCGCTGTCCAAATGTCTACAAACTAATGATGGCGAACTTTTAATTCGGTGTCTGCTTCAATTTTATCCAGCCGTTACTATGACAACGGCTTCGAAGCTGGTGCCGCGAGCATGACCAAGGTGAATACATCAAAATGTATACAAGCGGCAGTCTGATGGACGCAGTTTGGTTCAAAGTTACTTATGCTTAAAGAATTCATATGCCCATTAGATTGGACCACAATGTGCATGACATGAGACGACCTGGTCGACAGACGGGATGTAAAACGGGAAAGGCAATCGTTTTGAATCGTAGTGTGGAGTTGAGGATGGGTAATTTAATCATAAAAAAATGAACAACATAGCAACGAGAGAGAGGTTCATCAATTGTTTCATTGCTTAGCAAAATCTCTTTAAAAGCTCGTCTTCTGACGCACGGTGTTGGTGTTATATTGATTTTTTTCGGATTTCCAGAAGTTAGAAACAGACGAGGCCCTGCGGTATGGCACAACTTTTTGGTTCTTCAATTTGGCCATTCTTTAGAAGAGGCGTGCTGGAGGATTTCCGTTATATGAGCAAAAGTATCGTTCTATGTAACGGGCCTGGTAAATGAAAATTAATGTATTTTTAACTGAGAGTCGACGGGATGGGAAATCACTAAAAGGAGATAGCAGGAAGCAATCATCCATCGATTCATTTTTACTCAACCGTATCACGGCCTGTCTCCCTTTTCTTGAGTGTATCAAAAACCGCAACGTAACAAGAGCCAGGGACATCGATGATGTTGAACGTTTGTTGTTGGTTGAGTATTGTTAAGAGCAGAATACTCTTGAGCTGAAAACAATTATTAGCTGTTCTTTAAAATGTCATGATTTGCACTTTCTAGTTGGTGATGAAAAAATACATGTTTGACTTCGCCATTCAAGAATGAAGTCATTTGAAATCTTCTTGGTGTTTGTCATGAGGCTGTGATCGTATTGCCGGCTGTATTAAATATTGATATGGAAACTAACAATTATGAAGGTATTTAATGCAATCCTGCATGCAGAACCGGCGGCCATCCTAGTTTTTGGTCCAACGTATCAACAGCTATGCTTCAACCGGTTATATACACCATTACCATAATGGCCACACATACCATGGTGTACTCCTATTTTGAAATGGAACGGCTCAGTGTAGTTTATGTTACATATGAATGCTTACCATGCCTTACAGCGGCTCGGTTACAATAATCTGTCGACACAAAATATATAGTGCTTTTTGCCGATTATTGTTCGCCGCACTTTCTCATTATACATTATGGTAACACTTGATGCTGTTTTACAGTTTGCGACAAATGGCTTATTTGGTTTAACACGTTAATGTTAAACGTGTTTAGTAGGAGCTACATGGCATTGAAAATTGGGGCAATCGTTTCTTTACACACTTAATCGGCACTCGTCGGCACTCTTTTGAAGCAAAAACCACAACGGTGTTGGTTTCACCCAACCCAGACTGGCCTCATTTTTGTTCCTATGTTCCGTTCTTCATTAATCACACTTTATCTACTTCCACTTCATCATGATGATCCACACCTTCTACATCGTTCACCTTAAACTGTTCGAAACTCACCTCGTGCTAAGTATATAGTGTTTTATGTCGCAATGTTCAGGAATGTTTACTGTCTCAGTGAGGGCAATTGATTGTGCCGAAGCATGTGGCGCCCATAAGTGGGAGTATACACGACTCATCTGATAATAGAAGAGGAAGAAAACCCAATCCCTAGAACACAGTACAGTATGTGTCACTGACTAGACCTACAACTGGGCCGGATTAGGCAATGTTCTGAAATAGAGTGTATGATCAACAATGGCAAATAGTTCCATTCTCATGTCAGTTTTTCACACTGTTTAAATGTCAAAATGGTCAAATGTTTAGACCTGAACATTAAATTTAACCGAGATAACAGTCAACCAAACGGAAGAGAATTAAGTGCTTGGAACGGTTGGTGTAACGAAGACCGGAACTAAAAAGGCATAGGGAGAAATTGAAGATAAAAATAGGTGAGAACAAGAATTTAAAATACGGTATATAGGATCGTTAGAGTCAGCGGCCGTTGGGGAGCATAGAAACCGGAGTCAGTTAGAACAGAATGGACATCAGTACGTGGATCAAAAGAATGGTAGCAAAAGTTATCTGGGAGTGGGTGCGTTCAATTTCCAACGATTTCAGCTCCAGTAGTTGACAACGAACCTCGTAAAGTGGTAACGTACGGCTAACGTCTTTCAACCATTTTAAGCACGGTAGAAAAATGCCAAGAAAATATCTCACCTTGTAGCAGTTGTTTTGTAAAATTTTGCTTTAATGCAACTTCTGCTTTGCGGAACAATTCACTCCCATTTTGCTTTAATGCAGCTTCTGCTTTGCGGAACAATTCACTCCCATGAAATTTAAACGATGACTAGACAAGGATTCATTTTTTTATAGATTTTGTTACATACTTTTTAATAGGTCTGTGTAGGGATAGGGCAATGTGTAGTTAATGAATCTCTATTCGTTTCTGTGCCCGAATTGAAGCACGAGTAATGGGTTCTTGTCGTTATCTCATCTACACGGAAGTGTAACAGAGTTGAAATATAGAAGGTTTATTCACTGTACATATATATCATTAATATCATATCGAACCTTCCGGCCTAGGAAATGGTAATTCATCGTGCTAGTACTATCCAACAATCCATCCAGTCGATAGCGACAGTGATGTGATTTTAATTAACATTAGTAACGCAAACGACGTCGAAGCGCTACTGCCGGCCAAACCCGGCACCAGCAAGTTTTCCGATGCTCCTTCGTTAAGTCCGGTCAGGGCAGAACCGGAAGAGCCCAAGGCATCTCCGTCGTTGCACAGATCCGAGGTGCAGGATCGGTAGTAGGTGATAAAGGAGGGATCTTCGAGGACTTCATCAAGATACTGCAATTGGAATGACATTCGATTAGCGCTAGATCGACGAACATCCGAGTACTGCCGCCAGTATTCCGTTGAGTATGATATTTACCACCGGGTTTTCCTCGCATCCTCTCAAAAAGGTAACCAGTTTACCGGGTGGATCCTAAATAGTGGGAGAGAGTTAAATTATGCACGTACTGTTTAACCGGGAATCAAAAAATTTCGAAAAAAAAGAAAGTTCAAATCGCTTGAAGTCGCGTTTCTTGACGATTCCAAAAAAACTGTTCTAAAGGCCATGATTTACTGTAAGGTATGGAAGTGACTTCAAGGTATTCTAATTCAAGTGGAATACTGAGGAATGGATGTACGAAGGAAGGCCCCCAATTTGCAAATCTTACCACCAAATCCTGTCGTGTGATGGTGCAGTACTTTCTCGAACAAGTGACGACAGTCTGTCCTTCGACGCTCTGTGGTTCCGTCACACACCGAGGGTCACCCGATGTCTGCGTTAGTCCACAGGCGTAGCAGCGCAAAGCTTAGTGTTTTAGAAACAGACATTTTTTTTTAAACCTAATGTTTGGCTCACTTTATTTTCGTTTCAGCGTTGAATACGAACCGTCTGTTGCCGGAGTGTTTAATTCGAACAAAATTAATGTCATTAGGAGCATCCATGAACCTTTGCGGAAACATCCTTCAAACCATTTATTTAGCAGTGAAAACCGACCCACTCGTTGACCATCAGTTGTCATTTTCATTGCTTTTCTGTGCGGGAAACAGATCGCTAGAGCTTGAACGATTGAAAATGTTATGCCAGTAAATGCTTTCCTCGGCCTCGATAGACTGAACTTCGTCGAGTTCCTCGAGCACTAGAAAACTACCAATTGAGTCAAGGTAGAATTGCGACAGTTCCTGGCTACAGTTGTATGCGCAACTTATGAATTCTCAAATGGTTAAGTGATAACTTTCAATTCACACATTTTTCTCAAGATTGAATTACACAACTTAATTATGCAGCGTGGGACTTATAGTGTTGTAATTTATCATAGCTCAGTTGTCACAGCTTTTTTTCGAGTTTCACATTTTACATCTGCAGTGTACATTTGGTGGTGTTTGGGACGTACGCGATGGGACAAGGTGGTGATGATAAGATAAGAAGGTGCGATGTACAAGAGGAGAAAAACAGTATTTTCCTCAGCGCATATGCAATAACTCGACAAAGGCTATCAGTTGTCGTTGATAGCATCAGCAAACTACTAGTGAATTGATTCACCGCGACCGCATTGCGTACGGTGGCACTTAGTATAAATTAAATTTCTTGCGCCTACCGTTCATGTCAAGATAAGCTTCTACCTACTTCGGACCCTACTGGGGTAGCGCTGGGAAGCGAATGTTTTATTCCATGAGCTGACTTCGACAAGGGCAGTACTAATGTTGACTGCGATAACAATTGTA
Source organism: Anopheles plumbeus (assembly GCA_034621735.1). Taxonomy (NCBI): domain Eukaryota; kingdom Metazoa; phylum Arthropoda; class Insecta; order Diptera; family Culicidae; genus Anopheles; species Anopheles plumbeus. Next base: position 34,440,539 of record JAOEFI010000006.1, read on the forward strand.
TGCCCATGTTTGCTGTTGGAAGTTGTGGAAAGGTCTTTCACAAGTGTATTGAACACCAATTTGCCGGCTATTATATGTCATCCTATCGCGGAGAGCTTTTTGGTGGCGCCTTGCAAGCTCTAGCCAAATAGTCCCTTATTCGTTTACTCGTTCGATTCGGTAACTTTAATTTTCCTCGCATTTCCTTTTTTCCAGAGTGAAAGCGCTGAACAATCCTCCTCATCCCTCCGATGTCGCCGAGAACGAGATAACTGCCGATCCCCGCTTCCAACGCCAGCACCACCTCCTTCAACTCCTCGCAAAAATAAAGGTAACTGATACGGATGAAACCAATATGTTAAAGTAAAAAGAAAATGAAAAGTGTTTCACTTGTGTATATTTCACTTGAAACTGTAGGAAAATATTGCAATGGTTAAAACGCCGAATTGGAAGCAGATCGGTGTTATTTCACCACTTCACGTTGTTTGTTTTCTATTTTCACCGATAATCTTTGCAAATGTCAATTGCATATATGTAAGCATCGACATTCTGTTTGCATTCTAATCACGCAAAAAGTGTGAGATCACACACGTTGTTTATCATTGTGCAGCAATTTCGGAATGTGTTTAAATTTTCATTGCTTCAGTGTACTCTCCAACAGCGTTTACCAATCATTATTCCGTGACCTTTTTCTCCAATTTCTCTCCATAGCACCCCCGGATGCCATGACAGTATCGGTCTCGCAGCCGCAGCAGCCGATCGCAAGTGTGCACTGCAGCTCCGTGGCGACTACCACCACCATCATCACTAACTCTTTTCAACCGTCGAGGGGCTTTGGTATTGCGAATGAAGTTGGAGCAACGCCAATGGCGCTGACTGCCATGATGTCCTCATCATCCACCGTCGTCCATCCCGTAAATACTAGCCAAGGACGTACGAACCCGCCTTACGATCCAAGTCAAGATCCTGATTCGAACGGCAGTGGCCAGCCGCAGGGGCATCTGGGTACGCCGACTTCGGCACTGCGACGGCTCTACTTCAAGACAGCCCGTGCAAGTAAGGCGGCTGCTAAATCAGCCTCGGTGGCGACGGCTGCAACGATCATTGCCGCCACAGCCGCCAATTCGACGGTTGTTATGGGTTCATCAACGGCGTCCGAGGCGACCATCAATACCTCCACTGATTCTGCCTCCACGCACGTCACCAACGTGACAACCACAACCGACACCGAGACTAATGATTCCATGGATCTAGGTACGGTTGGAGTTTCGATTTTTTGCTCAAATACAAATCAATTGATTCAGCAAACCCCTATCATTCGTAATATGCTTACTATTTCGCTTTTCTCCGTTTTGCAGGAGAAACCTCTGGGCAGAGTGAACCACTGCTCAGCTCGCTAGATGATGAAAGCTGCAATATCATCGCAATAAGTCAAACTAATGGCAAGGATGATGGAATCGTCACAGTGATAAATGGACCTGATACGCCACTGCTTATTAGTTATCAGGTAGAACGATTTCGGGTATATTAATATGAAAAAATTCTACCATGGTTATAATCAGCGCGTAGAACTGGCTAATTGAAGGTGTACAATCAATGTATATACAAAAAGTATAATTGATTCCTACCGAATTGCCCAGGGCTGTTTCGAATACTACCCCTTCAAAGAAATGATGAACCTAATTCCGAAACGTTGAGCGTTAGCATTCGTCAGCATCAAACTATTCCCATCGAAAACAATGCTAACGAAAATATTACGGTCGACGCCTTTATCTCGAGCACTCTTGCCGGTTGCTTGCGTGTCGGTGCATGAATTGATCTAAACTCTCAAGAAAGAACTCTATATTGTATAGTAGGATCACTGTATGCATTTTCCTTAAAAACTGCCACATCCTACCAAAAGTAACAAGTCTTATGACGCCATTTGAACTGGTGAGTAATTTTGAAAAGTGGCCTCATCAACCACTCGTACTGGAGAAGCGGTTTCTCCGCTTTTTACTGTTTCACTTTCTCTCATTTGCCTTCTTTCAACGAATTCAGCTATCGAAAACTGAAACACTTGTTTTGCTAGCATTTGTCGGCTCCTCTCATCTGTCCCTTTTCACTGTAAGCTTGTCGAAAAAGAAAAAGGGGAAAAAACTGCTTGCCAGGTTCTATGGCACACCGAAAACACCATTTTTCCCGACGTGCCCCATTTTTCCCTGCGCGTCATGTTCGCGACCGTGTATGCTATAGACTTGAGCCATTCATAATTCCCGGCATGTGCATATACGTTTGGCATTGTGCATGTCTTTTTATAATTAGCAACGACATGCTGTGGGTATTTTATAATAAGCATGTTTGTAGGATATTTTTAGCAACATACAGCGAGCAGTGATTCATTTGTACTACTGTTTAAACGTATAAAAACGATCAGAAGGGATGATACGCACTCAGGATTGACAAATTTCACCGTTATGCAAATGATGATTTAACTTTTTTCTATAGAATAGACTTCATTGTCTACGTTTAAATCAATAGCAACACAGACAAAGGGCCTTTAAAAACATGTATAAAACCAGTAGATGTTACTGTGGGATGAATAGTGCTATGTATAAAATTATTTCTTATTTGAATTGAACTATATTCGTAGTTACACTTTTCTTTTTTTTTGTCAAATCTGTCGTTTTTGGTCCTTAAATGAAGTTTTGAGGCATGCTTCCCATGCTTCCCATGCTTTCCCATCATATACAACACGTGATTGTCATGTTTAGGCTTACGTTTCATCCCTTATATTTATTTCGAAGAAAATATGGTAGTACTAGCTGATTTAATCATTTTCATACGGGTTCGCCCGATACCGGTAACGTTTGCCCTGAAATTTCCATGAAAATACTAAGTTTCAAATGGATGAATAAATTCCAAAGTTTTACGTTATCTTTCCATTTTACTCCATTTAACCTTCCATTTTGTTCAGTACATCTTTAAAATTCTACATTAAGATACAAAAGTTCGCAAAATTAACACAGCATGTTGCTAGTAGTAGACGCGTTTTAGCGCGTCAAATAATGCCTGCGAATCGTTCGCACTTTTTTCGACGATGCTTCCTGGTCTGCATGTCTGGCCATCACTACCATGACATTTGCGTTTGAACAACAATTTGCCCTGTCATCACACAGTCAATGCCTCTGCTGCTTGTTGATGCAGATGTAGCCATTGCATGCCGTTTTCACAACATCCAAAGTACTAGCTCACCCGATGGATGAGAGTACATGCACAGCCATACATCGGAGTTCAATGCCCTAACAATAGCAGCAGTGTATAAAATAGAGAAGCAATAAAAAAATGAAAGATGGAATATGGATAAAAACTATGGGTATTGATGGTCACATGCGATGGATTGCTCTCAAACTTATAAACCGTCACAAAAGGACAGCGCGTTTTGTGGTTTTAATATTATTCAGAATATTAATTAGTGGTTCTAGTATAAGTATCTTATGATTGATTACATATACCTTTTCCTAATTTTTTAAAAGAAATTCCTTTGTATGCTACTATTTTTTTTATTTTTGTTTTCAAATTGTTGCATATTTACAGTATTCCCCTAGTCCTAATGAAGTGTGCTGCTTCTATGTCTTTCGGGCTCATCGAAACTCAGGTTCCTTTGCCTTTGTGCTGCCGTGAAACAGGCCATTAATCTTTGCCGGACGTGTCTTGCAGTGGCAAGAACGTTTTTACGCGGCATGACTTTGTGTGGGAAAAAGTACCCTGCTGTACAAAGCATCTCGCCTGTAACGACTTCAACTTCATCAGTCGGGAGTTGACAAAGTTTTAATTCACGTGTCACCTTAAACCAGTCGCATGCACCAACGCTGGAATGTTTTTCCACCTGTTTTTCCCTTTGCTTTTATTTGCGCAGTTATTTCTGGCAATTTCTAGAACATCGGCGTTCTGCTTTGAACTACAATGACACCGACGACAATGTGTGCTGAGTACTTTATGACAAAGCAAAATACTGGCTGTTTTCTGCATGAACAAATGGTCATAAAGCGCATCTTCTTTTACAATAACGTAAAAGAACGATTATTGTTGACCATGTTTTCTATCAAAACTTATTCTAAAATGAACCGGATTTTACAATAATTATATAAAGTATAACTCCAATTCATGTACCTAGGTGCGACGGCAGTTTGCGAATTAATCGGATGTCTTACCTCATAGAAGGTGGAGGCGCATGGTGCATAATAGATTTTATCTGACGTATACGCATAGTGGGGACAGAATATAACAATGTAATACATGTCCAAGACGCTTCTCGGATAAAAACTAATAACGTTACATTTTGGCGTAGTAGTAGCAATTAATTTTCATTTCATTTTACCGTCTTTAATAATTTCACAGGAACTGGAGGATCTTTCACCAAAGTCGCCAATGTTCTCGTCTCGGGAACCATCTCCAAAAGCAGGATCGCGCAGGCATCAGCAATCACTAACGGAATCTGCTACATCTTCTGACTCTCATTTTTCTTTCGATCCACCGGCATCTCCGAAAATGCACTGTGGAGATGTGCTTCGAAGTGACATAACATCGTTTAGCCGTACTTACGAAACCATGTTCAGCTTCGACGAATCGCCCAATCCGGTTCGGCGTACATCTCTAAAATTCCCCATTACTTCCGCGGAGCATACACCGTTACACTCTCCGAACCGTGTTGAAACGATAGCAGGCAAGGAAGTAATGCAAGAAAAAGAAATGGGACCCCCAGCAAAGCTATCGATAGAGTCATCTTCGTCGTCTTCGACTACATCGACTCCGAAGAGGCTGATGAACACCTTGAAGACACGCAAGGAACGACTTGTTCAGCAGGCGGGCAGTGCTGTCGCTGCAGCAACTGCCGCCGTAACCTCTGCCTCTGGTGCCACGGGCAAGCAGTATAAAAATCCAAACTACGATCCCAATCTCACGATGTTTCCATTCGATCGAGAAGCGATCGACTATGATCGCATCCAGCGCGAATGCTTTGCAGTCGAGGAGGAATTGTTTTTCGAGCACACTCGTTGTCGCGAGGAGGATCTTCGCGGAGCAGGCTGGCGTGGCGATTCGCCGTCGAGGGCTTTCGTCGACGCTGAGATCTTCAACGACCATTACTCCATTTTCCAGCAGTATGCCTACCTTACGCAACAGGAAAGGACCGATGAAGCACCTGCGACGACTTCCAAGCGCAACCGAAAGGCAGCTACTTCCGACGCGTTCATACCACAGCGCGGCGCCGAGAGTAATGTCCCAGGGACCGTGGCTTCTCACTCCCGGCTTTCCAAGTTTGACCAGATCGCAACCAAGTTCGACATGATGCCGTCGAAGTTAGGCGGTGGAAATTGTACAACCACGCAACTGCAACAACTCGAATGTGAAACGTTTCCGGATCTACGAGTCGACTACTTTGTCGAAACACCATCCTGCTCCATGTCTACTACATCGGTGTCCTCCGATGGTGACGAGTTTAATCCGAGTGAAAGTATGGCGACAGGTACGACTACAAACAAAGCGCGTGCGCCATCTTCGTCGTCTAAAGCGAGCTCTAGCGTTGGTAGCCCGTACCGATCGAAGGAAGTCGCCGTCGGCACAGGCGCACTGACCACAGGGGCTATAAATGTTACGTCGAATCCGATGGAAGGAGCAGTTTGTACACAACCACGGGCGACAATAGTCGTACAGCAAGTACGTAGTTTTGTCCGTCCTACCATTCAAATCGATCCAGTTTGTTTTCATTTTCCAATCAGTTGTTATACTTTGCACTTGAAATTCTCCAAATTTAATAACCGATGTTCCGCACGATATGATGTGTTCCATTTCGAATCGAGCCAACCGCCAACGGGTAGTGCATTACTCTGAGTGAAAAATCTGTCTCACAAAGCCTGCCAAACTAGTGCTGGAAATAATTCTTTCGTACATGTATATGACTTTCGCGCTAGCAAACCGAATCTTGACTGTTGAAGTTATTTTTACACTACTGGTGCAGTTCCTGCCTGCTGATTTATCTCACCCGTATCTCCGAGGTTGTCTTTTCGAAGTATCGATTGGTTACAATCTGGCGATTGTTTACAATATAGCTTTCGGCGAAGCAAAACTCGTAATACGCACGAGATCGCGAGTGATATTGGACTGTTTTGGTTTAGCTGTCAGAGGACGTCTTCCACAAATACAGCGTAATCCAGTGGACTTTTCATCACAGTAGGAGCATAGTGAAAAGAGATACGAAAGTGATAGTGGTGAATAAAATATTTAATATATGATGAACCGTTTCATGAAAAAAGTAACTAAATTTTTGAACCAAAAGGTATGAACTCATCTCTCGTTTATGTGCGTGTTTGCTTCACTGATATGCATAAATGATATGTGTAGTGAGTTTTTCCGATATCCTGCCAAGCCATTCGGCTTGATTTAAAAAATACAATTAACGTTCCCAATTGATTACCCCGAACGATTTTTTTTTTCGCAGAAATCTCACACGACTGCGTCATCAAAGGATCATCTATCCCCGTGGAAATGGTGAAAATTGGTTTTTTGCATTAGTCATTCTTCTCAGAACGATGGGAAAACATAAGGACGCGAGAACCCCTTATATTGGTCCGAAAAAAGTATAGACTTGCACGGAGTGTGTGTAATTTTATGTCGATATAAAACTTTCTCAAAATATATATAGTATATTACTATATTATATTATTCATTAAAATGCAGCGTCGTTTTGTTGTTGGCCATTGTACTCGCGTTTGAAATTAATTCAATTTTCTTCGAATCTTTCTATGTTATTGTTTCTGGTTTTTATTGACGGCCTTGTCGTATGCAACATCATGACGAGGACTGCGTTTTTAGATAAACGCTAATGGGAAGCCAGTATCTGGATCGAGCCAGAATCTTTCTATGTATTATATGATTAATTTAAATCATGTTATAACGTATCTTGATGTAGAGATGACCTAGTTCGTTTAAAAATCATCTAATTTCTTTTTTGGGGAAGCTGCTCACTGTTCCATAGAATGCAGTATGCGATTTCCCTTTGGGCGCCCATTTATAACTGTTCTACTGAAGTGCTAGTTTATTTGGTATAGTTTTAGTCTTATTTAAATTTATCTTTCACTTTATTTTTCTTCCCTTAGCCTTCCCTTAGCCTGGACTACACGTCCGTTGAAACGATTTTGCTGAAAAATGAAGGCGAATTTATCAGCGTTGGCGAGCAAGGAAAGGATCCAGCTTCGCAGAAAAAGAAACAGCGCGAGGAACACATGCGTCAGTTGTTGGAAGTTACCAATACACTAACGACCGACGAGATTAAAGATTTCGAAAAAAGGTAAGTACAATAGCAATCCATCAACTCTAACGGTACCATCAGGGATCGTTGGACTTGTTTCGATATTCCGAACCTTAGTTGTGGAAAAACTAATTTCGTAAAATCTGAAAATCTGAGATACAATAGAAAGCATCACTAAATTTACGTTGATGTTTGGTGCATAATGTTGAACATTTTGTTGATGCAGAATGTTATAACGAAGCGAAGACCCGAAAAAAGAACGCCGTGTCTACCAGCGTTCGCTATATTGTGGTGTTACGACCAAGGAATTTAAAACGGACCTACCGATAACTAGCAGCCTTAATGTGCCGTATGTTACATTTATATATGCATTTGCATATATATGCATTTTCCATTCAACGTTCATTTTTTCGGATTCAATTAATTATTTATGAGGTAAATCGTAAAAATCCTACAAATCTGTAAACAAACGTCGCCCTAACGCCATCTTCACCATTTACAGCACACCTTCGAGAGAACATTTATTGCGTTAACGCAATCATGTATGAACAAGCGATAGTTCTAGCCAAATATGATGGATTGTGTATTGTAGAATTCAATTATGAATTTGTTTTAGATAGAAACAGATGCATTTCTCACTTCAATAGAAATTCAACGATCGTATTTGTTTTAAAATGCAGCTTCAAATAAAACAAATTCAATATAATAAAAATCAAATAAGTTGCAGAATGAAAAATGTATCACTACACTGAGGTATCCTGGGAGTTTTTTTTGTCCTTTTCAACTCAGTAAGGTGCAAGTGTCAATCCCTTCGATGAAACGGAATCGCTTTTGTGTACGCAGATGCATATCTATATGCTTGTCGGTTGTCTATGGAATGAAACAAAGAAAAACACCACACACAAAACAATTTTGTTTTCGGTGAAAAAGGCAACATTTCATTATGCGCATACCGTTAAGCTGTATTTATCTGAACACTGTGTTCTCCGACCGCACCTCATGTATCGCCTAAAATTTGTTTCAAGTCATCCGGAAGACTTTTCTTCATGTTATCCATGTGTCGCAGTAACTGATCTCGCGTGTCCTTCGCATTAAGCTGTACAGACAGAGCGATCATCTGGCTGTTGTTCTGTAGAAGGGTTAGTTTGTGCCGCAACCGTAGTATCATGTCCACAATCTCGACTTCTAGTTTTCCCTTTGCCCATTCGGTCAGATTCGACTCGGAGAGCGTTTGCATGTGCAACAGCTGGAGCGTTTGCTCCAGTTCGAAGAAGCGCGTCTCGTACCAACCCTTAAAGTTGGGCGATGCGAAGAACCGCTTGTAAAGGCCCTCCCAGTCACCCTTGCAGGTGGAGGTCAGCTGAGGACCGCACTCATCGAGTGTGGCGAGGAAGTCCTCCTGCTTGAAGGGATTCGGTTGAGGTGCGGATCGGAAAGGTGAAATGTCCTTCTGAAGCGGCATTAGCGAAGCCATGTAGCGCTCGAGTGGGATCATGAAGCTTTGCGTCAGTTCTAGTAGATGTCGTCTTAACAAAGCCGATTGTACGGAGAGTGGACGATCGGTTTTAAGCCCCAGCAAAATTTTCTTGATGAAAGATTTGTCCTTCTGCACAAATGGTTTGTACTGCGTGTACAAACCGGGGGAAGAGTCTAGTAGTTTGTGGGTTATTTGTTTGATCTTAGACATCTTCGACGATGTCGCAGTCCCATCGGAAGAGAACCCAGCGGTGCTGCCACTGCTACTATTCGAAGTTGACGAAAAATTCACCGATTGTTGCTGCTGCTGCTTTTGGCGCTGTAGCTGCGCCTCAGTACTATCCTGCAGTCGAATCGTGTGAGGCCAGTGTTGGAGGGTCTTAGCGAAGAACGGATTCGTGACGCCCAGCACGATCGACGGATGGCCATTTTTGCTCTGAGTAAATTCTTTAAATTCCGTATCGTGGATGGTAAAGTAGGGACGGCTTTCGGCGCAGTATGCCAAAGGACTTATAAGGCTAGTCAACGATTGAACCATGTGGGCGCAATCGGTCGGTGAGGTTCCGGTGACGATGATCGGCTCCCCGGTCAACACCAGTTCCCAAAGTAGGTGAATGTGTGGCAGAAAAAACTGGAGACTAGTGAAGATGTCCATCTCGTGCACGGATGATAAGATGTGTCGCGCATTGGCTGGATTTATGGGAGCTGGATGTTGATTGTCAACCGGCGTGACGAGCGGGCTATATCTTCCATTTTGTTTCGGTATCGACACCTCGTAAATGTTGCCAAGGAGATGCAGCGGCAGCGTGTCATCGCTTAGCAGCGAAGGCCATTTACAAACGCTATCACAAGCCGACTCCAGGGTGCATTCACCATTGTAAAAATAGTCCGGGGCTATAACGCTACACAGTTCATAGAAAAGGTTCACAAAAGGCAGCCTCGTTAGTAGCACGAGGCTCTTCTGAAAATAACCACGCTTCAGCGTACTGTCCTTTATCTGGCGGAAGTACACAAAACCCCAAAAATGTCCCGGATCTGCGCGGTGTACTGGCAGGCAGTGGCAGTTAAACTCCTGCAATCCCTTCGCTAGGGTAGAGTTTTCCGACCCCAATGAAACCCGCAACCGAATGTGGAACTGCGAATCACCCATGCATCCGGAGTTCGAGTCCGGAAAGGCCAGGTAGCAAATGTTCGTCTTTTCTTGCTCGGTGAGCGTTACGTGCTGCGGATATATTAGTTCCATCGCTTGGCCGAGCTCGAGATCGAACGTCACGACGCAGATGCAGTGTAACCATTCGCTGAAGCGGTCCCAGGTGCCAATCACCGTAGCGTCTGCTCCTGTTTCCTCGTAGCTTCCAGTCAACGCTACTGTTGAAGGCAATCTTTCCAGTTGCTGTTCGTCCTTTTCGTCACGTTCTACCTCGAGGATCATCCGTTTATGTTCGTACACGATGCGATCGATTTCGTATCGCTCAAGCCGTCCTTTATCCAGCGTTGCTTTTAATTCGATATTTCCTTCCACCATTACGTGCAGCACGCCGTTGAGGTCCACATTAAATAATAGAATGACGTCTGCAATGTCGTCACTAAAATTGCCTTCCAACTTCAACCTCCCAAGAGTAATGTTATCACTAACAATGGCACTTTCCCCTTCGTACATTCGCTTCACCTCCCGAACGTTCTTGACCCTATGGCGCTCCTTTAGCGGAAGCGTGGAGTTCCTACTTATAAGTATTCGAGGGGACTCGCAATCACCTTCGCCGTTACCTTCGCCAATCATTCCAATCGATCGTGGAACCAGATCCCACCAAAGCATATCTTGAATGGCGCACGATTTGTCTCCGTTTAGTATACCGGCAGCGATAGCCGTTCCGATTACCACTGCCTGGTCGGAATTCACTGAGCTGCTGAGCGAGCGGCGATCGAAGAATTCACTGAGCATGATTTGCATCCGAGGAATTCGCGAGGACTCACCGACAAGCATAATTTCGTGTACAGCATATCGGTCCTTTCGGGCACGTCGGAGTGCCATTTCCACGTGTAAAATTATGCGTTCGAATAGGTCTTTACACAGTTCATCCACGATATCTTTCGTTAGCGTCGAGGACAACTTGTGTCCCCCGTGAAGGTTTTCGATTTCCACTAACACTTGGCTTGTGTAAGACAGGGTACGTTTTGCCTGCTCACATGCCTTTCGAAGCTTTCGCATGGCCACGCCGTCATGGGTAATATCGATGGATTGAGTTTCCAGTTCTTTGACAAAGTGATTCATAAGACGCGTGTCAATGTCGGTCCCACCGACTTGCGTGTCCCCCGAGCTGCCCTTCACTTGAAAAACTCCATTGTAGACGGTTACAATTGACACGTCCAGAAATCCGCCACCGAATGAGCAGACTAGGACGTACTGTTCGCCTACAAGTTTTTTGTTGATACCGAACGAAATGGCTGCCGCGGTCGGTTCATTTATTAACCGAAGAACGGTCAGGCCGGCAATGGTAGCCGCGTCAAGCATGGCCTGCCGTTGACCATCGGAGAAATGAGCTGGAACCGCAATGACGGCAGAGGTTATCTTCTCCCCCAGTTGTTTCTCGGCCATCGAGCGCAGATGAGCCAGTATGACACCACAAATTTCCTCGGGGTGGTAGCTTTTTGTTTCACCCTTAAACTGCACCTGCAGGGTGCCTTTCTGCTTCTGCCGTCCGAGGATTCTTTTCACTTCTATTACGCAATTCGCCGGGTCTGCATCGGCCTGAGCTAGGGCTGCCTCTCCAACAAGGCGAGTTTTCTCGGTGAAAGCAACCACCGATGGAATCCGATGGTTACCCGCCTCGTTGGCTATTATTTCGAACTTGCCATTTCGGTAGACGCCAACACTTGAGAAACTCGTACCGAAATCGATTCCTATAGCAACCGTCGTTTCAGGCATCATCGTTGATCGCTGCGATGATGGGATGGTTTTGTTCGAGGAAGTCATTTGTATGTTCTCGTTCGACCTCGATGTGTCGTCATTCACTAGATCAGCTAATCAAAGCATTCCTTGCGTAGTGACGAAACCAAAATTACAGCCTCTATACTTCGACGTCTCTGCGATTGAAGGAAAAAAAATCTCATTAAACCCGGCTGATAACGCAAACAAATCTGCCGCTCCTTGGTGTATGATGAGTAACGCAGCTGCAATCTACGTATATTATTACACATGACAATACTTCTACTGTAAGATTTCCTCCGGGAAGGATTTTTAATACAGTTTACTAGGGTTTCACTTTGTTAATCCGTAGATGTGGACCTGAACGCACTGAGGACCATATGACTGACATGTGTACGAAACAAAACATAAACAAATAATCAAAAGTAAGGAATGTTTACTTCATTGAACACACGCATATACCACAGAAGAAGATATTTCTGATTATTTTTATTTTTTTGGTTACTTCATGATTACTTGCACGGTAGCCGTTTTGTGTTCAATCTCCCCAAACCAATGGCGATGGCAGCGCAGCGAGCGTATGGCGGAATAAGCACAATAGTGGGAGCTTTCCTTCTTACCTTCCACTGCCCTAGATTCCATCAGGTCTGAGAAGGGCCTAGGATTATGTGAACAATTTTCGAAAAATGTTCACAAAGAACAGCCATTCGGATTGCTCTAATTTATTTACGACACAACGATGTCCACTTATCCCAAAATGCACTACAGCTTACCCAAAAAATCACAATAGCTAAAGCATACTGAGATTCGTTCCTACGAAGATTCGTTCCGGGGAAAGCACTTGGATCATAATGAAATCATTTTTGCTTCTGGTTTTAATAATTACTTGTACACTACTCAATAAAATTTTGCACAAATCTTCGACACGTTATCTTTGTTTAACAATCCTCGTATCGCATACCACAGTTCAACTTTTATGATATATTTTGTTAGATTGTACAAGCAAGAACAAATTGTGACGAAAACAAAATTATATCCAATCACTCAACGCAGACGGTCGACGACTGTCTTTCACAACACAAAGCGCAGTCGCGAAACAAATACAAGGCAAAAGTATGGAACGCGAGCATATAAACGAAATGGACAGTTGATTGTGTTTACTGTATACTGTTTGAATACTACATATGGATTTGCAGTTGCACTTAACCCTCCCCAAAAAAGGTTTTTTCAATCAAATTTCAATTGCAATCAAATCAAAACCATTTTAACAATATTTTATGTTGATACGAGATGATACGTACAAGATTAAAAGTAGACATCAACGTGGTGAAATCTAAGACCAGAATTTCGTTTTAGATATGGTAGTCCACACCACAGTCGATCACAGTCGGTTAAAACTCCCGGAAGCCGTGCATCTGGCCGTCCAAATCAACTATGCTTGCCACAACAGCGTTCGAGGTAAGAATTGTTTTTATTGAACAATGGTCGGTTCCATGCACCGTTTACCATAAATAAATATATATAAATAACCGCAATATTTATATTCACACACACTTTTCTTTAAGAGTGGCCTCCATGCCCAATACCGGAGTCGAAGAGGAGTACTACAGACTGAGGCATTTTTCAATTACCGGAAAAGGCATCGTGAACCGGGGCGATTCGTTGAAAAGCCGACGAAGTAAATCGAACACCAGTGTAGCTAGCTCAAACTCAAGGTAATCAGCTATTTGATTCAACTTTTCAAAAATTCATAACTTTATTACGAATTTAAGAATTTTGTAAGTAAGTTTAAAACGAAAGCTAAGATCATACAATTACGCTTAACCAATCACTTATATCAAATAAGCCATACTACATTAAAAGTACATAGAATTTCGTCTAATATGACATTTTCATCCCAATCTCTGACAGTACCGAACATTTAACTCCTGCCGCTGGTGGCTTTGTAGGATCTGCGCGAACATCGGCCACATGTAGCTTAGCATCGAGTCGTGAAAGCAGTACGTCCAACCCTGCTTCGGGACCATACAGGTTAATACAGCGACCCCATCTTTCTTCGTACGAAGAATTTGACTAAATGAAACTAGTTTCAACCTTTTCCACAGAGTACTGATGCTGGGTGCAGCTGCAGTAGGGAAAAGCTCGTTGGTATCACAGTTTATGACTTCGGAATACTTACATGCGTATGATACAAGCATAGGTAAGAATCATCTTATTGTCGGTTTTGTCTGTTTGTTTCACGAAGTAGTGTATCTTCAATCCGAAGCAAAATGTTCCAAATGGCAGAGCAGGAATGTCGAGAACGAATTATCAAGGCGGAAATTGCAGTTGGCGCTGTGGGATGGAACTAATGGGATGCCAACTGCTTAAACATCAGAGGAGGATTCTACCGTCTTACGCAATACGACATAAATGCTTTCGTTTGGTTTTACCGATACTACATTGATACACCCTTGATTAATGGGACATCGACTACCCATGTGTGATGGTTTGCTCTCTGTCTGTAACTGGCAGCCACTGCGAACAGCTGGTGGTGTGGTGGCTATTTGAAGATTTTCTATTATAATTCAGATAATTTGTGGCGGTGTTTCTTTGCTTTGTATACAATTAGTATGTACTTACTTAATTACTTAGGTAGCGCTACAACCGCAGAGCAGTCTGGGCCTGGCGATGTTCCATCCAAAACCGCTCACGGTCGCACGCCAACCTGATCCAGTTCGTTATCCCGGGCTTTACTGGCGGCTTCGTCAGCGCCATCTCTCCATCTCAGTTTAGGAGCCTTTTCTGTCCTTCGGGACAGACTAAGAAGACTTTAGGGGCTGGGTGGTCCGGTGCCATTCGCATGACATGACCAGCCCACCGGAGCCTGGCGAGTCTAATTCGCTGCACGACAGAAAGGTCGCCGTAGAGCGCATAGATCTCGTCATTATAGCGGCTCCTCCATAGTCCCTCCTCACATACGGGGCGAAAGATCCTTCTGAGCATCTTCCTCCCGAACACGGCTAAAAATCCATTTCGAATGTTTCTTTTTCTTTCTTTAGTCGTTTATGCTGGGGCTGGGTGACTGGCCCTGCGTCCCAGTGACAGTTTTTATTTGTAGTACAAGTAATTGTTCAATGTAATATCTCAAAAGTTAGTTATTTGCATTGAAGAAACCGAGTTTTCATTTAGCTTGGCATGTACCACGATTCAGTGGAAATGGCAGACTTTGGCATCGGATGCACAGGACACAGCATTCCAGCACATGTAACAGAGTAGTCGAAGGTGTACGATGGTCTGCAGCACTGGGAGAGATTAATTAAATTTCCTGTTTCATTATTCTGCTGTGTGAGACTGTGTTACTAGTACGACGTCGTTCTATCATTTTGGTTCGAGTAATTGTTTTTTATTGTAACAAAAAATGAACTTCCTTTCCCAACTTTTTTTTCTGTTTCCTCCCTTTTTATTCTAGTCTGGTGCACCTCATTCAAATATATTTTAATTTCTCGTCAGCAGCAATCCACACAACACCTGCATTTGCTGAGATGTGACTTCCTTTTTTCTTAATTTCTATTTAAATTTAATTTCATGCTGAAATCAATTGTTGATGATTCCACATAAGGATATAACTATAGAATAAGGAGATTAACTATAGAATTAACTTATGAGCTCTAGTATCGTCGTTCATATATAAAACATTTATGTCACATTGTGTTATCAGACAAAAATTAAAAGAGCTCCTATATTTTACAGGAATGTGCCTTACGGTATGAGCGGAGCGAATGAATTTCATTATATTTGTGCTTTTTTCTTGGTTTCTAGATGATGATTCTGCAGAGAAAATGGTTTCTGTTCTTCTCAGTGGAGAAGAGTCCGAATTGACATTCATTGATCATAGCTATACAGAAATGACGGTAGGTGATGTTGATTCTCTTTGTTTTTCATATTTCCCAATTCGAGTCGGATTCTAAAATCATGCTCCATGGTCTCTTTTCAGCCTGAAAATTGCATGTCTACATACGATCCGCATGGCTATTGTGTGATATACTCGTCAGCAGACAAGGGAAGCTTTCTCATTACTGAGCGTATCCTGCAGAATCTGTGGACGACAGAAAATATTGCCCAAAAAGCTGTAATTCTTGTAGCCAACAAGGCGGACCTTGCTCGAAGTAGAATGGTTTCGTCGGATGGTATGTTACAATGCACGCTGAAAAATACAAGAAAAATTATTTTTTTCAATGCATTTTGTAGAGGGAAAAGCAATGGCAACGCAATATGATTGCAAATTCATTGAAACTTCTGTCGGCATCAATCACAATGTGGACGAATTGCTTGTTGGATTACTCTCGCAGATAAGACTTAAACTGGAGAACCCAGAAAAATCTAGGTAAATCTAGGTGTAGTAATAAGGTTGCTGAAAAACATCGTTCTTAAGTATTGCTTCTTTTAACCTCACCTTTCTAGGGACCTGTTTAGAAAACGATCCATTCGAAAATCGAAACGTCGTGCCTGTTCCCCGCTCGGCGGTGCTACCTGTCTAGCCGGCATTGGTGGTAGTACAAACCCAAGTACTCCTGTCTCGGGACCAACGGCTAATAGCGGCGTTACCGGCTTTGTCGAAACTCCTCCCGGCAGCGCGCACAGTAGGTAAGTGCCAAGCAACTCTGTTTCTTAAAGTGTAACCGGTGGTGGTTGCTTAACAATAGTTGATAATGGTGTACCTTTTTTCGCGTTCATCTCGTCATCTATGAAATTGCATCAGCCCTAGGAAGTACAGAGGCTCGCGGACATCAACCAGCCTGAAGGTCAAGGGATTGCTCGGGCGTGTGTGGGCTCGTGATTCAAAATCCAAGAGTTGTGAAAATTTGCATGTGCTGTAAAATCATGTCAACTCCCACATTTATCATGAGTCACGGCTAACGCAATTGAACATAACACAGTTACATTTTGCAAATGAATGAAGTTGTATGCTCAATTGCATTATTCGAAAAACTGTATGCTGCACCAATGATCGAGCGTCTTTCTGGAATGATTGGCCCGAACAATGGGTTACCCTTTCATAGTAATGTCTGAGAGTGACTCGAACCGAGATATAAAAACATATACAACATGTGCAATGTTCTACTTTGGGCCTGTATTGTCTCCTTAATATGTATGTGTTATTAACATGTGAAATGTTATATTTGGGGTCTGCATTTGTCTGCACGAATTGTTATCTTTAACATTTGTGCCCATGATTCATCCCTGATTTCGTGTTTGCGATATTTATACATATAAATCATATATATGAATCTCCCACCCTCGATGTATCCTTACTCCGGTACAGCATCTAGCTGCTAATTTTGGCACTCGCTTCTCATTCAATAGATAATATATTCAAATACCAATCATATATCAATATTTGGTCGTGAAACATGAATGTTATGTTAAATAGTGGAAGATCATTACGGGAGACAACTTCGTAAATAATTTTACAATAGAGAGTATGTGGCTCAAATTACAGTCGCCTTTCATTTTGCTAAGAAGTTCGCGTATATGGTACAAACATACTAACTAGTCTGTTAAAGAGATACAAAATACACGTAAACCACGATCGAACCATCGAAACATCAACAGCAGTACAGAGCAAATAGTAACAGAGCAATGGCGAACAGGGTATGGGATAAACGTGAAAGTGCCTTTTCTTAGTTGCCCCGTTGATGTTTTACTCTGTTGTACTTCTGTATTCTGTTCAGTTCCGTAATGCACCAAATCTTTCACGCTGAAATGTGCTTACTTTGCCTATTACAAATGGGCGTTTGACAATGGCTAACGTATGAATATCTAAATTGGCTAATGTGGAATCGAAATTAAAGTTTCATCGGGGCACGAGAGATTCAAGCGCATACAACGAATGCGTAAAGCATGTATATCATGTTTTCCGAAAGCCAAGTGGGGGTGGTCTAAGTGTATATGTTATACAATTGCGTTGAAAGTGAGATTTTTACATTTGTCGAAGCCTGAGGCAACAAATGGTTCTCGATACATCAAAGCCGGTAGCGTGGCAAAATAAATTAGTAGTTTTTATTCCGTATATTAAACACCCAGTCTGAAGCTAGCTGTTGGAGTTCATCCATAGTTGCAAAAATGGAAGGCAGTAGCTTTGCGTTAACGAACATTTTAATTCAAATATCATATAACAATATCAATACCTTTCGGCAGCCTTACCATTTAGAAGCGTTAGTTTGAGGAAGGTATGTAGCTCTAGTGACATATTATGTCAATACAATACAATACAATACATAGGAGCATTCAAAAATGCGCAATAAATGGAACATTGACCAAACATAAAACATAATACACCACATAAGATTTAGAACAGCGATTATTCGTACCATACTAGCAGTGTGTGCTAATGGAGCGTTTTACCGTTATCAGCGTGGCAGTATTTGCCGGTAAAGACGCGAATCCGAATCTTTGGAGCAGTCACATGCACTCAATACCATTTCCTAGCCCAGTCCTGCCTTGTTTTTTTGTAGTGAATATTAGTGAGATAGGTATGAAATCGGATGTGGAGGTGTTTTATACAAAAACGAAAATCCTTAATTGTGGATAACTATGATGCTCGGCTCCCATATATTAGTCATTATTATACATAGAGGAGTTTTGCATATCGAATGCATTAATAATAGAGGCGAAAGTAATCAAGTTAAATTAATTCACAATAGATTTTTTTCGATAGAATTTTTACACAGAACCAAAATTAGGCGATCAAAACATTTACAATACATTATTATAGTGTGAGAAAATTACTAGGGTTCGTACACCGTATGGAAACAACACAGTAAAATTTAGGGCGAGAACAACCTTTGTATGGGCCACAAACAAAAACCACACAGAAGGGCGTAGATCAACGAGACAGTATCAAAAGCAATCGAAAAATATATCAATGCAGAAAAAATATTGGCTTCAATTAATTATAAAGCCTGTAATTACTTTGGCCTTTTGGCATGTTGAGTTTAGCCAGAGCATAGCACAAAACCATCTCCTTCAAAGTCCAATATCTGACTCTGTTTTTGAAAAATCGAGAATAATTAGTTTACAGAGAAAATATAGACGTATATAACGAAAATATAGGCATATTTTTTTCTAAACTATTATTTTTTATATATCACATGCCTGTGGACGTTCAAAAAGCGTAGATGGAATTTATCACTGAATATAAAAATGTGCTTAATTTAGGTTTCGAAGGTTAAGGATGTATGTAAGGCAAACAAATGCAGCTCAGCAATATCTCTTAATGTATTTCGTGATTAGATGTGCAACACACAAATTTACTGTTGTCTCTCCTTGAATGTTTTCCTTAAAAAATCTTTATTAAAGTGCATAAAAATCGATCGATTGGTGGAAAGGGAACGTATTAAAGCAAGTGATGGTAGTACTCATTAAAACGCTACGTTAATTCTGAATTAAGCAGATAGGGAAGCAATACTTTATGCCATAACAAGTGAAGTAAAGTGAAACCAAATTGGGTCCACAAGCGAAAACAAAAAACGAACACTTTTCAAAACGTTAGAAAAGAAGCTCGCTGTTTCTAAAATAAAACATAGATTGAGACAAAACAAATGTTTGCGCTCTGGAAGAAAGCTGAACCGAACCAACGTCACAAACCACGTTCTGATAGTGTCAAACCGTATTTTCTACATGTGAGTGTGTATGTTCACTTTCTTTAATAGCTCCGATTGCATTTATTGAAGCATTTATATACATAAACGGATGCGTTACCTTCACCTGGTGTTTTACGTAAGCTGTTAAAGTAGTTACTTCGTCAGCGGCACGAGAGGTTTGTAATGATGGGTATTATATCCGAAAGTAGATAGTTGCTACCCGTATATCGTAGATCTAACCACGCGAATGGTTAATTATAGTTCAGAGATCCACCGCTTAGCCAGCAATTAATTTGGGCGCCGGTGTCCTTTTTTCTTCTTTTCTAGCCACTCGAACGAATAACTTCGTGTTTTTAACTTGAATGGTTTTCCAATATGGATAATTGTATTGATTAGACAGTTAAACCATTCATACGAATATTTTCTTATTTATATTTAAAATATAACACTACCTTCGTTTTTGCATGACACATTATCGTTCTTAATATTATTTTTTTCAAGTGGTCCTTTAGTCCACTTAACAGTAAATGAACTGACACTAAATATATACGCTACCGATACCGATCATGCTGGATACAAATTGACGAAAAGAAAAATGTTTTCATGTTTTACTAGTAATTTTGCTTTATTGCTGATTTATAGATTTTTGTAACTACAAAGTTGCTTCATGCCTTTGATTTGTGTCATATAAATGTAATCTCGCCATATATTAGATATTTTGGAAATAAGATCAACAAAAAACTCCATGCATCAAACGTCACTAACTGATCACGAAACGAGACATACATTCTAATTCAAAGTGATGCCGGCAAATGACGCTTCCAATCCTGGATCGGTCCCTTCCATTCGACTCCGGATATGGCCCAATGTATTTTGGTAATGCATCTCAATTTGCTTGGTCTCTTCTGTGGGTTCCAGATTCGGTAGCTCTTCATTGATTTTCGCTATCAGCTACAAAAAAAGGTTTTATTGTTCAATTCCAATAAACATACCCGCCTGGATTCTGAACCCACCTGATTAAGCATTGACACGCTAATGTGTGTGTTTCCTCGGGTGAAATAGAATAAATACTGATTCAACAGCTCAACGTACAGCTGTAGCTGGACGCCTACATCCAGGCATTGAGACGCAATCTTTGCAGCCTTTTTCAAGCACTCTAATGTGCGTTTTTCGTCCCGAAGTTCCTGTTCGTTCTGCCTGGAACGATTCGTAGTGTTTCGAAATTGAATGAATAAAGGACGAAAAACGGACGGAATCGTAATCCACTACTTGCTACTTACTTTCCACTCCAGAACAAGCTGGCGCACGTAACTACTGCACGACATTGATCCGGTTTTTTTAGCAACTTCGATGCTGCCAGGGCGCAACTCGTACGAAGCGGTTCCGCATTTTCTTCCGAAAAGCAGTTAATCTGTTCCACAGTTGATATGATAAGCGTAATAGCCGCAAACTGTGACTTTGAGTCGGAAATTTCATCCTCATACAGAGAGAAAGCCTGGAGACAAGTAAAGAAGTAAAAAAGGGTTACTATTGGTCTCTTAGTACGAATACCAACGGTTCCTATGAACTTTGTTATGCTGCAGCAGAGCAGAAGAAATGTTGACCTACTTTCGAGGGGAGCTGTTCTATATTCACTATTAGAAACGCGTGTGCGAGAGATTACAGAGATTGTAGCTACAACAAAGGCTATTCCGTCTTTACCTGTGTCATGAAGTCGTAAGCTACAGCTTCGTAATTATTGTACGCAATCTTTCCAATACATAGGGCACCCTGCAGATACATCCGCAAGGCGAGCTCCGGTAAATCCGATTTTGCTAGCACTGCGATGGTGCTGTGACAAAACTGAAGAATTTTTTGACACTTTTTGTCCCACATATCATCCTCTCCGGAGATGGACTTGTACTTGTACGCTAGTTGGTATGCTTGAAAGACCAGTGGTGGCAGGACGTAGCGAATCCGCTGCTGTCCTCCCATGCCGAAGTGTTTTCGGGCAGCAGTCAGTATTTTGTATTGAGTGTCCGGATCGTCCGAGCGCAACAGATGTACAAAACGCCCCACAATGCCTTGATCTTCAGCGAAATCCTCCATATTAACCCGTGCGTCGGCAGGTTGATCGTCTTGATCTCGTATCAATGGAGAAATGATCGTGAGGACCCTGTCAACCTGTTCGGCTGTCGGAATGAAGGTTTCGTTTTCCAGAATATTCATAACTATATACAGAGCTAGTGCCTTTCGGGAGGTGTAATCGAACTTCTCCAACAACGGCATGAAGAACTTCAATTGGAGAATAGTTAAAACGTTGTTGTAGAAATCCACACAAAGACGCAGCAATCGGGACAATTCCTGGTTCACGGACAGAGAATGTGAAATGCTAAGGTGTGGGGAGAATATAGATATCGATATCGATTAATAATTGTCACTTTCAATGTTTCGATTTCTTGTCCTTACTTGGAGAGTTTTACTCGGTCTAGTATTTGGGATGTAGTCTCCAGGACTTTGTCCACGTAATCCACTCGATCCGGATACACTTTCTGTGCGAGGCTCACAAGCGCCACCTGCAGCGAGACCGTGTCCTCCATCGGCAGGTCCGTTCGCAGCAACACAATATTGGCGATTTGCGTGCTGAAAACCTCGAAAAGCTGCACCTCGGCCGGAATGGCTGAAATGACCTCTGTCGTCCCAGAAGAAGTTTGCGTGATCATTCCATTGCGCTGGTTGTACAACGCCAATCGATCGATCAACGAAATTATGATGCTCTTCACGTTCACACCGGACTGCAGCTGGGCGCAGGACTTCAGGAACGGATCAAGCGTTTGAAGGTGGAACTCATCTGGAAACACCTGAATAATGCACTCCATCAGGTACTCCTGTGCGATCGCATCACGACAACTGACGACTTGCTCCAAAATCCCTGGCAATATAAGTCGCTGGTAGATTTCCAGCGTGGCTGATTCGAGCTGTGAAAGCCGTACCAGGTTAGTGCCAACCAATATTTTAAGCTCTTCGCGCTCCTTCTCGCGCCGAGCTCGTTCGCTCGAGTGTCCCTGATGCTGTATCCGAACCCACAACTTGTTCATCTCGGCAAAGTTGGTCAGCACGAAGTCGATTGCGTCGATCACTGTCCCTTCGTTTTCATCACCCGATGCACCCACCATCGTCGTATCTGGTAGAATGTTGCGCGTGCACTGCAATAGGTAATTCCGAAGAAAAAGGCCCCGCAGTGGGTGCTGGACACCACGGCACATTTCAACCAGATCCTTCAGAATGCTTCGCTTCAGAGATCCGTTCGTTTTAATGTAAACCAAACCTACGGTAATAAGAAGGTACAGACGAGGGACAATATTACCAGCATACTGTACGTGCTCGTAGAGATCCGGAACTTTGCGACCCTTCTGAAACTCGTCAAGTAGGTAATGCTCGAAGTGCCGGAGCTCGTCTGTTATGGCCATGTACAGCTCATAGTAACTCTTTGGCGATAGCAGTGAGGTGCGCAACTCTCCCAGCATAGTCGAGGCGCAGCGCATGGCCTCCATCAGACGGTCCTTGTCCAGAAATCGCTTCATTTGAAAGGACTGCGTTCGCACCACTGTAACAGCTTCACTAAGTAGTTTGTCCTGCTCGTCCACTGAGTTGATCGGAGTTTGAGGCTGTTTACGAGTAAAAGATAAGCGGAGCTTAGTGCAGAGGAGGGGATAGCGGAAGAGAGAAAGTTATGCGAACAACTACTGATTTCGACCACCATTAACGAGGAAGCATACTTTCCCACGAATCGCTATATTTTAAGTAACCTGCGGTGGGCAACGGTAGATCGCCGAGTTATTCAAGTGGGCAGAATTCCAAAGGTACATAATCTTATGGTTTCTTGCAACTGATTCGTCAATTATGTTGTTAGCATTGACAGTATTTTCATGACAAATGTATAATTTCGACTTCAAAGCAGCCACTGGTCTTTTTAGCAGCCACTGGTCACGAAACATTAGGCTTACCACACAAATACCGAAACAAATCAACATTCGGAATTTACGTTAGTCATTCAACACCTACCATTATCTCTGCCAGTCCTGTGTATCGGTGTGCTAAAACGTCGTCGTTTTTCTGATCGATGCTATTCCAGAGTGGATATTGTTGATTAGACAAAAAGGTTACAACTCCAATTGATATTCGATAGCACTCCCACGGGACGCGACACACAGAGGATCGAATTCAGAGTTTATCTCCAATACGGTTCTTTTACGCTACAGTATATGTGATAAAGTTAGGAATGAGACTGATTGATAAAAACACACTTATGCCTGCTAGAATGCCTCTTCAGACCAATTATGCATGGATGAGTGAGTTGTGTATGCAGCGCAGTTGCAATGACAGCAGCAAAACGTCATGAATACGACGCATGTATAAGAGTGTGGATTTCTTCCCCTTTTTCACGATTCCATGTTCGTTTGCAGTTTGACATTTTGTTTGAACTTTGCTTACAAACATCTCTAGTAGAAATGTCAAGCCATGACGTCGTCGCATAAACAGAAGAAGAAGACTGACGTCGTCTCTGACATATTTTCGGAAATAGATTCTGAACATCCGCGATCGAGTCACGAATACCCAGTTTCAGCGTTCAGAGGTTCTCTGATAATGCTTCCGGCAGTGAAACTTTCGACCAGGAGCACCAGTGGTCGTGACTCGACTCGTGAATCCTGGCGTGCACTAATTCATCGATAGTTCTTGTTAAAAAACCCAGCGATGCGATAAATCAGCAGGAATCCAGCCACGTCCTTCCGCGTGCTTCGTGTAGTGTTTTCAGCTTAGGAACACTTGACCACGAGGTCAGAGTAGTCTGGCGAGAAAGTGGTGATGCACATCCGCTTGCTTAATACTGGGTAACCATACAACCGCAATTGGTCAAAAGGTTTCAAAGGCCAGTTAGTTTCTGAATAGGAGTAAGTTCGTCTTACTCCTAAAAAGCTATACCCTGACTCGGAAAGTTAAGAAGAAGAAGAAGAACACGAGTTTCAACGAAAAATAACTTCTTTTACTCCACTCGTTAAATAATGTAAGTACACTTTAGATTGGGAGTAAAACACGGATCGGTCCATCGGGGAGCAATAAAGCAATCGGAACTTCCGACACACGTTCTAGTCAAGTCTGCGCCACTCCGTGAATATGTACTATTGTGCTAAATGATTTTTAGTATTCTTGCAGAGATTAGAAATTACTTGTAAGTTCTATACAATGAATGTTGTGAGGGTTCTAGCAACACATTCAGAAAAAGTACACCAAGGTCAACTATAGTTTACAGCCAAATTACGTTACAGTCGAAAGGCTAAAACAGAGCTGATACGCCTCTGAATAGGATGTAAGAGAACAAAAGTTCAACTTTGCCTAGGAGGATACACCCTAGCTCGCACAAACAGAAGAAGAAGAAACTATAGTTTACTAATGTCCCTTGTGCAAGGGCTTTTGTGTGTTTTTATTGTATGTTAAGTAAGCTTCGTTTTACAGATTCGTCAATTATAATTCGTTAGTTCATGCATTTTGCAGCGATGACACAAAGGCGGTCTGAAATTCGTTAGACGAATGAAAAACTGTGCAGAAGGGTATGTACCAATTCGTTTCACTATTTCACGCAAAAATTTACTCCTTGTCGATTAGTATAATTAGTGCGTACTAAATCTACACATTTACATATTTTGGATAAAGTTATAAACAACAAAATGTTCATTTATATATATGCCACTGAGAAAAAGGATTTCACAAACAGTTAACAATTGTTTGTGCATACAATGAACACCATCGAAAGCAGTTTTGGTTAAAATCATAAATCAAAGTTTGGTTAAAATAGAGTTGCCATTAGTTTCCTAAAATCTTCCTAAACCTCCAATTGCTGCAACAATCGCACAATAGCTTTGGCAATTGCAACCCTCGTTCAAATCTCGTCAATTGGGCCAATTGGTGTTCGATCAGTATTGTAGCTTTGAGGAGACACAGAGTAATCTCTTCCCCCGCAGTCGACGGTCGACCATTGGTAATTCCAGTGCAAATCGTTGTAGATTTAACGTTTCGTTGCTTAGCCACGACCGTGCGTTGGGTATCGGTGGTTCGGATGTGGAACGTAACCCGTTCCGACAATCAGCTCCTGCAGTTCGCCTACCGTGCGCACCTCCTGGACATGCTCGTGGACGTAAGGATTAGAAGCAAGCACATAGCTCTCGATGTCGCACTCGTTTGTTCCGCGCAGAATACGGAACCGACCATTTTCTCCCCACCACTGGCCCCAGGAATTAATGGCAATCTGTCGAATAAGTAGAAGGCAGGCAAACTGCATTAGAATTGATATCAAGCGTAATCTGATATTCAAGCCGGTTTACCCAGTATTTTACTACATCATAGCCGACACGCTCCTCTCCCCACCCGATCAAACGGACCGAATGGAAAGCCGAACGCTCTTCAACCGGGGTCGACACTGCCGAATGTCGGTAAATGCCACTTTTATACGAGAAGAAATCGCGATAAACACGCATCAGGGCTGAAAAGCAAAAAAAAAACCTATTATACACATCTCAGTAGCATCTAGCATGCAGAATGATGTTTACCCTGGACAGTTCCACGCTCCTTTATTTCGGTCATGATATCGGTTTCGTTGTTGAGGCTGTATGCTGGTCCCATCTTGTACATTTGCGTTCGGTTCACTTTCTCTGGTAGTTCACAGTTGGCAGTGACTAGAGTGTCATCCCTGTGAACTTTGCAAACGTTCTTGGCCGCTATATAGGGGTAACACTCTTCGTTGACGACTCTACAAAATGTAAAAGGCAAGCCGTTAATTTTTTTTCCCATGAGAAATTTTCGCCCTGAGCTTACCCAACTTTACGTAGATATTGCCATGCCGTGTCTAAATGTCCGCCCTTGCATGCTTGCTGGCGTTGAATACAAGCGAGCATCTGTTGAGGGGCCAACTGGACCATCTCCCGTCCCTTCGATAGAATGGCAAATCTATCCGAAGCCATTGTTGCAGTTGAGAAAGCCCACGACGAACCACACCACCCTGGAAAAAATTGCAGTTGTTTGAAATTGTTGGGTCAATTTAAATAGCGCAAAACGAGTATTTCTCCCAGTACCCTGATCACGTGCATCTGCGATAAGTCCGCGCCAGTGTTCACCAGCATCGAATTGCGTTGGCAGTGAACCTCCTTTGTTGCTAAGCCGCTTCATTGCCTTAACACGGAATTTTGGCTGGAATGTGCCGAGACGGAGCACTTTTCCCTCGTCGTACTTGCGGCCCCACCACTCGGTGTAATTCATTGCCGTCCATCCGACTGAGCGCTCCAAGTTGTGTAACTGCTGCAGAATGTCATCATCTACCAAGCAAACATCTTCCGTACATGTCACAGATCCATCCATATTACATTTGCTGCATTATAGTTGAAGTGGAAAAACATACATTTTATATTAACAATAATATTGTCACACGCTACGGCCTTCTTACCATGTGTTGCAATTGTCTACGACAGCCGGATCGTAAGGATTGAAATAGTGTTTCTTATGAAGGCAAGACTCGGTATTGCCTGGACCAGGAACTATGCCCAAGCACACTTCTTCATAATCGGGGCAACAGTCGCCGTGTTCTCCTCGATTACAGAATTCATCACAGTAGCAAAGCGTTGCTGAGATATAAAAAGGATAATGAAACCGTTGTCAACAGAGATGCATCTTATCACATAACTTATCCAATCTTACTCGAAATTGGTTGCGCACAACCATCTTGACGATCTCGGCAGCAACTATCGTATGTTCGCGAGGCGCAGTATGGTCCCGGAAACTCCTGGCGGAAACGGTTCGCTTGACCACAAGTGAGAACTACCACCGTGAGAAACACCAGCAGAGATGGCAACATTACCGTTGATTTCTAACCTTCTCTTTAGAAAAGGTACTTGTTAGATAAACTGTGGAAGGCGACACAGAGAAAGAATTTTCTATGTAATGCAAATGGCATTAGTTTAATAATTTGTTCAGTTCAACGATAGTCTAGTATGGAACAAACTTTTCCAAAGGATAAGTAGCTGTAACTCCAATTGGAATAATGAGTGGTTCTGTTACAGCAGAAAAGAGGGTCAATAGTGTTGATGAAACGGCCAGCATAAAAGACATTTGAAAAACAATGGAATGGTCGTGCAAAAAAAAGGTGTTTTTTTGTGTTTTAAGAATCGCTGTTTTAAAGGATCGCTTAGTCACACTGGCTTTTCGTACATGCTTTGTCTCTCTTAAACATTTTACACTTCCTTCGCCGCTGTGTTACGAAATGCACAGCCGATTTGGATCGGATTATTTTGCCGGCACGTATCCGCTAACTTTCATCATGCAAAGTGGTATACAGGTGAACGTCCATACGCGAGAGTTTGAATCCGGGTGTTTGTGCGCGAGTGTGTACATCAATAGGTAGAGTAGAAACAGCGCGAAAAAACGAGAAAGGTAAAGAAAGGAAGAAAAAATGGCAGTGCCTCAATTTAACGCCACCGGTGAGTTCATGAATGTGGATAAAAATAAACATCTTGTCATGCAGCTGAGAGATTTGCACTGCGGTCGATCAGAGGCTGGACTGGCTTCTCTGCGAGAGTATGTTTTGCCCTCAAGTGTTCCGCGACTAACAGAAGCATTAGCCGATCTCTATTGTATCGAATACGCTTCGTATCTCGTACCGAACGTTTCTGTTTCTCCCCCCAACCCCTTTAATGGAAGTCATTGGCATTGACATTGATAGACACCTCATATTCCTCTGGTTGCTGCTTATAGCGGTCACAGCGATGGCGACTACTTCGCAGCATTTTTTTTAAATATTTGCAAATTTTCGCAGTAGACAATAAGACAAACAGCAAATAAAAAGAATGTATGCATGTGTCATTCTCCACAACGACGCAGTTTATGTTAAAACGATGTGTCTGTGTTGAAGAATGCCCAAAATTCGAGTGATAACTTGCTTATTTTTCAAGAGCATCTACCGAAATTGGTGCATTCTCGGCTTTGTGCTTCGTGCTTCTTGTTGTCGATAATCAAACTGCATCGACTCTCAACGGGAGCAGGTGTGAAATCTCACAATTAGTCACGAAGGCTCACAACAAACACGAACCACTTTTTTTATTCGTTTGTTGCATATAGATTTTGGTGAATTTGATGGAGACTTCGGGAGATATCTGGACTTTCCTCATTTACCTCAAAATATTTTCAAGCATGTACAATGCGCTTATCTGTTTAGTTCAACAAGTGAAAGCTAGTCAAGGCAACTGAAGAATGCGAGATGCTTAATAAGAAAACGCGTTGTAATTTATTGCATAACACATTCCGAGTTCTTCACAATACAATCTTTTTTGTAACAAATTGCTTGGAAATTATTTAAGTTATATATACACTCATTTCTGCCACAAAAGAGTGTTCAAAAACAATCAAGTCACCAAGAGGCGATAGAAATGAAAACATGCGAAAGAATATTTCCTATCTACGAAAGGAAAGTCAAGAAGATTTTTCTGTTTGTTAAGGCAATACAATCTTTTTTGTAAGAAATTGTGTGGAAATTATTTAGGTTATGTATACACTCATAACTGCCACAAAAGAGTGTTCAAAAACAATCAAGCCACCAAGAAGCGATAGAAAGGACAAACTGCGAGAGAATATTTTCCATCTACCGAAGGAAAGTCAAGAAGATTGGAATATGAAGCAAGGCAAACGAACGTTCGATCAAACTGGACGCCGTCTGCGTTGAAACTGACAAACGACGATGAAGATGTCACCAAGAATAACTCAAAATATCGCGCTTTGCACTTTAGCAAGGCCTAATGATGCCTTATCACTATGTTCGTGGTTGTTATGATTGCTTCTCTGCCTATTAGTTATGTAAGCATGGACAGCAGGCCTATTTCGCTACCCTTTTATCTATCTTCCACTCTCCCGGTGGGGAGAGGATGGCATTGGTCTTAAATGGGATTTTATATTCTTATTAGCCTCAAGGACCTGTCCTTCTACAATAATTTATTTAAACGATGTCTTTATTCATGCCTATCCTCATGAACTCCTTGTTGTAAACATAGCACAATTATAATATAATCAAACAGACGTGCTTCCCTGATAAGCGAAATAACGCGCCGGTCGGGGTTTAAAATATTTGTTTTCTTTTTTTCTTTTTCTTTTTTGCTGCACTCTTACATGCATTGGGTGCACATTTATTTATGGCAATTTTAATTTTCTGTGTAAAATGTGTCTTCGAAATCCGTCATATGCATACGTCCGCCCGCAAGCTTAAGTAAGGAATTGTTTTAAATGGTGTACCAGATATGAGCACCTTCTTCGCGGGTGGTTACTTCGCTGAATTCTACGACTGCTGCTGGTGTTTTTTCACGGTCGCGTGAACCACAACAGGAAATGTGCATTCCTTCAATGACACGCCTCCCTACGACATTCTTTTTGCATTGCGACGAAATGCTATGCATCTCCTGGGAGGGAACGGCCTTCGTATATAATTGCTCACAATTCGCCTGATCTTGATAATGCACGGGTGGACAGGAAACACCATCTGTGATCTCTTGGTTGCTCTTCGGCTTATGGCTAAGAAGCCAATACACATAACCGACTAACCCACACTTTTGAACAAAATCAAACCAGCTGATGTAAGAGTTTCTTTATTTTTGCAGGATTTCTTGCGTATCCCGAACTGAGATGAATAGTTCATTCCTTCTGCTAGGATCGATTTATTAAAATCACTAGTATTTTCTTCGTTTTCTTCTTTGCGGTGGCAATTAACCAGATTTTTCCGATTCTCGATTGCTTATTTATTTTTAGCCATCAATGTTCATTATTGTGACTAACAACTAACACCGCATTACAAACAGAGGTTCTCTTCGTTGAATTTTACCTCTAATTTGTGTATGGCAGTGTTCATGCTTCTGCACGATTAGTCACACGAAAATGAACACTATATTCACACATGTAGAATAGTGCAACCTGTACGTTTGAAGATTTTTTGTTATTGAAACGCGCACTGCACTCACCTCACAAATGTGACTGGGAAAAATAGAAAAAATGTTTATTTGCACCAGCCGTAGGAGAATGAAATGAAAGCGATGATGCTCTGCTCTATAGCGCTCTGGCTGCTGTTTCGTTGTGTGTACGGTTTTTTTTTCACAGAAGTCTAAAAGTCTAATTTCATAACAAAATTGCCGGTTGGCAAATTGAGTGCATGATGCTGTAGTAAAAAACGACGTTCTGTGCGCCGTTTCGCCCTAGTCAACAAATTTATTTTTCGGTGGAGAAGAACCATGTTTACAATGCGAAATATTTGTTATTTGCTTAGAGTGAACAAACGCACTCTCTCGAAAATTGTGGTTTAGTTACTGCTGTAAGTTGGGCGCTACTGGCAGCATATGATGTTGCCAACATGAAAATGTTAACGTTGCCGAGAATCCGCCTAAGACAATGATGGTGATGTGATAATGGAAGGTAATTCAGGATTAGAAAACAATTGTGGTAACACCGACGTCAGAATCTGAAATGTAGGAATACTACTGATTCATTCCTCCACTGATAATGCGATTTTGAATGTAAAACATGGCATAACTCTTATACTGCAGGGTAACCGAACACATTCATTTTTGTTTTCCTCTACGAAAAAGGTTCGATTGTTAATGGTACTATAGATTGCATAGGCAACGCATGAAACGACTGGTAGAAAAATATTGTCATATGAACCAGTCGTTCAGATTAGATTACTCATGTGATTTGCTTGTACACCATGTGAATTGCTTGTAGACGCCATTGAAGCAGTAGCAGTTCTCTCCATACAAAGGAGAAAGTCTGAAAGTTGCCCCTCACACTTGAACGTTCCTAGAAGATCTAGAAATCGCAGCGGGCCAGAGAAAGTTCACTTGTATCTAAAGCATGCAAATCCCCATTCCAATTACATGATTGACCGATACGTTCATCCCCGTGGGCCGTATTGACGACGCAAGTGGCCACTCACACATAGTGCACTTAAAATATGTTGCTTTTTCGCTTAACGTCTACCTTGTGGCAACGGTGTGTCATGCTCTGGTGTCTGTGTACGTACAACTTCTCTCGATGCCAAAGGTAATTGATATTCTTCCGCCTGTAAACTGCAAAACAAAAAGACGTAGCGTGAGGGAAAACCGGAAAACTATACCGGAAGGCAATGGCCCAGATGAAACACAAAAGCTTCCGAGAAGATGTATAGATTTTACGAAAAGGCGCTGAGTGAGCGTATTTTCTTCTCATTCGCCATTCATTAGTCATGATGTTTAGCGGGGAAAGGATGTAATTTCACAGTCCTCGGTTCGTCAGTGTGTTGGCTCCATTTTAACGACTATCGCGGCTGTTGCAACAAGCGACTGACTAAATCAACACGGGAAAACAATAACGACATTTTGATAGAAAATACATAAACACACGCCAAGAATCCAGTTTTTCTTCTGATATCCTTGAGGCGTAGAATTTGGAAAAAGGGTCATATTGATACTTGCTGGGCGGAGGAACCAATCCAAACGTAATGCTACATACCGCACCGCACACCAATCACCGCCATTATCCATCACATTGCAAAATTGCACCCGCTAAACACAGCTCCGTGAAAAGTCCGTCTCGTAACACGACTTGACGCTTCAAGTAAATCCAGTATTTTCATTGTGTTTATCTATGCACATTTATATATGAATGTATATATATATATTTTATGACTAAAGTTTTCGCATACTACAATGGGGAACGTTGAGTATACACTTGCATTTAATTTTTCTTTTCACAAACCCATCAGAGGCAATAATTCAACCATGTCGAACGATGGTCAATTTGAGTAGTCGTGGTCCGAATGTGATCAGTCAATCAGTTCCAAGCAGCCTGCGAATCTGTTGTGGCGAGGTTTGGAAAAGTTCTCTCCATTCGTTGCTGGTATGTCCGATGATTACGATGGGCGTTAAGTGATTTATGTGTTTTCAATTGAATCGCCGATCGATCGTCGTTTCGATGCTCTCAATTTCCCTCCGTTTTGCATAGGTTACCATAACTACCATACAGCAAACCAGATCTTCCCGCAAACTGTGCTGCTGCTTGTTCATCCCGGTTTGGCTAATGTATCTTTTCCGAGTTTAGTCTCAAGAGCTCTCCGGTGCTTGAGGCCAAACACGTGCAAATGCAGGCTTTGTAGGAGCATTCCAATCGTTTATCCAAACTAACGTTAATTCGCCAGATTCAAATTAACATTCCGTACACTAACTATTGTCCATGGATTCTAACACCAGGGCAGTGCATTCCACTGCAGCAGCGACCCATAAGTTCTATTAGTTCTACAGGGATTATCAAATTCCAACTCTGCATAGGCAGTTCTCGTCGCATCTCAACATAACAATCATTGAAAC
The DNA here is from genome assembly GCA_034621735.1 of Anopheles plumbeus. NCBI lineage: Eukaryota > Metazoa > Arthropoda > Insecta > Diptera > Culicidae > Anopheles > Anopheles plumbeus. The sequence goes on from JAOEFI010000006.1 coordinate 34,473,233, forward strand.
TCGTATCCAGTGCAGATTTTCGCACCTCTTACTCATCACTTCCTTCCCGCCTGCCATTCGCTGCGTCGTAAGTATAAGTACAAGTAAGACTTTGATCAGAATGTATTAAATATGCCTCCAATAAGATAAAATGATAAAAACAACAAAAAGTAATTAATGTTAGTATATATGTTAAAGGGGTTTGCTGTAATTTGTTCGAACGGAAACGTTTAATATTTAAAATTGGTTGAAAAACTTTGTTTGTGCGCATTCCAGGAGCGAAAGTGGTGAAATGACAGCATAAATACCTATGAGATTGTTTCTCCTTAACATTCTTGTTTTGCCAGACTGGTTCAAGTTGTAGCTTGAATTTAAATGCTTGATGACGTAAGTCAGTTGATCTTGTGTTGGCCGTTGATTCTATTCCTCGAATGAAATCATTCTAACAGAACTCGAATTAACAAATGTAACTTTTATTGTAGTTCCCTTCTTTCTGGCGGTTTGATTATAGCCACAAAGTGGCCATATTTGGATATGTTAAACACCTTATTGACACATCATCATCACTGCGCCAAAGGACGTACCGTTTAGTAAGTAGATATAGCATCTGTGTTCGATACAAAAAAAAAACATGTTCCGAGAAGGCCATGTATATTTCCGAGAGTTCTTACTGAGAAATTAGTCATCCTGTACAATAATTCGTTTGGCAGGATATTTCTATGCCTCTGGGATGCATCATAAGTGCATTGTTCCTATGAGATGTATGAGGTGGCCTGAATCGAAAATCGATTGACCAAAAGTGAATGGTTGTGCTATTTTGCTCCTCCAACAGACTACTGGAAAATCAAATGTTGGTTGTGGTTTACTATACCACTGCCATGAATCATCTATTATACCGATAAACTAGATGGCACCGGTTTTCTTACGTGTTATGAAAAGGTAGAAATATGACATACCCACTGTCCTTATAACAAGCTATTCGTCAACATTTTGCCTTGGCCGTATAAACGACAAAAACGAGGATCGATGTCACCGGAGAGATTAATTGAAATGAGTGTTGAATACCATCTTCTTCCGGAAGGGTCGTCGTTGATCATCCGTAATGTAATGCAGACAACATATCATTTGATCACCGGTTAATTTTTTCATCGTCTATTCAACTACCTGTAGCCACCCATACCACACCTAAATATTTTATCTGCTATTTATAGAGATTTAGATGCCAGGTGGAACCACTATAACTCTTTTTTTTTAATCCAGTGGCGCTTGGTGTGGTGCAATCAGCACATAGGAAAATTTCATGACGCAATCAGCAACGACCTCGAATACCTTAAATAATAATTTCCCGTTACCATTTCTTCAAAAACACGCACGCCTATTGTAATGATAACGGATGGCCGTGATAGGTAAGATGTTTCAATCATATTAAATAATATGGATAACATATTATCTAAATTATTCTATTTTATGCCGATTTGTTTAGGTGGGAGCGATCTCAGCCTAAACTAACTAGCAAACGATATTGACTGTATCAATGAGTACACTTTTTCGTCATTCTAATTCATCACCAATTGTGACGATTATAGAACAGTCTAGTCCAACAAAAATTGATATCAATCAAATATGGAAAACTTTGGTTGTACCCTGTCGGCCAACTCGGCTCCGATCGTGACCCAATTTCGGCTGATCAATGTTTGTTTGTTTGTTGGTTTTTTGTTTTTTTTCTTCATTTGAATGATCGATAGTACGAATACTGATATATCAGTGTATCATTGTTGGTAGTACACCGGATGTCCTTCGGCCGCCCTTTCCTCTTCCCGGCGGCGGTTTAGTGGTGCATGAAAGATACGCACAATTTATTTATACAACCAATTTTTGATGGTCCCTTCTTGTATTGGTTTTACGGGAAAAAAGTAAGAACCTTCAAAAATAAGTTGTGCCTCGCTTGCTGGTGGATAAATACGGTTCGGCCTGACGACGTTGTGTTCCGTTTCTGCTGCTAAGTAACTTCCTGCTCAGAAAACAACCCGTTCATCCACCAAAGAGGGAAGAGTGTCTTAACGTGGAACACTTGTATAGAATGTTTGACGATTAGTATGCACCCTTATTCCACGCGAATCACTAAGCCATTAGGATCCTGCTTAGAGTGTTCATAAACTGGATAAAGTCTGTAAAATACAACAACCGATCACTTGATCGTGTTAGGTTCGGTCTACTTGAATGGTACTAATCCTTATTTCTTTCGAGTGGATCTCGACTGTTTATGTGTAATTGATGCGAGTCTCGTTCGTTGCATGACTTCAAAATACATATGCTTTGTACAACTACCTTTTGTCGCATGTACACAAATAAACGAATGGATATGTATGACAACCTCATGCTGCTAGTTTGGCTTCCCCTAGGCTCCTTAGTAAGGGTCTACTTGTAAAGGAAACATTCAAAATGCGTCGATACAAATCTTTTCTTATATCCGCTGCATAAACTACTTCGATTCGATAAATATCTCATTTCCCTAATGAAATATTTCATTAGAATTTGTATGAAGCATATCCGCTTTGTGTGCGATGTGTATATTATTCGTATATTATTCGCAGGAACTTCGGATGACCAACATTTCTTAGTCATGGCTTAGCATGATGAAAACTTCGGAAGCATGAGAGAAACAGGTATCAGATAGATAACACCGAAAGCCAGTCAACAGCTAGATGGTCACAAAAATGACTTCAGCCCAATCGGAATGCAAAAGACGCGACGCTCTTACAGACAGGAACCCGTGGTGGCGTCATGCGACTGGAACAAGAGACCAGCACAATCGTGTTGATTGTAAATGGCAGAAATTGACCTCCCTAATCTTGTTTGCCAGCTACCATGCGCTCTTCTGGCCAATATCATTGGCCAATTGCTTTCTACTAGATCAGCCATTTGAGAAATTGATCATTATCAAGCGAACAGACCAGAACTCAAGGTAATTGATAGTACATTCTATTGTTCTCTAATGTTTAAGAAAAAAAATATCCAGAATATATTTTTCTCCATGAACATGTCGCGCTGGAATATTTACTATACTACAGTCCAGACATGTTTGAATTGCACATTCCAAAGCCACATGTCTGTATTCAATGCTTCCTTGTCTCGTTTGCTTCGCATTAGAATGATTCCTTGATGTGTGTGTAAATGTGTATATGCATGTGTGAACTGGGAAGAGCAAGGTTGAAGATATTTGCTCTATGTTATCTTATCGTGAATTATGTTAACGTTCGTATCACACTTGCTGACCAAAAATACATACATGCTGTAGAAGCAATGGAAAAATAAATAAATAAATAGAACAATGTTAATGGTTTATAAACAAGCATTTTAAAAGAGTGTGACGATATCTATTTCTAGATTACAGTGGCTGCATAATGCAATTTGTGAGATTGGTCATGCATGCTTCCTGTATGCTCTTATTTTTTACCCCATTTGTTTTCTATTTAATAATAAATCGAATTGAAACGATTTCAAAATGGTACACTCGTGAGCGAAATTGAAATTGCACCTTCATATACGTGTTTGATGTAATATATCAGCGATTCACTAGCGCTTCGGATATAAAGAAGATTAATCGCACCACGCAATAGCACTCTGAAGGATTATACTTCGATTGAACTGTTTGAACAATCCGCCAAAAATTAACTGTTAAATTAACGCATATAGATGGTCTATCTGCCTGTTGCAACGAACTAGCTACCCGGTACTGAAATTGATTGGACCATTGCGTATCCAATTTCTGCTAACGGTAGCAAAATATTGCATATTGAAGAAAGCATGGCACTAGCTGTTCACTAGGTTCTGTAGGATGGCGCGCAAATGCTAGTACAATGTCCATAGTCAGCAGTCCGGTAGAGGAAGCAATCTAAGCGATTTCTCCTCGGGACAAGACTAAACACAATGAAGATGACGATACGCACTGCGCTCTGCGCAATCACATTCATGCTAGGACGATATTCGGCGAAAATTAACGATACTTCTAAATCTAGCTCAACTAACCGGTAGCACGGGTAGTAGGGCTTCTTGACCGTTTCACTTCAACTGCACTTGTGGTGTGTCCGAACGGGAAGTCAAGTTTTCTCCCGGCGGTGTATCGGGTACGACGTAGCAACAAGTACTGATTCAATTTGCTTGCCAGCTGTTGATATTTCTTGGGTTGGGATCGAAGCTTTTACTCTTTTCCTCGCTTCACGTTCTCGGATACGGGTAATATCGCGTCTAAGCACACCCACACACCGTTACACAAAGGAACGTTGCTGCGAACGTGTGCTTGCAAAATATTAGTGATCGTTTGAGGTAACAAATAGAAAAAGCTTTTCTAACGCCTGTCCCTAAAATCGTGCATTGCATATATTTAGGCTTTATTGCATTCAACCCTTTCTTTTTTGCCCTCGAATGCCATAATGAGGAGTCTTCTCCTTCTGCTTCGTTTCAGCCATGCGGGCCATGTTAAGTTAAAGAAGTCCTGAAGCATATTGAATACTATGGAAGAAGTAAGCGCGCACGATGCGACTATTTTTCTTAATATAATTATTGAGTCCGCTGTTTTATCAAAGCTCCACGGATCGTTCAAACTGGCATGTTTAAAAACATAAAGTAAAATTTATGCAGCATCGAACATATCGGCATAAACGGCGTGTAGTCTACAGATAGCTGTCAAATGAAAACAGGCGTGAAAGAATTGTTTTAAACCAAGTCGCTTTTATGATCATGTAGCATTGCGGATTGTCTCACTGACGATGCAGGTGGTGCTGAGAGTGAGTTTAGTTATGGCATAGGCGTCGGATTTTTCAGATACTGTATGTCTAATGTGCCACCAACTGAGTTGTGCAGCTCAGGGCTTCACAGAACTAGTGATTACATACTTCCCCGTTACATGGATAAATCAATGCTGTTCTATGCGCATTCGCAGTTAGTTTTTGTTACGATCCCATGTTGAATTCCAGAGAGGTTAATGTATTTTTTCTCTTCAATAATGTGTTAGTCCACTTGATTCACATATCTGTAACTATAGAAGACGTATATCAAAGTATTCACTTTAATCTTACGGCCGATTAAGTGTTGGTGTCGGTAATGATAGCATCGAGTGCATGGGGTTCGCGCAAAGTGTGGTTCACTATTTCGATACATGAGGTTAGTGCAAAGTGTTTGTGGTGTAAAACATCATTGCACTAAGATGGTGTATACTATGATGGAGTTTTTTAAATTCGATCGCAAATCAGAATTTTATATCGTTGCTATTTTCAAGGACTTTTTGCTCATGAATGACATTGCCAAGAACGATGGTTTCCATAATATACCATCAATTATGTTTTTATAAATGCTATCCGTGTAGAGAATCAAGCGTATACGCCGTACAGTTCGATAAGTTTTGTTTCAAAGACTCTGTTCTCCAGTCAAAAGCAAGTAAAAGTGTGGTACATGGGGTCAGTGCAAAGAGTGTTTAGCGTATAGATGAGAAAGGGTGCATCAGAATCATGGATGTCGAATCAGACGGATCGGAACGTTGGGAAGATTTTTTCGGTAAGTTTACTGTAACTGTTGTAAAATTTGCATTCATAACTTCCGATACAGCCGTTCACCTACTTCGATCGGTAAGCGGAAATAGTGAAAAATCAAGCTTTAAGAATCATATGATTCACACGGCAGTATCCCGCGAGCGGCTATACCATGTAAGCGTCATGGCACCGCGTAAAAGGAAGGCGAGAACGAGAGAAGCACATTGTATGCTATATTTTTCATGGTTGGAAAGGGAGAAAACGATCGCCCCATTTCGCATTGTACAGTCGAGCGAAGGTCCCATGCACAGCTCTTCACTCGGCCGATAGTGAAGAATGATCGTGCGCCTGATGTTGTTGGCTTTCCTACAAATCGATAAACCTGTACTGAACTGTTTGATGGGCATTTATACCTTCGCTAGGGATTTGTATTGTCGATCTTAATTTTTTTCGAGCGAGCCAATGCCACCTGATTGAAGCATCAATCCGGAAAAGGGGATCTGTCCCCATAGTTCCATCGTTTCGTTTGTAGAACTGGGGCGCGTCTGTTTTCCCATGTGTGCATACTCGCATATGAATAGGTATTGCGAAAAAATCTCACTGCACTGATTGTTGGATTGATGGATGTGTGATTTTGTCAGTAGTGAGCATCTGTTGAAAATATATTCATGATTTGCTTCGGGTGATATGTTCACCGACCATGGACACAACGGCATAACATGTAAAAGTACCAGTGCTTTCAATCCTTTCGACTTACCTTACCTTAGTTATTGCCGCAAAGATTCTGTAATGGTGATTTATTTATAATTCAAACAGATTGTCGCGCACAACCTCTCGCATGAATGTTAGAGAATGAGAAAATGAAAGAAAGTCCCATAAGCAGCATCATTGTGGCTACATCGTGCATGACTAGGTGCATTAAGTTCGCATCCGTTTGCTAGAAATGCTTTTCCTAAACCCTGGGACATTTGGATATGTTACTTTTGGATGGATGTGAATTGTTTGCTTTGCCATATGCTTTCACCGATTGACACTAGTAACGATCGTAGGCAAAATGCTCCAAAAGTAAATTTGTAACTTGGGTGGAAAATCGCCATCTGAACATGCAATAGCGAACGTTCGAAGTTGCTGGTCTGGTTTGTCTTGGACCAGTAATAATGTGCAGATATACAGAGTCGCCTACACCCGATGTGAGCAGAAAGCAGAATGAAAGGTGGAAGTGCACATGCCAATTCAGTGCAGCTTGCAACAATTCAATACCAAGTATACTGTTGAAGAAAGCATCAAGTATCGATAATGTTGAGCAAATTTCTTTGTTTGTTTGTTTGTTTCTCTGGATGTGGTGAAGCATAATTGACCTTCAAAACAGGTATAAGTGCACATTTGGCCTCAAGGGGGCGGAGATGCATACATGTTTTGAAAGAGACAAGCATTGGCCGAAGTTCTCTATATAAAAACCCTAAACCACCACCAATGTAAGATATTCGTTATCTTTCAATCGATCCACCATCGTTACGCGATATACATGCGAACGCTACAGTTTGCGTGTGCCATGGCGCTTCTAGCGCTGTACAAAGCAATGATAAGAAACAAAATCATCGTCATCTCCAATCTAATGTACCAGAGCATAGTGTGTAATGACAGGGCGAATAATTCCAGAACGACGATACCTGGGTAGTTTGTTGGTCAGATTTGCATACGCCATCGTGTGAACAATTGTTTGTTGTTTGAATATCGTTAGTAGTTCCTTTTTGTAGTCGTTAGTAGTGGTATCGCATGGATATATAAACGGTCCATCCTGAAGTCATCGAAATGTTCATCAAACGAACGATGAAGGGTGATACTGTTCTGGTCCCGCTTTCTGGTCGAAAATGTCGAAAACAAAACAGTGCGATGCGGACATCCGGCTATAAAATTTAACAATGCACGGACATTTTTGCTTACGAAACACATTCCATTAACAATGTTCCATTGAGTGAAAAAACTAATTTCAGTAAAAATATCAACAATTTCCTCCCCCTAACAGGATTTCCACATAGTTTCTATTCGTGTTGGAATAACAATTGGCATTTGCAATTTGCGCACTAGAATTAGGATGTTGCGCTACCAGATCGACTTCACGACTTCCACTGAGAAAACTAAACAGTGCAGTTTTGTAGTTCAGATGTTTATAAAATGGTATAAATCATCTAAAATTGCGTCAAGTATCATGTGAAACTTAAAAAGAAGGGAAACCTCTAAAAATGGTTAATTAGCTAGCTAGCGTAGCTTGGCCACCAACAAATCCCAAAATGTTGGGTGTGTCATTATGATACGGCACGTGTCTTTGATGATGACAATGTCCAAGCGCTTGTCTTGGGTTTAAAAATACTAATATAAGCGCCTTCGATCGTGATTCTTATGTGGTCGGATCGTGGTGCGCCGCAAAAAAATATGCACGTCCTCATCGATGTCAGCTTCATGCGTCGATTTTTGGGGCAAACCTATTCTGAACATCTCATTTCTATCTCCTCTGGAGTGAAAAGAGCACCATAGATTTCAAAACCACTTGAACGGGAAGATTTAGCTTGTCTATTTTAAACCAAAGGTGCATTCAAAAAAGAAACTCAGTCACTGTAAGCAGTATGCGTGATGATTTTCTTAGTTGAGGTTGTTGTAGAAAATCACCAGAGATATTTAAGTGTTCACAATAAAGTGTTCTTCTGCACAGTGCAATTGTTGAATGCCTGCTTCCTTGCTAAATATGAAAGACTACAGATTGTAGTGTTTTTTTGTAAGCTATGTAATATCGATATTCAGTAATGCAATTGAACAAAGCTACAAAGCTATGTTCACAAACCATATCTTAATGCTTATACATAAGATTCTTAGCACATATATACATATCCACGTCAAGTCTAACGTGTTTTGTTTAATTTTTTGTAGGAAGCAGCACCGAAATTGGACCTTCAGTATTGGGTTACTTGGACTCCCTAGCAAACAATTTCAACGAAGAAGCTAAGCAACTAGTCGAATCATCCAGCAGAAAGGATTCTTCAGCCTTATCGCCAGTGAGCTCTACTCAAACCGTAAAGGAGAAAAATATCGCCCTTGTACACGCTGTTGCACGACCCAGAGATGGTGCCCTCAGACACAATAACAGTCATTTCACGAACCAGTTGCCAATCGACTGCCATAATGCTGCTAGGGAGACTACGTTTGGCGTAGTAACACAGCCATCCACCACAAGAACGACGACACCACAACACTCTATCGACGCGGAATCCGACGAGAAACGAGTTAGAAAATTTCCGGACAAGTTTTGTCGTCTCGTGTTACCCAATGTGCAACGTATGGTGTCTTATAGCACCGACAACATAAACACGGTCACTACAACGCCGGTAGCTTGTACGTTCTTGCGCAATCCTGCGCAGTCGCAATCATGCTGTAGCATGGTTGGTCGGAAGCTGGAACAGACAACATCGACAGCAACGCCCACTCTAGGAGTTCACATGAATTTACCCTTATCCAAAAACATCACCAAACTCTCACATGTGAACAATGAACAAATTCAGCCACACTTGATCGATAATTTGGGTTCTTGCTGTCGCCAAGAGCTAAATACAAGAGCTAAATGCGCCCGACAACAGCTACTCGACGGCAGACCCACTTGCGGAATTACACCGAATTGTACAGCTAATGATATAATGATGAATGAGTTGAAAAAGTGCTCTGAAAAAGAATGCCAATTGATGCAAAACGAATGCCATATTGCTCAATCAGGAGATCCTTCAGCGGGAGATCTGCAAAACGTGTCCACGTTACAGAGGAAAATCCGCACGCTAACCGTAAACCTGGGAAAATGCGAAGGTGCCGAAAGGCTAAAACTTATGGTCAACGCTAGCGTATCTGGATCTACGGATGAAGAAGCAATTGCTAGTCAGAAGTCGTTGCATTCAAATCAACTTACTTCAGAGGAGGGTGGGAGCATTAATGTGCATGGCGCAGTACTAATTAGCAAAACGGATGATAGCACGATCAGTCGCAAACTCATCGATGATGCATTCGCGAAAAATTGTATAGATTTATTCGACTATCGTAACACTATTGTGGAGGCATGTAATATTTATCCAATGCATGATCGCCCCATACTTGGTGATGCGAGATCCCAAATGTTAAAAGCGGTCTCCATAGCCGAATCACCCAAAATTTCATTGCGAATCGGTGCCGATAGCAGCTTTTTTTCGGATAATGCCACCCATTCGACGTCAACATCAACGCCCAGCCTAGACACGACAAACAGCAGCTCGTTATACTCAAGCAAAGCGTCCCTCGTTCCACCGAGCACGTCGGTGCTAAACTCCAGGCCGCTATCCGCTTCGTCGATTGGTTCCTTTTCATCTAGCACCAGTTCTTCCGGCTCAGAAACTCATTTGATGGGAGCGAAGTGTAGTACACCGCGTTCATATCAGGCCAGCGTAGAGAGTTTAGCAGAACCCAGCGATCCCGAGCATGTAAACCTTCCTCGTCTCATCGGAAAAGAAGACGGAGACGGTGGTTCGATTGATATTATTGGTGGGTGTGGTGATAGTGGTGTTGGAACTGTCGTTACTGGGATGACCATGTGCGAACGAGCCGTGAGCGAAATAATCGACTCCGAGAGTAGCTACGTTAAGGATCTCGGACAGGTCATCCGGGGGTAAGTGAATAGTGTGTCTTAGAACGGAAGGAATACGGATTATTTCACGGAATGGTGTTCTTCTAGCTATCTTGAGGATTGGAAAGAACGGGCATGCCTGAAGCCTGACCAATTGAACGTGTTGTTCGGCAACATTCAGCAGATATACGACTTCAATTTTAAACTTTTGAACAGGCTACGTAACGCAAGAGGCCACCCGGTACAGATTTCCGACTGTTTTATTGATCTCCACGTGGAATTCAGCTGCTACACAAAGTATTGGTAAGTAGCAGTAGAGGAATCGATTCTGATTAAGAATAAAACAAGCTCTCACTTTTCTCTTTTAACTGTGTTTTCTACACGCAGCACAAGCTACCCGGATGCAATTTCGCTACTTACGATGTTACTGCAAGCCACCCATACGAATGCTCTGCTGGTGTCCACTCAGAAAATGCTCAAACATACGCTGCCATTGGGCTCGTACTTGCTTAAACCTGTTCAGCGAATTCTGAAATACCACTTGTTACTGGAAGTAAGTAGAACAGCAAATCATCCGTGATCGTATCCAGTCTGCAACACATCATCATTACGGTGCATTATTAGCATCATCATTAATGTGATGAGGCTGAGTTAGTTCGATTCGAATGTCTTGTTTCTCTACTCTCACTATTTCAATCGTGTCGCTTTTCGAAACTGCTCCTTGTTTAACCGACAATAACAGAATATGCGTTTAATCATTAAACCGCGATCACGGAAACACTTACCAGAACTTGGAGATCATGGGCAATGTTCTCAATACATACGTGAGTCTAGAAAGGCTGGAAAATACTGAAAAAAATTTTCAAGCAAATATGCCGTTGCTCTGATAATTGGGTTACCGGTTACTCTAACATTTCTTTTCGACAATAGCCTTCTCGAAAGAGTTTTTAATATGTCTGTAACATTGTAATGCGTTTCTATATTTTTTTATACGATTGATATATTTTACGGTAAGAAAAGTAAACCATACATATTTCTTTTCCTCTGTTCCAAAATTTTCTCTCTTGCATTCTCCTAGAATTTACGAAAGCACTGCAACGATCAGCAGGTGGCCCTTGCCCACGAGCTGATGAAGAAGGTTGCCAAAAACATCGACCAGATGAAGAAAAAACTGGACCAACAGCGATTGGTGAAGGAACTGGCTGGCATCCTGGACGGCTGGCTCGGACCGAATCTGTCCGTGTTGGGAGATTTGTTACGAGAAGGCCACCTCATGGAACATGCGAAGCCCCGTATCGCGTTGCTCTTTCAATCCATGCTCATAATTGCTAAGCCAAAGGAAGACAAAAGACTTCAATTTCGCGCTTACATCCCAGTACGTATTTCATCGCAGTGGTTCTCTCATGAGTGTACCCTATTATGTTTTCGATTTTATGCAGTGCAAAAATTTAATGCTGGTAGAACATCTTCCGGGAGAACCATCCACCTTCACCGTGATTCCGTTCGACGATCCGAAAGGAGTGCTTAAACTTACTGCGCGCAACCGTGAAGAAAAACGGCACTGGACACAACAAATCAAGCAGGCCATGTTGCAGCACTATTCTGATATTCCAAAACGTGCGATGGAGTTGGTCCTGCAGTTGGGTGATGAAGATGGTAGATACTACTGTTCCAATGCAATAGATAGCTACTGAAAATCTGGGCTAATTTCTTCTAATAACATCTTTCAGAGCGATTTACAGATAAACCCTACTGGAAAAGAGCAACAAATAACTCTCCTGTGCCAGAATATCTTGAAAGGCGTCAGCAGTTTCGGCGAAGTGAGATGCGTATGCGTTCCAAAAAAAATCTATTGAAAAAGGACACCGTAACGCCAACGTTTCGTTCCTATTCGAGTGATTTTGAAAACTTTACACATGAATCTGTATCTACCTCCTCTATTGAGCATGCTCATGCCTCTGGTCAGGAAGAATGTAAATGCGATTCGGTGAAGAAGCAGCTTCAGCAGGAAATAACGCAAACACTAGACTCTAGCCTACCACCGACAAACGTCGCTCGAAGCCTATCTGAGACGAGGGACGAGGAGCAGGAACGCTTGCGTAAATCACTGTACGAGCGGACAAAGCTGTCCGTTCCCAAGAAAAAGCAATGCAAGGTTAAAGGAGAGAACTTGGAAGGAATCAAATCTTACAACAGTACCTTGATTCCCAAGCGAATCAGCGAGATACGCAAGCGTAGACCAAAGACACTTACTGGAAGTTCCACCTTCTACACCGATTTGAATGTAAAGAGCAGTGAAACGCCGGCTATGAACCATGAGCCGGGTACCGTGATGAAAGCACAATCTATTGCACCTGGCGCATCGATGCAGGTCGAGACAAATTCCATCAAGTCAGAGCAAAGTATATCCATTCCCAACGGGGAACAGCATGCCACGACCAGCAACGCCACATACGGGGCCGAGTCGAGCATGGGGCAAATGAAGGATTCTGAGATCATTTCTAAGCTTATTCGGGATGTGGACCAGTTCAACAAAATTCTGAACAAACCATTCATAAAAAAGAAATCGTTTGATTCATCCACCTGCTCGCGCTCCGTATTTAATTCACCAGTACTGATACCGGATCCGCCCAGCACGGAACCACCGTCCGAAGACGATGCAAATATGTATAACAGTATGTTTTCTGACGAATCATACAATGCTTCTCAGGTAACGAACAAAACAGAACCAATCTATGAATCTTTACTCCGCAACGTACATGTCCCGTACAAGTACGCGCCTCCTGCACTGGCACGACATTCCCTGCCGTGTGGCCAAAAGTGTATTAGCAGCAACTGTTACCAATTGGAAGCTAACAGAAAGCCAGGTTCTTCACCCTTGGCATTGAAAAAAACTCGGCCCGAATCAGATTACGTCACTCTAGCTTTTTCTGAAATGGGCCTTCTTGAGGGAATTGACGGTTGTACCGCGGGTAGTTGTGATGATAGTGATCGAGGTTTTCTTCAGAAATGTCCACAACATACAAAAACCCCTCAGTTGCTGCGTAACAGCGACACCAACATAAGCTACCACCGGGAATCCAATGCTACGTTGCAAGGACTAGGCTATGAGGAAGAGCAACGCAAAACTGCCCTACAGCCGTCGTCTTTGCCAGTGGGTAGTAAAGTGCCAGTTGACGGGCACAGACCATTTATCTATGCCTACTCGAAGCAAACCATCCTCGAACGACAAGGAAGCCTCGATATGAAAGCGACGTCGACTCAAAAGAGCATTCTGCAGCGTTTTATCTCCCTACATTCATCTGCTATGTCCTCACGACCATTGGGAAGCGATAGCAACCTACTACAAGAAGATATCCTACCATTGCAACGGAAATTGTCGGAGCCGAACGGAGGTTGCGGGCGGAATAGCGGCAGCAGCTCCGCCGGGCATATTTACAAACTTGGCAGCATGGATTTGGGTTTGCGCATCGCACATCTGGATTACGCAGATCCGAAAACATTGTTCATTCAGCAATCGAAGACGTTTCCTCCGACATCGGCGTCTTCCTCGCTGCTGTCAATGACTGCAAACGGGAGTGAGGGCAACGCTCGTCACAACCTGTTTATCAACCGAGATTCAATGATACCTCACGTTCACGGCGGGGCCTCCGAGCTACGGGATTCGGTGCTGGCGTCGAGTTCCTCCAGCGATAGTGTATGTGACGATGCCAAACTATCGGGCATTGATCTTGGCGACGATCACGACGAAAATTGCTTCTACGAACGAACGGTTGAGGAGTGTCTGGAGCAGGATTTCCGTGACTCCGCAGTATACAGCGGGGATGACAATGACCGCCGCGTGCCTGGTGCGGAGCACCAAATTGTTTACGAAACACTTTCTGCACCGATCGCAAACCAAGCGCAATCGAAGTCGAGGTTGACACAGCGAAACTATGGGCCACCACCTCCGATTCCGACGAAACCAGCGCACCTGGGTCGAACAAAGCATCCAACCAACGACGAGGGAACTTCTACCGCACCGAAGCCATCGAACAACCGAGGATGGGTGCTACAACAAGTGAACCGATTTCAGTGATGACCGATTTTATCGTAGTCTGCCAATAATAATTTAAACATAATGTTTTAATGAAGTAGAAAAAAACATCTACTTTCCAAAATGCTGACTGCGTTCAAAGCCTCCAAAATTAAAGTAGAGTAGGCACGGCTAAGGCGAGCAGAAAGCCATTCTAAAGTAAGTGTCGTTAAGATTTCTAGTACGCTCTTCCATAGCTGCCAAAGATGTCTTATTTCGATCAATTCAATTGATACATACAACGTTCCTTTGACGTTTTATTTAAGCTTCCATAGACCTGAAGTGTCTATTGATTCAAATTAATCTTTTCCTAAGCGTTTATAGTGTTAAATATATGTGTTTATATAGTTAAATACTTTTTATATTCTACAGCTATTTCATTGAATGAAGTTCTATTTCCCCATACAAATGATGAAGGAAGACTAAATCAAATCAAAATTATTTAGCGACGATAAAAAAATACATAAATTCGAATCAACATTTAAGCTTTCCTGTATCCTAAATCTGTTTAATAAATTCGTAAAATTAAAAATGCGTAAGAAAAACTAAAGAATGGTATAGAACGTACACAATAACCAATTGCAGAACAAACCGACCAACAGATGTATTATTTCAGGTATGTATCAATATTGGCTCGCACTGATTGCATGTTGCAATTACAGAACTAACACCACACGTGAATGATTAGAAAGCTGTCCATATTTTTATAACGACTATTTTAATAGCCAATCAGTTGCCTAATTAGTACTAATACTATTATACATAAGTAGAAAGAAAACGAACTAGAATAAGCTGAAGCATGCGAATTATTTTTCGATAACGAGGGCTAGGGTATAAAAAATGATAGTAGAACGCTTTTTAAATTCTCGGATCTTTTAACAAGAAGTGGTATTAGCCAAACCTACACTGCAGGTGCGAATTTAACAAAACAATATTCTTGGTTCCGATTGTCATGTTTCAATGCTAATGCAACCGTTGCGCTGGATCCTTGTTGCTGGTGAGTTGGTGTTTCCGGCAAGCTTATAAGGTGGTGGTTTTGGGCGCATATACATGTTCGCGATATGCGGACTTCCCTCGTGACAAAAGCTGTCCGTTGGGCTGTGTAGGTGGGAAGAATTATTATTAAAGAACTAAGCCAACCTAAAGGCCATTTATGCGACGTTGTAATCGTTTACCTTATCGAATGGTCATCATCAAACGGCACGTCTCTAATACTTTTCAGTCTGATGGTCGGTTGCATATCATCCGGGGAGTATTGTACCATCTGCACGTTCGAAGATGGCTTACTGAAATCGTTCCTGGAGGTTTTCTGCATTCTGGCCCCATTCAACCACACACCGGAAATGGAAGAACAAAAAAAAACATATTTGAAGCAATCATACACGATCGGTTTCACAGCATCTGGTTTACCTAATAAAATCAGTACAAATGTAGAAAACATAATTGAAATAATATTCCGAATCATCGTCGTGGCTGTAGCAAACAAATAAAATCAAAGTGAAATAATCAACCAATAAGGAAACAAACCAATTGACAAGGACTGTAGGCCCCAGAACAACAAGCTCTTACAGTTTCTCATGCTGGAAGCAAAGAATGATGGTCAACCCACAGAGCATCAGTGAAAAGATCATCCCCGGGATGGCAAATGATATTGCCACCTCGTCACTATAATTTCGCTCCGGAACTTCCGACTTGAGTGGTGCGTTCCAGTTATGCACGTGCTGTCCATGAACGTCCGCTCGACCGTCATGCTTGCGTTGGTTTTCTATGGGATTATGGGGCAATGCGGTGATATCGTCCTCCGTGGCCGTCTAGAAACGAAACAAACGAACAAAATGGAAAGGTACTTCTCAAAAGTTTAACTGTTCCCAAAAGAAATTTTCATTACCAAACGGAATGCACACCAATCGAGTTTGAATCCCGAATTCTCGAAGGTGGTCTGAACGGAGGTCCGTTTATATGTGCAGGATGGGATTTTGTACAGTGGTTTCACTTCCTCTTGTAGCTCCAGCATTCGGCCCGAAAATTCTGCACTGCTGCCTAGGTGTACGACGACGCCTTCGCGCTGTTGAGGACGCAGAGGGAGTCTTGCGCCAAGCTTGATGGCCGAGTCCATAAATACGATGTGTAGGTCGGAGCGACTTTCAGACCACAGGTCGTTGCGAAAGATGTTCTTAAGATTCTCGATACGTCCCGGGTCCATCATGTGGACCCAGTTGAGGTTGTCTATTTTCATCTGAATCGCGTTTTTAGCGCGCTTCTTCGGGTGGACAGCCAAAAGAAGCACCAACCGTTTCGTTTCGTATGTGAGACGATTCAACGCAATGATTTCAATTGGCACTTTGGTGTCGGCATTCCGAAGAGGGGGCGTGCCATAGAGAAATCCGGAATGATATTCCAGACTGTACATGTAACGCACCCACGATGGAAGATCCGGATATCCTTCCAATGACGTTCGGTACTGAAACTGTTCGCTCAGGTCCTCGTGCGTCCAGTTAAACATGCGAGGTTCAATGCGTAGTGAAAACAACTCCGATACGGACACATCATCCGTAATGAAAACAGTTTCCTTCCCATAGGCTAATGAGAAAAGCAAAAATACAGCAAACAATATCTTCATACTGTACAGTGAAGGGGTAAATTCACGTTATGATGCTTTAAAGATGGATTTGTGTCGCACTTATAGTAGACCAACTTTATACACATCTCCCTACATCAATCGTACCACAAATTTTCATCAAAAAGGAATTTGCTTCGTGCTTCACGCGCATGTGCATGGTATTTTGGTACGATGGTTTTTGGTAGGGTATGATGATTTTAACATCCTTTTGATCAAAAATACCATTCAATCATTTAATTAAGTATAACTATTGATGGCGTTTATCCCTAGAAAATACTTAAAAAAGAGATCCTCAAACCTGTTTGCTCATTCCATCAAACAGAAAAACAATCCCGGTATTAAACTGTAATGTATGGAATCTCGGAAGACATCATTATGTATCTCCTGTAATGCATGGAAGCGGTATGAAAAGGAAGATCAGTACAGTCGACTTCGTTGGTATTTGGTCTGTTGGTCACAATCGCACTGGATGAAGTGATCACCTGTTAATACTCTATTTATCTTGCTACTGCTATAATATATTATAGCATACACTGCACCTATGTTGGCAGTTCCGATTGCGACGGATGCTGGCTTGTTCAGTCAGTTCGTGTATTTCTAGCAAAGAGGATGGTGCTTGTCGTCAACATGTGGATCGCCGCGAGGTTTCTTTCAATCGATTTTAAATCTGAGAAAATAACTGAGAATGTACTACCTACTTAACTATTACAAGAAAATTTGGAAAAACTACTTCATACCCGGTTCCAAGAGCTAGGCAGACATCTGTTTGCAGCAGAAGCAACTCGAAGAGCGTGGGGTGAACCTCGCCTATGACTAGCAGAAATCCTGCGTAATACGTCACAGGTAATAGGCCTTTATGTACTGCAACTAACACATGTGCTTGAATGATGATCGAAACCAGCCTTTTCTATTTCTGACATCTCTTATGAACTTGCAATGATTTTCAAAGCTTGTAACTAAAACTGAATGGAATCTGCGGTTTCTCAAAAAGTACCAAATATCGAATAGCCAAAAACCACATTTTTTCCTCTTCTTTCATTTAACAGAAAAGCAATTCAGCAAAACGCGGCTGGCTATACTCGGCCAAACATTTCCGGACATTTGGAGAGAGGAGAATGTTCTGGTAATTATTTACTTGGTTAAAAGAAAACTGGTCAACCAATGATGAACTTGAACTAGCCTTTTACCATTCTGACATCTCTTATGAATTCATAATGATTCATAAAGCTAACTAAGTAAAACTGAATTTATCACAAAAATTTGATAGAAGGAACGTAACTCAGACAGCGAATACTTATCTAAATAAGGCTGTTTTTCCGTCTGCAGAAAAGTCACCGCTAAACGGCCGACAACAGGATAACATCACAGCCAAACTCTTGCAGACCCGATCCGAATAATGGGCATCGTTCATGTTTATGAGCTGGCAAATTGGCCTCTTTAACAATAAACATTTTTAAATTTACCAAATGTGTTTTGTTCAATTACTTCACTTCAATTCATGCTTTGCAATCGCGTCGACAGTACCCACTATTATGCAATCTATGGAATGTTGATAATGTGTATCAGCTTAGACATGAAATGAAGCAATGCATACGCTATTTCTTAAACGACGTGCTCGTTTTATCGGTTTATAATTATCTGGTTTACAATACACTATTCACCAGTGTTCAGTGAACCTCCAAAAAGAAAAAAACAGTAATATATAATAGATTGCTCAGTGTGCATTCTAATAGAAGAATGTTTCGACATGTTTCCACATTTCACACGTTTACAGTATCATAAACTGTTTTTCATTTGGGAACATAGTTCATAAACTGTTCGTCCGTGCTCTCGGTGCGTTGGTATACGTCCACAGGATACATCCGGTGCATAGTCACTTGTTTGCAATTATAAATTGACCGAGCGACCGATCGATCGCGCCTGCGCAATTATTTTCACGTTCTCTCCCAAGTGAAATGTGTCCGTTTATCCTGATGTTCGTTATTTTCCAAGGATGAGCATGATGCAGGCTTTACGCTTGCTCAATTTTTCATTGTATGGAACATCCAGCAATGCGTAGTATGTGAACATCTAACTGTTACTGCGAATGGAAGTGTTTTGCATCCCGGAAAGTGTTTCCTGACTTTCGTACTATATGCATGTAATATTATCCGTTGCACGGATTCAATAAGAGATATAAACTCTTGATAAGTGGTACTGCAAAACAATTGAAAACTATGAATACTCTGCAAGGAAGTGACACTAAAAGCTAATCCGCATCTTATGTTGGGATTGGTCGAAACAATTAATTACACGAAATACACGCATTTACAAAGGCAATTGTAAGTGATAACCATAGATTGTACCGTCTTAAAAACTAACATTAAATAGGCATTAAAAACTAACATGTGCGCCTCCGAAAGCAGATTCCCATATATAATCCTCGTATTGTGAAAAAAAAAGATCCTGCAGAATAGGACATACGTAGAGCTTTCGCAATTTAAATCCATGTATTTTATCATCCGCTCTCATTCGACTCCCTGCCATTCTATCTATTATATCTAGTTCCTAGTTCATGATAACCATTGTCTATACAATCTACTGAGTGTTTCGATTTAGTGTACCGTGTTTATACGTCGATTTATATGACGATTTCGGAATCCGAATATGTGTTCGTGTTTGTATGCGCACCGAATTTTCATTACACCCACACATCAATGAAAAACCAGGAAGCAGTATACTTCCGAAAACAACATCAAAAGTTCAAGGTTGAATTCACACCCTGTTGATAATACATTTCTTTACAACGTTCAATGAGCCGCGCGAAAAAAAAGAAAATAAAATAGATCGGAATTTTCAAACTGTATTGCAAGGATTCCAACCCAGCCATTTTAGTTAAATTGATCTATTGACAGCAAAAGAAATGGAAGAACATAACTTCCAGCATAAGTTAAAGGTACTACTTAATTTTGCTTTTGGAAACGCGGCGGTTATTACAGTTTACAAGTTTTTTTTTATTTTACTGTAACATGCAATGTGGATGACAAAATTCATCTATTTTTTGTTTTAGTTGGCATGGAACCGATAGTGACGCAATGAAAGCGTGAATTGGACTCGCAGCAAGCAAGAATGTACATATGTGCTAAAAACGTACATAAGTGCAACCAACATTAATAATTGGAGGAAAGCAGTGAGTCAAGGCACTCTTTGGATTAATAAATAGGACTGTAAACATTTTTCCTATTACATATTTTGGTAACTTGTTTCGAATACATTCGACTTGTGAGAAAAGTTACTTTGTTAATATGGCAGAGAGAGCTATTGAAAATGACAAAAATGACCAGTGTGATAATCTCAGGTAAATATGACGTAATGATATATAGCAACTGCTTGTAATGTACCGTTTTTGACTAGTTCGCAAACGATAAAAAATGCATATACTTATGTACACTATGTCCCAGAAAAAAAAAGTCCGTTACTATAGTTACCCCGATTGTACATTTTCAAAATTATAATCCAAGCAAAACAGTGTAATTAAACACACCGGAGAAAAGCTCGTTTCACTGTGTAATGTTTTCTTACGGTGTTGAGTACGGTTATTATGCTTGTAGAGATGTAAGTTTATATCACGTTTTCCATCCCGGTTTCAGATATATGTTTCATGTACCGTGTGTATTTTATCTAAATATATAACTTATGGTTATATATTGAACAACGAATGTATCCATATGTCCGCTACACTTTCCACCTGCACTGGCTTTTGCCTACGCTACAATTTCAATTTGATTCCGATTCCTCATAGAATATACAAAAGCTACCAAAGCCGGTCACTTTTAACAAATAGAAACTGTTTCAACGATGTGAATGTGTCGAAAAATGTTAAAATTAATTCTGCTGAAAGTGTTCATTTAATGTTAATAGTTTGCCGTGGTTGTACAGTAGCTTTTAAAATATGCTACAATGTATTTTCTGTAACATCCAACGATTACGAGCAAGAAAGATTGGAGTAAGAAACATTTACCATCATCATTTCTTGGAAACAGTTAATATGTATATCTACGATTGGCAAATGGTTAATCAAAGCTCAGAAAAGGACAATAACGTGACCTTCCTTGATTTCATTCCGATTAATCATTAATACATTACTATTATCGATAATACGAACGGATACTACTCAATATTATCGAACTGTCACCACAAATGGCAGATAATTATTACCGTTTTCATACGACACATCCACTATATACATCCCACCATGCCGACATATTGCCAAATTGTTGTTTAATATAGAATTTAGTGCAGTGGTTTGGTTACAAACATATTTTCAGAACTTCGCTACCGGTTCCTATGTTCTCACGGAATGATTTCAATATCTGGGCGGTACTGAAAAATTGCATTGGTAAAGAATTAAGTAAGATCACGATGCCTGTCGTGTTCAATGAACCACTAAGGTAACGGAACGACTTCTCCTCTATGCTTGCCTTTGTACATTCTTTTAACCCAAATTATGCACTTTTCAACGGCAGCTTTCTCCAGCGAATGACTGAATACATGGAATATGCGAAGCTTCTTCGTGTGGCATCAGAACAACCTAACCCGCTGGAGCGACTGAAGTACGTCTCAGCATTCGCTGTGTCAGCGTTGGCTTCCAACTGGGAGCGGCTGGGGAAGCCCTTCAATCCGCTACTCGGGGAAACGTACGAGCTGATTCGCCCCGACTTCCGAATCATCTGCGAACAGGTTTGTCAATCGAGAATTCCGCACAGCACAATGGTTCGCAACATTCTTTTTGTTTATTGCGCACTTTACCATTGTTGTTTCAAAGGTGTCCCATCATCCTCCCATTTCGGTGTTCCACGCTGATTCGGATAGCTTCCGGTTCCATGGTTCTATCCATCCAAAGCTCAAGTTTTGGGGGAAAAGTGTGGAAATACAGCCGAAAGGAATCGTCACCGTAGAGTTTCCGAAGCTCAACGAAGCCTACTCCTGGAGTAACGTAAACTGCTGTGTTCACAATGTCATTGTCGGTAAGCTGTGGATCGAGCAGTATGGAATGATGGAGGTCGTAAGCCATCAGCACGGCTTGAAGGCAACTCTCAACTTTAAACCGTCGGGATGGAACAACAAAGATTTACACCGAGTCGAAGGGTACATCGCAGATCGAAGGTCAGTATGTTATTTATTGCCACGTGCCACGTATTCACGTGTTCGATACCGTTGTAGCAGGCGCAAAACGCATTTTCTTTACGGGAAATGGACCGAATTCATCAAATGCACAGATTATGCTTCCTATGAGGAATACATTAAGGACAATGCTCACAAATTCAAGCGCAGTGGCGACGAACGGAGCAAAAGTCCCAATGAATCACCTGCAAACACACCGAGAAAAGTTTTATCAAAGCTAAACAGTTTGAAAATGAGTTCGTTCAAAAGCCTCTCTATACAGGAGGTAGGTAGATACGCAGACAAAATTTCTTACAGTCTTATGGATTCTCTGGACCTTTTCTAAACTCTCACACAGCCTGATGACCTACCGGAACCATCGGAAGGGGATATCCCTAAAAGCGACTCTACATATTCGATCGATATTTCCAATTCAGCTACGCTGTGGGAGGCCGAAGCGCGCCCATCCAACACGGCGGAGTACTATCAGTTTACAAACTTTGCGATGTGCTTGAACCAGCTGGAGGAGCGCATGAAGCAGCCGCGTGCACTGTGTCCAACGGATTCGCGTCTGCGTCCCGACATAAGAAAACTAGAGCAAGGGGACTTAGACGGAGCGGCCGCAGAGAAAAATCGGCTTGAAGAGAAGCAACGTGAAAATCGAAAGAAGAGCAAAAAATTACGCGAGGATCTGATTATCTTTCCACGGTTAGCTGTTTGATAGAATCGAATTTCTGCAAAAGACTTAATTCTTCCGTTACCTTACAGATGGTTCAAACAGGATATCAACTCTCATACTAAACAAGAGGACTGGATCTATAAAGGTGGATACTGGGAGCGAAACGATGACAATCTGGAACTTGATATATTCTAAAAGCGTTTTCATACGAACTTCTGAAACAGCATGTTACAAGTGAAAACCTTTACGACTATGAAGCATTCAAATAATGCTTTTTCGTTCGTACAAAACTCAAATTGCAGGCACAATAATACACAGGAATGCAATATTAAATATAAAAAAGCAACATAAATATGTTTGTAAAGTTCAGTTCTCAACGCAGTTCTGGTTTTTGCCAATGCCGAGTGCAGGTAAACCGTATCCAAATGTGTAGTTAAGTAAATTAACAGTTAAAAGAACACAAACAATTATTCTAAAAAAAGCTATACAATTATTTGAGTTTGATGGATTTCGAACAATTCTTCCTTTTGAGTGATGTCTTGAGTTTTTATGAACAGCTAAACGTATTTTCGGCAATGGTGAAATAGTTCACAATCAGACAAAGTAGGCAATCCGGGATACAAAGGGGAAACACGAATGTGGGACAATATAATTTTAGTCGATAAGAAACAATGCTGTTTGAACCATGATATTGAATTCAACACATTCGCAAACAAAAGCCATTTTAATCTTAAGATTCCTGTAAATTTTATGGAAATTATGCTAATGTACTGCAAACCGCATTAAGCATGTTTGATAAACCTGTTTTAATTTTACAATTGCGATGTCAGCTGATAGTTTGTAGTGAATGAAACGTTCAGAAATGCATATGCCACTTCTAGTAAGCTGGTGTATCAATTGTAAGCATCATAGCTCATATAATACATCGTTGAAAGTGTCTATAAAATGCCGTAACATATAATAGTAACCCAACGTCATCTACTATGATGTAAATGTATCTTCCTACAGTGTGAAGAACACTGTACAATTAATGTATACAATTAATAAAGTTTACATAGTCGACGCAATACACAATGAAACATTAGTTTACACAAGAATGCGCATAACTCAACATGCTTCCGAGAGAGATTTTACGTCACAAATTATTTTAGAAAACATAATGGCAATCTCTTTATGACTACGTGTTGATGACAGGTAATTTTTTATACTTAAGAATTTCTACCAATCTACCAAACGCTTTTTAGTGTTAAACAATTAATGAAAACAATGTTTAGTGATATCTTTACCAAACTGGAATTTCATTCTTACAAAAACTATTTCATTTCAGCTGCGCACAACAATGCAACTCACATATTTTAAATCTTTACAGTACTGAATTCGCGTTTTTCTAAATTTAACAATGTTTTAATTTTTTCTTGTTTCTTCATCTCACAATTTTGCGATTTGCAGCGCCTGAATAGCAGCGAAAGGTGAACCTTTTTACAGACGACCCTTGTTTGCTAGTAGTAATATTACTAAATAATCTATTTTGAAATTTTTTTATCCTATTTTCATAATCATTATTGCTACCTGCAGTTTTCAAATGCTATATTTCTTCGGAGGAATACAATGTCTTTTTCCACTGGTTAGGAATTTTAAATTGTTATGTGATGCGTTGATATTAATGTACGGGTTGTTATCTGTTGCATTGTTTTTCATAGACGGAAGCTTGATAAAATTACAAAACATTTGTTTTCTGGTGTCGTTTAACGATCGTCGACATCCTCTTCAAATGTGTCATGCTCGTAGTCGCCTTCGAACTTGTGTTGTTCCATAGTGATACACTTTTCAGATCTACTACAGAGACAGTTTTCGAATGCATCGTCAGTTTTTTTACATGCATCGTTCAGAACACGTTCATTCTTATTGGCCGTTCTTTCGTTGTTCTGCTCAATATTGTTACCCTCAGTTTGATCCGGGGACGCTGCCACTTTGGCATCATTTTTGTTAACAGCTTCGCCACTGTTTAGTACTTGGTGTTGCAGTTGATGCTGCTTGCGCTCTAGCCGTGGTGCATCGTTGACTGGATCTGCGTTTATAACAATCAACATAATCTTCTTTTCTTTCTTAATATTCGTAAGCAACCCTACTTCTTCAAACCATCATTTTATCATATATAGGGAAGCGACGCAAAGACAAGGCCCACCCATTTTTCATATGCCGAGAACACAGAGGAGCATTAATGGAAGTAAACATTTGTTCGTGACAGCCACATTAACATAATTAGAAACAGGAAAAGCACGTATATGGGAAAATGCTAATGACGAGACATTTCACTTTGTATAATCTAAACCTATACTTAACAACCTACTATAACACAAATAGTAGTTATGCCTTTAGCATAACTAATAGCATAATAATAACACTTTAGCACAAATGTTTTATTTGTTTTTTCTTTAACAAGATCTGTAAGAACTGGTACTGGTTTTGAAATTCAATTTCGACAAAGAAGTTAATTCATCTACAAGAGGCGTTTATTTTTGTATTGAATCGTGACAATGCAAGAAGTAGCTGTTACAAAGCTATGTAAAAAATATGTTTGAACTAGTAACAAAAGAAAACATATTTGAAAAATATCACAGGTTTGCTATAAAAATATGCCTAATGTCTAAAATTCTCGTAGAAAAGCACAAGGATCACAGATGTACAGGACGCTAAAAGACGACAGAGTTACGGGTAAACCAAATTTCTGCATCAATTTTATGAAGCAAAACTACAACTAAAGTTCCACCTTAAAAATTCTCCGCCCACGCGCGGCGACAGGGGAGTATTTAAATTAATTTTTCCGACTATTTTCTATCCTCCCGCCACCGGAACATTGCGTTACTACCAGCGCTTATGTCATTGAATGTGAGATGTGCTGAGGGAGAGGGCCGCGAAAGGTCGTCAATGGCACAACCATGGAATGGGAGCATAACCGAACGTTCAGGCACTGCCATACTGGCCGCATCAGTGACGCTGTCCATACTAACAACATCATAGATTGAACTAAAAGTCGAAAAATTCCCATCGAAAATATTGTTCTCGGACTTGGATGATGTCAGTGAACTGCATGGGCTATTGGAGGACGACGATGGTGCATAGGGTCGAGTGTCTAACAGCATATGCGAATATGCATCGTCAAGTGTACTATTTTTTATTTGTGGTTTCGGGCAAATTGCCGTTTGTGCTAACTCCTGTGAACAGCAGTTAGTAGGTGTGTCAGCAACGCTATAGTTAATGGTATCGTTATTGCACCGCAAAAAAGACTGCCCGTCTGCACTGCAGTCATTACTCATGTTAATTATACTACCGCAACAACTCTCGGTGCTAGTAAGCACTGAGTACGGCATCATTGTGCACATCAACACAGATGATGCTGGTAGCTGGAGTGATGGTGTCGTAGAACAGCTCGACTCGCACATCGTTTGGCGGTGGCTACCTTTAATACCTTGGGAGGCCATACTTTCCTCGTGATTAGCTTGTAGGGAAGGAAGCGACGGTGTGGATAATATTTTTATTGCCTTCGTGGAATTACAACTACTGGTACTCTCAACAGTCGTTGGAGTAACTACTGCATACTGCACTCTATAATCAAATGCTCTGGACCTATGCACATTATCCCTAGCACACATAACCACACTGTTAGTGGGGGACGTGACTTTAGCATTAGTTTGAATTGCAAAATTATCTCCGTAACCACTGACAAATGATACCACGTCTAGAGGATTCAATAAGGAGGGAACAGATTGAACACCGGTACATGACACATTGATAGGAAAATCACGTTCATGACATACGAAGTTCGGAATCAATTTACCTATGCTCGTCGTGTTAGAAATGGTAGTTCCTTCGAGGGTGATAATAGGGGATAATTTGGATTCCTCCTGGTTACCGCCGTTACTGTTGGACGAGGTTGATTTCACATCAGAATAATCCTGCAGCGAAAGACTGGCGATGCCTGTTGTCAATCTACTGCTGGCCAGATCCCCGGGATCGCAAAATCCTTCAATAAAAAAGAAAGCAGTTTGCGACAGTAAATTTTTGCCTACATTTTTTGTTTGTTTTTTGGATCGTACCATAAGAACGATCCTGCTTGGTTTCATCATCGTGGGATAAGGAACAGATGTCATCATCTTGCAGTTCTTCTGGGTCAACAAATGAATCATCTATATGAGAATGGTGCTCATGATCTTCGTCGTCGCCATCATCCTCATCGTCCACCAGCGAGAGACTGTGGGGTGATGTAGACAGTCCAGTTTGACTAGAGTAAATCTGTCCATTGTAGTAGTTGTCGGGATTCACTTCATACGGCTCGCAGGGAACGATTTGGGAAAAGTTGAAGGCCGATGGATTGATTTCTTGCATCAACCAATCGCTGTTCAGCAACTGTTGCATAGTGATTCGAGTTTTAGGATTTTTGTCCAGCAATGCGAACAATACGTGCTCCAGCTCTAGACTTATCTCCTGAGGTATTATTAGTTCCGATTTCAAGGTTTCTTCAATGTCTAAGAATGGGTTTTCGAAAAACATCAGTACATACAGTGTCACTCCGAGCGACCACATTTCCAGTTCTGGCCCTGCATACTTATTACCAGTTAACACTTCTGGACTGCAGTACTCCGTGGTACCATAGAAGGTGGAAAATAGTTTACCATCTTGCATAAACGTTGCCGACCCAAAGTCAATCAACTTTACGTGAAAGTGATGATCTATGATGATGTTTTCGTCCTTTATATCTCGATGCAGTATGTGAAGAGAGTGCAAATAGTCAACCGCATTTGCAATCTGCCGGAAGATATGACAGCCAATCAATTCAGTCATGGCTGGTCGCCGATCAATGAACTCGAATAAATCCATTCCCGATCCATGTACTTCCATTACGAGCTGAAAGAACTTTTCATTTTCGAACACGTCGAACACGGTAACAATGTTGGGGTGCTTCACGTGCGTCAGCAAGTATATCTCCTTTGGTATCTCTCTCTTGTCGTCCGTGGTGATCATGAAGTTCGGACATAGTTTTTCCTTTAGTATAAACTTCGATATCACCAACAGCCGATCAGTGTTGCGATAGCTTAGCTTTACATAGCCGTAGGCGCCCTTGCCAATCTGTTTGATCGTGGTGTAATGCTTATTGTATTCACCAAATACCTGCTCTTCCTCGCATTGGGATACTAGCGAAACGGAATTTGGACGGCTCTGGGCTACCGCAGTTCCAGTTGTGGCTGCGGCAGCGTTTGTACCCTTGGGCATTAGGCCAACTGAATTGTCCATGGTGCTGGTGATGCTAGTGAAAGTGAGCGTAACATTTGCATCCTCGAGTTGGTTATAAGACGATTCCGGGTCGCGGCTTATCCAAATGCAGTACACTTTCCTTCCACATGGAAGTAACTGATGCGAGACGGTGTAGATAATGTCGATCACGTTACCATCGTGATGAATGGCCTCTCCCCTATATTTGCCATCGCTGTAGATGCTTCTTTTCATATTGCCCCCCATCTGCCTAGCGAATTCGTTGATGCCTAATGCGGAATGTTGTTTGTGTTGATCCGGAGTAGACGTCACCAGAGACCCTTCCCCTTTGGCAAGCTCGTACGGTTTCACAAATCGAGGTGTCAACATAATCTGTGGTGCACTGGCTGGCGTAGTATTCTTCAACAAAGCCGAATTGATATCTTCGGAAGTATAAAGTGAGTTTTTCGTTTCGTTGATCGATACGTTTTTAGAGTTTAACAAATTTATGCATACGGAGTTTTCGTTCACAGGAGTCAACAAATCGCTCTCGGTGAGGTTTGGATACTCTTCCGAAACTAGAAGACTACAAGACTTGTTGTTCATTTCACGTGCTACAGGTGCTGATGAGCAAGCCTAAAACGATTGATCATTTAGTACGTATGTACATTGGGACAATCCGACTTCAATTGGTCTTACCTTAAGTGCAATATTGCTTGTTAGGTTTAATACGTTCCCATAATTCTGGTTATTCTCGCTATTAACTTCTGAGTATAGCGCATTCGCCGATGCTACTACTAGACTAAAAACTTCTCCGGAGGTATCGGCGCTGCACTCATTCCCATTGCTGGCAGACACTGAGATAAGCCGATTCGACCCGGACACGTCGTTGTTTGTTGTTTCCACATTCGAGTCCGCTACCGTATTTTCCTTTGAACCGACCGCAGAGCTGTTAAGCGATTTTTTTTCTGTGTTGGACGTAGATGTAAAATCTAGGCAAACTTTCCACGGTTCGTTTAGCGGGCTACTTGCCTCGTGCGATAGAATTTGTATGTCGCTGTGGGTAGTTTGTAGAAGAATGTCCTTACTATTCTCCACCTCTACGTGATCTGTCTCCGTCTCCGACTCATCGTTGTCAAGGGAGGAAAGGGTAGCATTACGACTTCTGGTCAAGCAGTCATTTTCCTGGCCGAAGTTCGGAATTAATTTAGTTATATGCTGCCCGACCGTCTTCATTTGGGGAAACCCAAACATCAACATTGCGAAATGATGGTTGCATGATTCTATTATGGAATTTTCATCTATGACCAGCAAGCCAGACAGATTTGTATAAACCCAGATCGTCACCAGGTACACAAGTGAGTTTGCATTGCACAAACAACTATCCGTGGTGTCCGTTCCGGTTTCATGATGTGAAATCATCAAGCATAATGGAAATGAGACACCATCCTGCGTCTTTCCCGTCGCTTTCTGTTTTTTGATATGCTTAGCTATTACACCGCTCTCCATATCCGGTAGCTGAATGGCTGGAATTAACAGCACAACATCCATACCATTAAATTTGTCAAGCGAGTCCATTTGAAAAAGTATTAAGGCTTCATTGTCTCCAGATAAAATGTATCCATTCCTATCCAATACAAGTTTAGCAACCCTCCTTTCCACCGGTTCGGCCACTGCTAGACACCTTTGCGCTTCGTTGTCAATTTGTCGAACCCATAACGAAACGGCCACATTCTTGCCGTATTTTGTGCATAGTTCGACCACTTTGCCACTCAAAATAATCACCGTTCCGTCTTCACTGTTTAGCTGCCCTTCAGCCAACGCGGAAGCGTGCATTTTGTTCTTGTTTAATAATAAAGTGGTAAACTGCATTTCGCACAGCTCCCGAGAATTATATCCCAACAGCTCACAGGCATTTCGATTCACGATTAGAATTTGAGATGTTTTCGAATCTATCGTGAAGACAGCCTTGTTGGGGTTTATGTCACTCTTCGGCAAGCGGCCAAACGAATCTGATGTGGATGCAACGTAGGAATTGTTGTATGGGGAGCCAATACCATGTGGATAACAGCCACTTTTTGGACGGAATACAGTGAATCGTACACCATTCGAGCCGTCCACACGAACACGATCCATGGTTTTCGTTGAGTCGAAGCTTACGAATAGGGGTACTTTTCGCTTAGTTTTTATAATGTCACTATTAAGTTGACTGTATCTTAAGGCCCGTTTAAGCGCACACGGAAAGCTTTGATTCGCTTCAAAAGAGTTACAGAAACTCTTCGAACCAGGTGCTCTGATTGAGAATTGCCTGAAAATACATGGCGTCAAAAGAAATAAAACATCGCTCCAACAGTACCATGCCAATTCCTCGCTTACCTTAGCTCCCCGATAGGCGTGAAATCATTGCAACGTTTCAGCTTTGATGGTTTAGAACTGTAAAGTTCATCTTGGACCTGGCCACACTGACGAGATACAGATTGTTTTTTGCTGGTAGTATAACAACTGATGTTCAAGAAATGAGTTGCTTCTCTGCTGGATTGAATCAAACTGCCCGGACAGCTTCCACCACTATGTTCGCGTCCAGTGCTACAAACGATAAGATTGATTTCGAAGTTAATCACTAAATTCTCTTATGGTAGGTGATCCAATGTAATATTCATAATAAATGAAAATATTCCTACAAAGGAATAACATCGGATGTAAAATGGCAAATGACAGCTGACGCGGGATCGAAAATCGATGGAACAGCCAAAATCTAGAACTGGTGCGCATGTACAACATATTTCTGTGCATACTTCCCCGACCGTTTCAGATTCGACCAGCTTGCTTACCTATCCATTGTGAAAAAGTACTATTCTAATCCAACAAGAGTAACACATATCTCAATCCGCACACTATTGCTTCAGATACCAGATTGGAGCAACAGGATGGACAGGACATATGCTGATAATTTTAATGATCATTCAAATCGCCAGGCATCAAAATATTTTACCCCGGTTGTCAAAGCGGACAATTCGAGCAACGAGTACTAAATTTAACTGCATGAAAACATCTTCGGAAGTGGTTCTTTGACATATGCGATTGTTGACATTGTTACAAAGAGGAACGCTTCGTGATCAACACATTTTCGTGCAAAAATTGATTTAATACCATTGCAGACCAGCATACCTCCATTATTTGTTGGGGGTAGGTAGTTTGGAGTTCACGTCAAGCGACAGGCAAATGATGTCTATAGAGCCTACCAATTCCAGAGTATATGTGGGTGGTTTGGGAGACCAAGCTACATTGAAAAATTTGGAAGAGCTCTTCACAGATTTCAAGCCATACCAAGATCTGTCGTTGTTACGCGGCTTTGGATTTATTCAATTTCATGACGAAAAGGCTGCGCAAAACGCCATTAAAACAATGAATGGAAAAGTGTTCAAAGGACGAAAACTCACAGTGAAAATAGCGAATGATAATCGGGCGAAAAAGGGTCTTCTGTCGCGGGGACATCCCGTACAAGGCAGCACTTCATTCGTTCCAGTCGCCTCTGTTCGGGATCGTTCGCCTATCGAGGGTGCACCAACTCTCATTAGACCGGGAGAAGCTTATGCACATGCAGCAGCCAAGAGAGGATTCCGCGTTCAATCGTACAGCGTAGCCGACTTAAGCAGCGTGTATCCGGAGACGACCATCGGACCCGCACCTCGTCGTGGGGCTGAGAGCAACGATTGTGAAATAATTGTTATTACAAAGGAGCTCACGTAAGTAAATGGCTGTTGTTACCAGATTACGTCCCGGGCGATGAGGCGAGTTATGTTTCACTCTCAATAGATATCGACTCGGCAAGCTGAAGTTCCATCAAACCATGCAAAAACCCATAATACAGCTGAGAAATATGTTTCAATATTTTGTTTTTACCTTTTGTTCATTTGCAGCGCATATGCTGAAAGCATAGAGATTCGACTAAAACGCGCTGGAATGAGCGTAGATTTGTTGTTCCCGAACAACGATGTCGCTATTGGGAAAGTACTCGCCAACAGAGCATCGCAAGGCACATTTTATTGCATTGTCATTACTCCTGAAAATCAAGAACGGAACAGCATAACCGTGAATGTGCTGTATGGCATTCCAGCCGAGCATCGCAACATGCCAACTGAAGATGCTATAAACTTCATAATTAAAAATTTCGCTGAAAAAAACAGACAGGAACGCACACAACAAATGGCAGGCCATTCTTTTCATGTAGCTGGATCTTCTGCAACTCCAGCTTTACAACCACTTCCATTGCACAGTGTTCCACCTGCTCAAGATAAGCATCCGGAGGCAGTGCAGAATATGATTAATCTTTTGGCCGCAAATCATTCGTTAACAGTACTCCAATACGAACGGCTTATCAAATATCTGACCGAACGGAAAGAGATGCAAATAAGATTAGAATTGGGTGAAGATTTGGACGCTGCTGCAGCGAACTCTTTAATAACTCCAATTATGCCCACAGTTGGCGGGAAGTCAAAAAAAGAAACGGAACGAGAACTACAGAAAAAAATACTTGATATAATGAACAAGCCGTCAATTATCGGATTTGCAAAGTCCCCTGGTACATTGGAAAATGATTCTAACGAAAGCAAAGTTACTTCCGTTGCATTACCAACATCGATTCTTCTACAGGATCTTAAAGTCCAACGCGCGCTGGATTCCCTGCTGCAAGGCCAACTTGCACATATGAACAGTGGATACAAAATATAGGAAGCACTGAAAACAACTAAATGTTTATATAGAAACATGAAGGTTTAGGTTATTTACATATACGCATGCCATCCAGAATTTCAATTGTTTCAACGATGCGTCGGAGTATCGGCTCTATCAATAAAAAGGAAATGTTGCAACTAAAATGAAAAACAAAAATTAGGGTAAAGGTGTGTCAGCCGTTATTGTTGTCAAACACGTAACTCAAGTATATATACGGGCAATCGAAATAAGGCAAATCGTTCATGCCTATGGATTCAATACTTCTCCTATGTCAAATACCTTTGACGTACAGACAAATTATGTACTTGACACTTGCAACGCTCTACCATAAACGTATCAGACAAATAAAACAGCCATCAAAGCCAGCTACGATTGTGGAGTGCATTTTACTTCCTAGGTGAAAATTTCACAAGTTTTTGATTGAAATCACGGTCCAATGTAAATACCTTTTGTGTGACTTGTTTACCGCTAGGATACTATTGCTCCATAGTTTAGATGGCAATGTGAATGTGCCCGTGCTGACATTTTGAAGCAATTGGAAATAACATACATCTTGCCAGAGGCTACGACTAATGGTAACAAACTAAATCTAGAGGAAAATAAGAGAAATAAGAAAAAGAGGTGAAACGGGAAGAAGTTTAGCCAAAAAGATGAACCCAATGCTTGGCATTGAGCATATGTACTGCTTCGTAGGAAGTTAGTTCGATAAACCTCGAATCGTTATCGATAGCTCAATGAGTTCATCAATATTGCGTCAAATAAAGTTAATATTTTCTTTCATTCCTTCCTGGTTATAGCTTGTCCAAACAACCGAACGTCGTTGGCTACAGTTTTCTGAAGAGAAGATAAAAAAGTTGATCTCTAAAACAAATTATACAAGAAAAAGCGGGCAAAAGCGAATACCCTAGAGAGGGATACACTTTCGCTTCAGTCATACTGCTATTCTCAGCAGGCGCACAACAACCAGAAACCAAAGTGCTGAAGGAGGAACATTGTGATGATTGTTCAGGAACCGGTACAGGTGAATATACACATGCCACAAAGTTTATGTTTATGTATCTGGCACAACATATTTTGTAACAATACAAACACAATATAAATGAGAGATGCAGAAATAGCTGACGAATACTTTAAAAATCTTCGTTTTTTCCTAGGCCGCAATATGGCACTGCTTGAACCATTACGACTACCAAGACGCAACATTTCTTGCAGAGAGACTTTATGCAGAAGGTACGATGGAATTGTGTTGCACAGCGATACAATTTTGAACTGATTTTGTCTCTGGTTTATTCTTTTACAGTTGAAACAGAGGAAAGCATTTTTCTACTGGCCACATGCTACTACCGGTCTGGTCAAAAACATCAGGCACACTGGCTGCTTTCGAAAAAGAGTGTTCGTTCGACGCAATGCCGGTTTTTACTCTCTAAATGCGCTTTTGATTTGAAGAAGTATGTCGCTAGAAGTTATTCACACTGCTTTATTTATTTCTACTAATCTCTTTCGGGGATCTTATTAATTCTACTTTTCACTACGCTTTTTCCAAGGTTTTCCGAAGCCGAGAGTGCGCTGATAAACGAGGATCATCTCAGACAGCGGGATTTGGATGAGATTGTGAAAGAGTTTGGCGACATCGCGTGCTTCGCGCTCGAGTTAGTGTCAAAAATATGTCAAAAGACTGAACGAGGTAAGCTTGCCAACGACGCCAGTCGCAAGGCGATCAAGCTCAACCCCTTCCTGTGGCACCCGTTCGGTGATCTATGTAATCGAGGCGAAAAACCGGATCCGGACAGTGTTTTTCAGCTAACCAGTACCGATATCTTTCAAACGAGCCAAGCGCAGCATTATAATTCCATCGTTTGGTTTGGAAACATTGCTGCTTGCAACAACCGTTCTGGCGGAGTATTGCAAGACCAACTGGGGGCTGCAAATGATAACTCGGAATTGATTACGGGCCATATTGATCATCCCTCGACTCCGATTGACCAGTGTCTTAATCAAAACATCAACACACCAAACAATCAACATCATCCGGGAGCTCCTGCGGAGATTAGTTTAGGTCACGCACCATTCGTTCAGCAAATTGGGTTGCAACACCATAATTCTTCGTGCTGTGTTTCTGCGTTGCGTGTTGGTGGTGGTAATCTGAGTGTGGATGATCAAACGCCACCATACATCTACTCGGATCTCAACACACCATTCCGTAAACAGCAGTTCAAATATCTGTCCACAATGAGCCCGTCGACACCGAGTTTCGGTGTACTTCCTATCGTCAATACTCCGAACGAGCCTGTAGCTTTTCTCCTAACCCCGTCTCCTCAGTTGCTTCTTGCTGGTACTGGCACGCCTGTCGGGCAGACTGGCTCGCCGCAGGCAATGCAACACATCCAATTTACCGCGGGTTTGCCGCAGAATCCGTCACCACAACAGCTGGGTCAGGGACTGAATAGTGAAAGTGGGGCTGGCGATCCACAATCGATTATCGCTCCCAATAGGAAAATTACACTACTAAATAGCAACAAGAAAATGCGCCGGCATCACCACAGCAATCTCGGCACAATGGGGAACATTATAAATCGAAAGCACGAGTCGCCGCATCATCCGCAGCAGGCGGCGATTCAGCTGCTGCAGCAGCAGAGTACGAACACGAAGCCGATCGTTTTCAGCCAAACTGGCAATCAAATTACAACCCCACGAACTCCGAACACTACGGGAGGTGCTCTGCAGCAGGGCCAGAACGTTCGCCGCAGTTCACGTCTATTCAGCAACAGCAACTCGGTAAAAGAGAACGCGAAGAGTCCGCAGTTGAATAACAAATTTGTGGCGCCCAGATCGCCGCCGCGGCGCACCAAGCAGCGTATTTCGAAGGCTATCAACAATAGCGTCACTACACTGCTGGAAAACATCCCGGAAAAGAAATCATCAATCAGTGGTTCTGGCTGTGGGGGTGGAGATATTGCGATAAAGGAGAAAATTGAAACAATTACATCTACCGTCGAGGACGACAGTACAACCATGTTGAATGAAAAGGTCCTATTGAATAATAGCATTAACAGTGCCCAAAAGATGGCCCAGCAAGTACTGCAGATGAAAAAGCAAAGTGCCGACGGGTTGATGACGTTGCTACGCGAACTTGGCCATGGTTACATGAGATTGCAAAGCTACGAGTGTGAGAAAGCAATCGAGCACTTCTCCAACGTCCCATTGCATCACTTTGAGAGTAGTTGGGTGAAAAGTATGATCGCACTGGCTCATCACGAGATGCGGGAGTATGAGTCAGCAGCTCAACTATTCCATGACATCCACGAACGCGATCCTCACCGTTTGCAACACATGGAAATTTACAGCACCGACCTGTGGCATCTGCAGAAAGACGTTGCACTTTCTTCGCTAGCGCAGGACCTAATGGCACAGGACAAAACGTCGCCCATCACATGGTGTGTAGCAGGCAATTGTTTTTCGGCCCATAAGGAACACGAAACGGCGATCAAATTTTTCTTTCGCGCGATTCAAGTCGACGAAGACTTTGCCTACAGTTATGCCCTACTGGGCCACGAGCTTGTGATGACCGAGGAGCTTGAAAAGGCCCTTTCGATGTACAGATTGGCTGTGCTGCATGACCCGCGTCACTACAATGCCTGGTTTGGCATAGGGACAGTATTCTGCAAGCAGGAACGTCACGAACTGGCTGAGCTGCACTATCGACGGGCTCTGCAGATCAACCCGCGAAATTCTGTAATAATGGTACACATCGCCGTGATGCAGTTTTTCCTCCGCAAAACGGATCAAGCCATACGGACGCTAAATACGGCGATCGCTCTAGACCCGAAAAATCCGCAATGTAAATTTCAGCGCGGATCGATGTTTTTCATGATGGGGCGTTATCACGATGCGCTCAAGGAGCTAGAAGAACTGAAGCAGATCGTGCCAAAGGAAGCGATGGTTTACTATTTAATGGGAAAAATTCACAAGAAGCTCGGCAACGTCGATCTCGCTCTTATGCACCTAAGCTGGGCCACCGACCTGGGTTCGAAAGGAGCAAACAATCAGATAAAGGATAATTTCGATTCCATCATCCGCTCTCAAGACGGTGATGCTAGTGGCGTGGAAGGACCCGTTAGTGACACCGCACCACCAGGCGGGTCCGCAACAGGCATGCGGGACGAAGCCGAAGGTCGCATGAACGACAAGATCAATAGTGCTGTCGGTAGTAGACACGACCCGGAAGTTGGAAGCAGCAGTATTGATCCAGATTATTCGTTCGGCATCGAGCAAGTTTCTAGTGATGATTCAACCGCCGCGGCTAGTATGCGAAACGAATCGCTAGATGTTATAGCCAATCATTTTTACGACAGTGACAGCTACTAGTGGAGCAATGCGATAAGGCATAGCACCATTCGACGGCAATTGAGCTTTCTCGTGCGCCGGTCATCGACGTCAAGTTATACCAGAACTGTTTTGCATGAAAAGCGTCTGGTGGAATGTAGCATACTTATCGCGGTAAATAATATATTTTCTTGAGTCTATATGATGCAGACGTTCTCTTTATATCTCCGTGTCTTAGAATCTGTGTTTGGAAATAATCAATGGATCATAAAATCAATCATGTGTAAAAATTAAAGTTTAGTTTTTTTGCTTTTTGTTGGACCATTTTAATATTAAGTTACAGATTTTGTTTTTGCGAAATCATTTTTTGGAAACCCACCCGAAATGCATAAACAATGAATAAATTGTGGAAAATGGAGAAAATATTCAATAATGGAATCAATTTATATGGGAATCCTTCCTATGGAGCAATTAGCCGGTAAGTCAAAAGTCGAAGATGTGAAAAGAAGCTATCTTCCATCTTGGTCTGTTTTTTTAATCAGTTTTAGTCGGATCAGAAAGATTTTTTCACAAGCTGATCCACCAAACGTCGTGCTTCCGCGAACTAATATGAATATTACATATTGCAGACGGGGAAAACCAATTTTTGTGTGTGGACATTTTAGGTTCTAATGATCGAGCTTCAACGTTACGAAATCGTTTTGCCTCATTCGTTTGCATTTGTACTAACATTTGTACAGCACCAGAAGCAGTCCACTGATGTCCCTGTGCAACGAGATGGGGTTCAATTCATTTTCCTTGGGGACCCCTGCAGGAGGGAAACCAAAAAATTTAGTCTTTTATTATCCGAGTCGCCGAAATGAAAGCCCCTTACCTGTCTCTCTGGAACAATTCTAACAGCCCTGCTTGGCGACAGGGCGCCGTTACTACTCGTTACCCTACGTTTTGTGACATTCCCTCCCGCAGTGCGATGACCACTACACCACCTGTGGCAACAGCCACAGTGTACTCAAATAACCGCTTTTTTTGTATTTTACACACCTCTCGTCAGGGCCAAAATGTTAGTATATTTTCCGCGGTAAGAAGTGACAATATAATTATTCAAGGCAAGAGAGCGCAAAGAGCCGCCATCGCTCCGCTCTCTGTCTTTTATCGCCTCTGCCAGCACTCACGCCTTGTGCCGACAGGATTACGCCAACGGCCCCAGGGTTGCCCGATGGCACCTGTCACTCTGATGTGACATTGTCTCCCCTGATAATCGATCAAGGTGATCGGCATATCACTTCTCGCTGTCATCGGTTCGCTACTTCGTGGTGTCCGTCGATCAACTTATGTACACATCTTCCGTAGGATTTCACTAATTGTTCTTGTTTTAGGCTGCCGCTCTCCGTCACACACGCTCATTTCCGCCAGCTTCGCCGCGACTCGCTCCAACGCACCGATTGCCGTCCGTGCCTGCACGTCTTACCCCACCACTGACTGAAACACGTCCTCTGGGCTTGTTGTTCCGAGGCAGCGTTCACGATCTGTAATCAACCTGCACCGGAATGTGTCCGCCAGTAGCTGCGATGTCATCCGTCTAGAGGTCGTGGCGCTGGCAGCGAAGGTGGTTACCAGCTTGCCTCAATTCGGGCTCCCGATGAGGAAAGGTTTAGGCGTCGGGCTGGTGCTGAAACGTCTGTGGTGCGTGATTTTTATGACGAAAGCTAATTACCGTTTTTATTTTGCCAGCTCCATTCGGCACCTCTTTGCCCTTCCTTGGACGTCTCCCCGATAACGGCGCTGCTCGGAACGTAGCCTGGGTAGCAGACGCGAGGGTCCGTCCAGTAGAAGCTGCGCACTATATTATTGATTACGCCCCGCATCCATGCATACCGTCTCGGCTGCATAATCCACATGCATGGTGGCCGGGCGTTATCAAATTTCCATAAGTGTCCCGCGTCGTACCGCGTGCGGTGTGGTTTCTGGCCCGCTGAAGGGAACTGTGAGCTGGATTTGTTTGCTTTTGCTTATTTTCTTTTTCTAGCACTTTGCTGGGGGAATTTGGAAAAGAACTTCTGCTGAAAGAATCGGTGTCAATCGTGAACACCTCGATACACGCTATCAACGTACGTGATTGGTAAAAGTGTTAAATGCGAGCGAAGCTGCGTTTAGCGAGTGATCGTATGAAAAAGATAATGCAGCACGTACTGTGCCCAACATGTTTATGGTTCATCTGGTTACACACTGATCTCGTGACCAGTGTATCAGGCGCAAGTTTCGGTTCGCCATCCCAACTGCGATTTCCATATAGCCATACCAACTTTAGTATCAGCCTTTACAAGGTTAGAAGAAAGATACGGTGTATGCGATGAAAGTGATTCGATTTATTATATTTCAGGCTGCTTTCAATCCGGAAGAGAATGTGGTAGTGGCTCCTCTCACACTGCAGAACAGCATAGTCATGCTGTACTCGATAGCGACTGGAACCACGAGGGATCGGCTGCGAGAGGTGTTTGCTTTGCCTGCGAACTTTAACGAATTCATCGTCAATCAAAAGCTACTACATTTCACGCTCAGTGATGCAGGTGGATCTGATGGATTTCGCATGAAAAATCGCGTCATTCTGAATGGGTTCCGCGCGGTGGACCCGCGCATGCGCGATATCATGCTCGAGGATTTGGACACGATACTGATGTATTTCGATTTTTCGCAGCGCGAGGGGGCCGTGCGCCGAGCAAACCACTTTCTTAGCATGCACACAAATCGTCTCATCCGAGACACACTCTTTTTGGGCGACGTTCCGAAGCACCTGCAGCTAATTCAACTCAGCGCGGGCTCATTTCAGCCTCCCTTCGCAA
>JAOEFI010000006.1:34513138-34692651 GCA_034621735.1 Anopheles plumbeus
CCCCCCCCCCCCCCCCCCCCCCCCCCCCCCCCCCCCCCCCCCCCCCCCCCCCCCCCGCACTTAGTTCTAAACACGCGCCCGAGATCGACTTTATGCAAAGGCGTACGCAATTGAACGCAAGGGCATGAGAAGACCTCGTCGCAACACGAGCTGCTTCGGGTTCTCATCAACGTTCTCCTCAATCTCTGTCGAGGGTCGCTGCCGAGTTGCAGCTTCCGTCAGAGTAAGGTGGGTGCTCTTGTAAAAATAAAAAACCACCACTACCCTTAAAGTAATTCGATTAATTTTACAGGCAAAAATTACGAAGCACACGAACGATTACGAAAATTACGAACAAACATATCCAATACGAATTCTTGGCGATGTACAACTGTTGAACACGAGCTGAGCCCTTCAACGATGTTGTGTATTAGATGGTTGAAACTGTATCACCTTCTCCACCTCTCCATCACTAGAGCAACCTGGGTAAGTTCTAGTGCAGCTGCACTTTCACATAGCAGTGGGCGATGCAGTCGCCTCCCTCCCCAAGTGGCGGTTATTGGTTTCCTTCTAGTCAACTTGTCAACGCTCGCGTTCAAACGGTCATTGTGATTCACTCCCGTCGTGGGGGCGAAGGGCGTGCCGAGAAGTCACCCTTTTAAACATGACAAGGACGAATCTATAGCGGAATAGGCTCTGGCAAGCCGGTTAAAACCGGATTGGCTTGACCGAGTGTTGCGAGCAATTATGCTGATTGCTTTTTGTCTCTCACTCTTTCTAGTTCTCGTTTTCGCACGCTCGTGTACTGTCGCAGGCACACACATGTTTTTCTCTGTGCACAACACAGCGTCTCCTTTCCTCACCTGCGTGGAACTTTCCTGGCGTCCGTTCGCAATTAAATTATGCCCGACGACGATGGCATCTTACGAGCACCTCTCTCTCTCTCTCTCTCTTTCTCTCTCTCTCTCTCTCTCTCTCTCTCTCTACAGCGATCCAATCAGCGGAAAGCCACAGCGAGAGTGTTTAAAGAACGAAAGTAAAAACAGACCAACCAAGGGATAGACGCGATCTCAAAGCAAAAGGGAAACATGTGGCGTCATTAACCTTACCCAAAAAGCCGGTGGCGTCTGCGAAAGGGCATGATCGACTTGTTTCGCCTCAGGGAAGGCCGCTGGTGTGTGGCTGACCTCGGCTCGACCCTATTCATTGGTGCCTATCCTGTCTTTTGTTTTGTTTTCGCTTTCCGCCATCCGGGAGGTCAGCCACCGGCTTCTAGCTTCGTCAATCATTTCCCACACTACCAAACGGAGGGGTGGATAATTGAATCGGGTGGATCTTTTTCGCTAAGGCACCCGTTGCAAAACTGTAAACACTATCCCCGCCCCCTCTCCTCCTCTTTCTTTGCATATACGCCCGCTACAAACGTTGATAGCAATTTCGCGGCGACAAATGGAAAGGCGTGACGATCTTGCTCGGATCAGTTTGGGCCAAGAAAGGGGAAAAAAAAGAGAGCGTTTCTGTTACATATACCACGCTGCACTTCATTTCTTAAGTGGTACCGAAGCACTATAATCGCATAGTTTAGTATGTGAAGAGACGAAAAAAAAAGACTGGCAAATCAATCCGATCTTCGGGCTCCGATATGTCAAAACAAACACAGTGCTAACTTCGTTGCCATCCTTCTGCCCATGGAGTGAAGAGAAACTGCATAACCTTTCTCACGTTGCACACTGTATGCACGTAAGCGAGCACATAACAGCTGCCAAACCGTGTCCTCTGTCCGTCAGCGACAACGACGCGTCCGACATCACTCACGACAAAATTGCTCCGCGCGATGGAGCGATCCACGCGATCGTTACAACGGGTCTTCCATTTCCGGGAATATCATGCCTGTACACCAGCAGGCAACATAATTACCATACCAACTTGAACGAACCACCATCAACACGGATTAGAAATGAACGGGGAATTTGGAAGGTGTTAGGAAAACTGTGGTCTGTTACAGACGAGGAGATCAGTTTTATTTTGTTTATATTTGCTTGCAGCATCAA
Source organism: Anopheles plumbeus (assembly GCA_034621735.1). Classification (NCBI taxonomy): domain Eukaryota; kingdom Metazoa; phylum Arthropoda; class Insecta; order Diptera; family Culicidae; genus Anopheles; species Anopheles plumbeus. The sequence goes on from JAOEFI010000006.1 coordinate 34,515,169, forward strand.
AAAGAATGCAGTGGAAGGGGGTTGGTGGAATCTCCGACACGAGAAGAAAGTCACGGTTTAAGATCGCACTCGAAACCAGCTTTCTTCAAATGCCCAAAACTCTCAAATGCATATTTCATTCGGCCAAATCTTATCGTATTTTTCACCGTGCTATTCAGCCGATCTGAGATAGAATTGGCTACGTTAGTTTTGGTCACCAATTAGCACACACACACTGCGGAAAGCACCATGCATCGAAGGGATAATATCTATTGGATAATTGAATTTGCTCTGGCGCCAGCCATAAATCCAGCAGTGCCCCGCTGTAGCTAGGTTGGACCGTCAACCCGTTAGCCCTAGCCACAGCTCCAGTCGGCCAACCGTTGCCCGGCTTCAACTTGTCACTACCTTTATCGAAAGCTATTTTTACGATACGGGGGAGAGAAAATGTGAAGGTAACCGGATAAAATTAGCCCGCGGTCCTCCGATCGATTCCCTGGGCGCGCGTATGGCCCCATAAATATTGCTCATGATCTCATCGTGCCCTCCTTCTTTCCCATTCTGAATCATTGCTCTTCTAGTGAGCGCACGCTAATGCGCTGCATATATTGGAACAGATATTGCATACGCGTGCATGTGTGCGATGTGGTAAAAATAGATCTGTGCATGCGGGCACCGAGCATGAGTGTTATGTTTCAGCGCGAGTCACGAGCGGCACTCGACTGGCATATTGGTGGTAGTTTTCGCGACGCTCGCGCGGGCTCAAGAACCCAACCGAGACAACGACCAAGCTGTGGACGCCGAGCGGGTTGCTCCGCCCGTGGTCAGCCTGTGGTTGATTCCCGGCCGGACCATAAAAGTTATGTAAACAAATTACGCCATCCCTAGGACGGAAGAGTGCGGGAAGAGTGGAAGGCCTCGGACAGGCTGGAAGAAACTTGGATCTTGCTGCCTACTGAACCAACCAAAAGTGCTGACCACCGTCTTTGAGCTTCTTCCGCGGCAAAGGGGCCGAATGGAAACCGATTCCTTTTTTGTTGGTCAGGCAGAAGGAGGAGTTCGATAACGAACGCGGCGGGTGCGGGACGCGAAACCTGCGCGACGGCTATGCCACTGCTGACCCGTCGCCGGCCTAAGTGCATTTACGCAATCGCTCAAACTATTCGCGACCACTTTGATCACCTGCCTGCAAGATGTTGTTCCAGGCGATCCTGTGGATCCAGGATGATCCACTTGCACAGCACACTCTTCTCTCTCTTTCTCTCTCTTCCCCGGTACCTATGTCTCTTCTAGTGTGATGAGTTGCATAGAAGCAAAGGCTGAGGGTTGGAACATTCTACCTCGCTCGACGGACCAATCCGTCCTAGCCGCCGGTTTTTTCGATGCTGCGAGACACACACACGGTTTGGAGCAACCTTAGCCGCTGCCGACCTCCGGCGCTCATAATGGTGGTAAGAGCATCGGTGGAATATTAATAACCACTACTTTTCCTCGTCGCAATCCCATCGCGCCCAAGTCGGCGAGAAGGCGTCGTGCTCTCTGCTCTGCCGACAAAACTCCATCAAACCGATTAAATGTCACTTACCCCCCAAGTGCATATTGTTGAGGGTGAGGCATGTTGGACAGGTCGGAGCTTCTCATCAATATACAAAAAAAACACCACGAGCATCTAAGGCGACACGCAACGGGGGCTCGCGTTTGCGTTCAGGACGAGTTGATTGAATTTTTAATCAACGCGAACGTCAACAACACATGTCGAAACTTTTTCCCCGACCTTCCCGGACAGTGGACGCGAAGGCCTTCTCGGCCCGTGAGCCATGATGTCGGTACGCACCTTGGAACGGAAAAATGACGAGGGCGCGCAAAAATGAACAAAAAAAAAACATTCAAATCGTCCGTCCGTACCAGTGGAACAACCGAGTTTGGCGTGGCCGTTCGCACAACGACTATACTTCGTTGGAAGCATTATTTGTTGGCGGTTTTCAAGTACAATCCACCGACGACTGCGCCTCTTTGCATTGTGCATATAGCCGACTTCAGTACAGTTGGTGTATCCGTGAAATTGTTGCTGTCAATCGAATGCAGTTTTATGACACATAAGGACACACGGACGCATCCATGTGAAGGGCAACACGTGCGTGAAAGGAGTTGCATAGGGTCATGCGCTTTCGTTGCAAACCTAGGACGGAAGTAATAAGCAAGCAAGTTTCAAAAGAAAAAAAAACACACTCCCCCGTCACTTACACAACCCATGTTCCATTGAATAAAAAAAAACATCTTAACAATTCCTCACGTGGTCTTCACCGCCAATCCAGTCCAACCACTTAACACTCCATTCTAGATCACCCCAAACACCAACAGCAACCAACGGAGACGGAGGCGCACGTGAGACGATGAGAGATCACGCGAACGAACGCATCACGTGTCGAAATGTTTCTGCGAAATATAGTTATGTCCACAAAGCGAACGGTGCTGCTTGTGCCGTTCAGGGGTATTCTATGAAAACAAACCAATACCATGCACCCTTTCCCAGCAACATTCAATCCCGCCTGACTGTGATAACATCTTCAACGTCACTGACCTGCCCGAACCGTTTTCATCTCAAATTCTGTCGCAAACGCAACGCACGCTGGATCGTCGTCAACGGAAGCATTTTGTGCACGGTTACTACTATCATATATACTTCACGGTTTCGAACCATTGCATGCAACTTCTACTTCAACGATCGCGTACGATCGTAGCTGCACACAAGCTGCTTGGGCCCAGGCGAGAGCTTTCGGCAGACTCCAGCCAAAGCTCGCGTGTTGGAATGGAACGGAATCATTTTAAATTTAGCAGGCGATCGACAAATTCCGATTAATTGCATTAGTTCTCGTCTCAGGGAACGCATTACATTGGAACATTGGTAAATTATTTGTTTGGGAAACATAACGCGCACACCTTGCAACGCAAATTAATTCGATCGGTAGCCTGCTCTCCACCTGTCGCGGGAAACATTCGTGGTGCTATGAGAAACATTTATTGGCAAGTAATTAATTGGCTAAAAAAAAAAATCTAGCGCTGCAAATATTTTTCGACGAGCTCCGAGAACGGAAAATGTTTTGCTACCGGCAAACTAACAGCTGATTCGCCGTGATTACAGTTAGTTGTGTTTCGCACAAAAAGCAAATAATCCATTAACTTATGCTCTCACCTTATAACTAAATATTTATTTCCATCTTCGAAATTTCGGATGTCCTTCTCTAAAATACGTCTTCCCGCTTTTGGGGTAGCATATTTCTTAAGCCACGTTTTGCTATAGTTCCCGATAGGAAAATCAACAACAACGCTTTACTGCGCAAATACTTTCGTTCCGAACATTCTTTACAACAAAATTTTACAAAGTTTAAAATACTAGGGACGTTTAATATCCTCTGTGTCTAGGAAAGGATAAAGCCACCTCACGCCGCATCTCCTTCTCGTTTAGTTAGATAAAATCCATGCTGGACTTGGTAATGTGAATTATTATCTTCGTTTCTTCATTATTGGTCCTAATAGTGGAATGTATCGGGAATGGGCTACACATTTGGGTTTGCAAAACAGAAAACGTTGTCCCTTTAATCTCGTATCTTTTTAAGTACAGCTCACAGCTCCGTCCCTGGACCGCCCGTTCCTCTCGATCGCGTCAAATTCCGCTCAGCAGTATTGGGCGGAGTTTCCCTACAAACAGTTTCAGTAGTCATAGTAGTAGTAGTAGTAATAGTAGTATTTGTTGTTATTGTTGTTGTTTTAAAACACATCACATATCATGAGCGACTGCCATCATCTTCCATAGAGTCTTCCTCTGCCCTTTCATTCGTAAATGCTCCTTCTCCCTTGGTAGTTGTTCTGACTGCACTCGTTCCTCTTCGCCTACATCCTCAGCTCGGCCTGCTGACGTTCGAAAACAAAGGGAACGGAAGGGGTCTTTGCTTATCTTTTGTGGCGACCCTGACGCGCGTCGGTGATGGCGCCCCACAACTCGATGATGAAATCGTCGGTGAAACCGAAAGCCTCCAGATCGGACGCGTCGATCGCTTCCGCAAAGTCCATAGAATTTATTTTATTGCTACCTAAATCCCAGATCTGCCCAAGGTAGAATGATGGAATGTAACAGAGGAGAGAAACATTTTGCTGTTATTTCCGGCACATTTCCTGTGGGGGCTCCCATAGTTGGGGTCGCTATGCTACTCACTTGTGTGGCTAGTTCACTATCGTTGATTCCCATGAAAGAGTCGAGCAGTGAGTTAATGGCATCAATTCCACTCTGTGTAGCATCGTCGTGCTGGAAAAGAAAGAGATCAGAAACCCAATTGAGACGACGTGTCTCAACTCAGCAGCGGGCGGCAGAGAACCACTCGGATCAAAGCAAACCTCGTCCTCGATGGCTGCATTTCCATTGGCCTTAAACCGGAGCGTCTCCTTGCCACTGCCGTATCCTTGCTTTCCCGGCTTGCCGCCCGCTGTGCCCCTGCGTGGCGCTATTCCTTGAAAGCCGCTCTTCATCGGTTCCACCAGGCGAATGGTGAACGTCGAGCCGGTCGGAATGTCCTTGAGCATGCGGGCCACCTCGTAGTGCCGCTTTCCCACCACATTAATACCATCCAGCTTCTCGATGTGGTCGCCAATCTTGGGGAAAAGAGAAGTAAAGGAATTCAGAATTCGGTAGGCCAAGCAAGCAAGAACGACAAGCCATCACCTGATATACGGCTAGAGAACTGCGAACGAACCTGTATATGCTGAATCCGGTCGATGACACTGCCACTTTTTATGCGTTTGATGAATGCGTAGCCAGCACCGTTGTCGGTGATAGTGAGTCCTAGGGCGTCCTCCGATTTCACAATCTCCACTTCCTTCGGGCGACCCTTTTTGTGTGCGAATATGAAATCGTTCAGCCCGATCTGACCACCCAGCAAGTTGCTCATGTCGACTTTGTGCGAGTTTAGCGTGCAGAACAGAATCTGGAGAAAAAAAACAATTGAACAAAATAAACTTTCAAATATGTTCTGTTTAATTTTACTTTTTCGAAGAGAATGAAAAGAATGATATATACATACGAGTGAGGTGCATCTGAAATATGAAACAAGGTGCTCCAGCAATTTACAAGCGATCCCATTGACGCTCCAACTATTTACACACTTAGCAGTATACAACTTATAACTATCACCATTGAAACTACGTTTTATTCGATCCGGCCGTTTTTAGGTTCGAAGATATCACAAACTAAGTGAAATTCTTTCAGGGTGAAAGGACTTCGGAGCTCCAGTCGATTTCAACATGCCATGAAGACTTAAAGCATTTTTTGTGAATAAGAAAGGATGCTAGCAATACACCCCCGGCTTAGGAATCCGAAGCCAATAAGTCACAGGAGTTGCTCTCGAGAAGGACAACGCTCACAGCACAGTATTTCGTGATTACCTTGCTAAAAAACAGTTGCAGGATCTCTGCTAGCTCACCTATACGCGACGACCACAGTCAATCACAGCAATCCGCCACGAACGTGTCTCAAAAGATCCGCATCGGAGCGAAGACTGCCACACCCCGCGATGGCGTGCCATCCGAGAGTGGGTGGGTGCTGCCGGAAAAAGAAAATTGAGATGACGAACTGCCCTCTCACGAACAGTGGTAGGAAAAGTTTGACCCGATGGGTCCAGCAGCACTTCAACAACCACACCGTTGGCCGTTTCCCATTGCTGACGCTGCAACGGTTTCGAATGATTTTTCCGAACCCCTCATCTTTCGTCGGCGAGTAGGAAATAGAAGCAACCATAGCAACCTCAACCTCAGTTTTCCCCAACCCCATCCCCATCGGAGGTAGGAGCAATGCAATTCATTATTGTTGTGCTTCAAGTTGGAAAACAATTCACTGTAAGAGCCCACGGCGCCCACGATTGGCCGACTTTAGCTTCCACCGACATCCGCCTGATCATCGAAAGGTAATGCACGTCTGGTGGACCGCACGCGTGCGTTGGAAATTTCCTCGTGAGCTGGTGGACTTCAACGCCAAGTGCCACCCCTCATCGATATTTTCGGGGCTTTCCTTCAGTTTTCTTTCGCCATCGAAAATTACGGATGCGCTTGGTACGAGTGCATGTTATAACTTCGCCAGGGTACGGGGCGCCAGGCTCGGGGCGGGGTGGTTTACCCGTGTGCGCTCGATGGTCTCATGGACGATCAAAGCATACCAGGCTGATGATTGCCCATTTGCCCCCACTTGGAAAATGGTTACGCGAAATTTCCACCTAAGTGACGTTCGTTGCGCCAGAAACGTACGCCTCCATTTGCGAGTTTCGGCTCAGTACGTGGCACCCAAACGCAATTGCAACGAGATGCCACATCTTTCACCGGCAACGGCATCGACAAAAAGTTTGCCACAGGAAAAGGGGGTGCGCCATCCTATTTGCGATGTAATATTTTTGCAGTCAGGAAACACCGTTTTCCACTCTGCTCGCACATATTATTAATATTTATTATTCATCGAAATAATCGTTTCCTGGGGGATATTTAGGGTAATGCTCAGCGGTCGTTAAACTTCAGACTGCACAAACTTGTGTGCACGCGTGTAGCGTATCGTCGAGAGAAAACAGCAATGATAAAAAATAAATTTTTTGGACTTTTGGAAGAGTGTGCGTTGACCCACTGCTGCAATTAAAAAACCCACACCCACGCACCCAGCTAGTGCGAGATCCATAATGTCTAACCTTGAGTCTTCGCCTCCTCTGGACGCAGTCAGCCGGATACCACATTGGCTCTCCGGCTTCGAACAGCGTCCTTTGAACCAGTAACTGCATGCATACGCGGCTCCGTTACAGTATATACACTTTCGCTCGACGACTGCCAGTGGGAGCAATCAATCTCGGGCAATCGGAGCCTCTCGTCCATCGCCATCCCGGAAAAGCGTTACACCCTGTCGTCGCCGTGCGATTTTATATCCGCAACCGCGCGTTCGTCGGGCTTAAAAGCAAGAGCATAAATTACAGGCCGCAACGACACGGCCTCGTAGCCGACCCAACGCGTTTGGTTGCGTCAATTCCAGTTGTTGGGCTGACTTAGTTCAGCGGAAGTGATCGCCACCTGGTTGGAACGTCCCCACATACACGCACACACTCGTACTGGTCCATCGTGCTGCTGCTGCGAACGACCTGGACCCCTCGATGGTGCTTTCTGCCGTGTGTTTCCGAATGTCGTATCAAACCGCGGATTCTTTGGGGTCGCGGAAGCCGGCCGTGCCAAACAGAGCGTGATTCCGATGTTACGGAGATTTTCCCCCCTCGTCGTGTTTTTTTTCTCACTGGCATCACGGAGAAAAGCTTGCCTCGTCACGTGCCCATTGATGGTGAACCCCTTGAAGGAACCTTACACTACGGTGACTAGTTTTATGGCAATGATGTATCGAATTAGAAATTTGTTCTGTGGAAAAGCCTATTCTCTCACACTTGTCCACCTTGCACCTTTCAGTATAATTGTTACGGAACGTAACGTCATACTGCTCCGTAACGCTGTTTCGCTGTCACCGCTTCGCTGCTATATTGTCATGCCATAATGCACTGCCATAAAATGGACAGCGCATGAGCCGGTGTAAGAGCGGTCTACAAAACATGTAATAGACTAGTTTTACGGTTCTCGCCATCCGGAAGTAGCAGAAAAAATATTTCACTTCGTGTTTTACGATCTGACCTCTAACAACAATTGGGCTCTAACAACTCTAAGAAGGGCGAGCAACATTTGCCGTGAAGCCTTAAACAAATATCACCAACACCAGGGAGCCAACAAGTCGACGGTTTGCTCTATACGGTGGCTCGAGCATACTAACTCTCTGAATAACGGCGTGCGCTTGTAACGTATACTTTCTAATTAAATTGGACGAAGGGAAGACACACTGAAAATGTTGATGCGAGCTCCTCACATGCACCCGTTCCCTAACGATGGTGTTAAGCTGGGCTAGGTAGGTATGTATATCGATCGATAATGTACAAACGGTACGGGCCACAACTTTTTACAGGGCAGAACACAACGAATAGAAATTGATGAAATGAAAGAATTAGTTCTTCGTTCTTCAGCTCAAGGGTTTACCAACAGAAAAATATAATATTTTGATTCCAACATTTTCAACATGCAACGGCAACAAACCGGCCGCTCACACAATTTGCCGTCCGTATGAAATAAACCATGTTCCTCTTTCTTGCCACGAACATGTTTCCGACGGCGACAACAATCTGCTCCCTCTTTGCGCTTGCCTTCGGCAGGGTGTTGAGAGGGTGTGGGGAGGGGAGGGGGGGAGGTGCTTTTGCAGTTGTTTTACCTTAAAACCATGAAAACAAAACACAACCAACACACGCACACTGTGGGCATAAAGCAACGGTGATCAACCGCTCACTCGCTCGGCGCATCTAGTACGGTATTATTCGTGCGTTCGCGGGTTTTTCTTACGTGCGGCTTTCCCGTTCCAACTAAGACAGGTTCTAGTTCGGTTTACGATGGAACTGATCCTATCCCATGCTCCAATTCCGGCGTTATTCGGCATCGACAGATTTCGATGCAGGTTGAAATAGCCCTGTACTACTTGTGAGCTCTCTAACAATGAAATAAGTTTACAACTATTGGTATATTTACAACATTTCTCTCTAACGCAGACGTATCGGTCTAATGTTGAACAAAATTGAAACACTAACTTGCAAACTGAAGCAGTACCACTAACTTACACACTGAAGCAGTACCACATCCCGGTGCGGCCGAACCCATTCACTTACATTGAAAAATGTGAACTTGATCTAGTTGCTTGTCCCCTGTCAACATTCCTCTCTCTCTTGCCAGCTTCAAACGACAGGAGAAAGTTGTTTGACTGCTAGCCGCTTGCTAATTTCACTTTGGAACCGGACACAAATTTATGCTTCTGGTCGCCGCCACAACCGGAAGGATCATGTGTCGATAGATCTTTTCCTTTATTCTAGTTGCACATAGCTTTATCATCCATTGATCGGATCATTAGACAACGAGAGAGGAAGAGAAGGAGAGAGAGATAGAGAGAGAGAGGGAGAAAGAGAGATAGAGAGAGAGAGAGAGGGAGAAAGAGAGAAAGAGAAAGAGAGAGAGAGAGAGAGAGAGAGAGAGAGAGCTCGGAGAAAATTGCTGGAAGTCAAAAGTAACGGCGACGACTCGCTGCAGCAGCGACTAGAACAGACTCATGGCATCTCTTGTGCTGTGCATATCCCAAAGTTCAACATCTCGCCAACAATGTACGAACTTTATGCAACAATCCGGAAGAAAATCCGTATGGCGTATCGTATCGTGAGGCGATGTTACCAATTTAATCCGCGCGTTCCGCATTGTTGAAAAGCACATTTGAAAGCTAGCCGACGTGTCGCTTACATGTATAGGCGCTGCATAATGCAAATACCGGCCATAGTACAAGGGCACGAAAAGTCTCACCAAGCGGTTCCCAGCATTCGGCACGGAACATAATTTTCCTCAGCGCGAAACCCAGAGGGAACAGGAAAATTTATACAATCTACACTGCCTTTATAACGCTGGATATGAACGAACACAATTTTCCGAATCTCCTGCGGTAGAAGTCTGACTTCATCGGGGTGTTGATTCTTCGAGAAAAGCGACCTGAATCAGAGGTACTCTCTCTATCTTCTCCGTAGGCTTCGGTAGTATCGGTGCGCTAGACCCCGGGGATCACATTTTCAGCTTAGGGAACATCCCCGAAAATCCTCTCCAAAATCCAATGGACCCATTTTTTGCCCGCTAATAATGTACCTATAGAGCGTGTGGCCTAAATTTACTCGGTGCCCGGAAAACCCCCCCTCGCGCGCATGTGCAAGGTAAAAAAGAACTGAAGAAAAAGGAACTCGTCGAAGAAAAGCAAAGCCAAAAAAAAGCTGGAAAATTTAACCCAAAAAACAGGTTGCTGGCTCTCGTCTACGGAGCCGACTCCGTTTGGGAGTTGTAAGCGCTGATTCTGTTTTGGGAACAGCAGCTCAGACGGCAAGCACCAGAACAGCTGGTTTTCAATCGTTCGTTCCGGTGGATATAAGAAGGGAAGGAAACCAGCCAATGGCGCATAGATGGTTGGAAGCAGCAGAAAAGCAGGTTTGCTTCATCGACCCAATTTTTCGGCCCATTGGAGAAGAGTCTTCCGCGTGGCGTGGCGTGTCTGTAACCGTTTTCTTGTTCCCGACACATTCTTCATTTCTACATTCCACCATCGACTCGAACAACTTAGGGAGGTTTATGTTAGCGGCGTTTTTTTTATTCAAAAAAGTCTTCAATGTGTTCAGCCCAGTCCGAAATCTGAACAATCACAACAGGAGTTGGATGGATTTTCAATCCATGGAAGCGAAACGAGTGGTCCCGGGGCTTTCGTTGTGTTTAATCCAAAATATCGATCAACTGCGAAATCGGGACTCCCTTTTTCCATTCTACTGCTCTCGCTTCTCCAACGAGATGCGTACAAGAAGATCACCATCGATATCGGAGCGCAGATGGCTTGAGTTCTGTTATCAACTTAACGGAACCAAAGCCGCCGAATTATCCTGATTGACTTAGACTAAACTTCCCTCTATGCACACAATAAATTTAACGCAGATACCCCAGCCAACGTAACGGCCAAAAATAAAATAAATAAAAAAGCACGCACACACATATTTGGCGAGGCGCAACTATAAGGCCATGTACAATGCCGTCTATATTCCGTTATGCAACTGCGCTGTTTACAAATTTTCCGAAGGCGTTTTCCCTCCCGTTCGTCACGGCTCAGTTGATCGGATTGGAGGAAGGAAATGAAATAATCTGGATTGCTAGTTTGTTAGCTTACAATTACGGGCCCCCGGGAACAGTGATAACCATGTATTTGCTGGTTGATTTTGTATTTGCGAAAGAACATACGTTGTATCGCTAGCATATATTGTGTTTACGCTTGACATCTGAAAACCAATAATCAATGCTTGCTTTTCAGCATTTGCAAAACCTTAGAAAATTGTCCCAAGCAAAAAAAGAACCATTATTGCTATGCTTGGCTGTGCACGTTGAAAAATCATCTATCCCAGCAAACCAACCAACGCCATTGAGGATCCATTCTAAGCCCAATCTCGCCAGATAATAATAATAATAACTCCGTTTAGTTTAACGAATCGAAGAATGTGTCATTGTTATCGCTGGCGAAGGAAGTTATTCGCTGAGGGACCGATTAGCAGGTATTGAAGTAGCTATTCCAAGAGCATACCATGGGTGTGAAGTAAACGTGGTGAATCAATTTAGCCCGGAGATAAGATAGCGATTCTTCTTGTATGCACAGTGTAAAGTGTAAAACTGGGTTGGTTTACAACAAGAGGTGCAGTAGCTATGAAATAGGTAATACACAGATGATTGAAAGCATTCGAAATTGATGATCTCATCGGATGTCTTGATGACTTGAGCCGCATATGTAACCCTTCTCCTTAATGTGTAATGTAAATTTAAACCGCGTATGAGTCCCAGGAAGATACAGAGATAGGAAGCGCAAGAGAGAATACGCGACGAACTCACACTCATGACCTACCTCGTCCATCGGGAAGTCGTAGCATTCGGCGATCTTCTGGTACAGCTCCTTCACGCTGGCGAACCCGGTAATGAAGCCAGTGGGACTACCGTGGGCCAGCTGGCAGTTGAACACCAGCTGCGGCTTGGTGACGGTCGACGACTCCACCTGGCCACCGTTCGTGCCCATGGTGTCGTGCTGGTGTTGGTGTTGGATCGTAGGCGCTGTTGGGATCGGAGGGTTTTTGTAGTTGTTGTTATCGTGGTACGGATGATGCGGATCCTTGGTCATCGGTGGCGAGGGATTGGATATTTTGGTGCTTTTCTTATTGAACAACGGCATCGTGGCGCGGATAAAACTGCGTTTTGGTTTTAGTTATTCACTCAGCACAAACTCACACGGTTCAGGTTAACTAATTTGTTTTCTTTTCTTATGTAGCGCGCGACAGTTGACGTTGCATAGAAAACAGGAGGCAAGAGAGAAATTGGAAAAGTCGGAAAATAAAGCCAATCAAACACTTTCTAACACCAGAGAACGCGCCACACGTTTACAGAAGAAAAACTATGATGTGTACACTATTGTGCTGCTTTTAAGCAGTACCTCCAGATGTTGACCCGAAGCTATTAGTTACAGTACAGTACGCTAGAGGCCAGAGAAACCAGAATTGTAAGTAGACCGTTGGTTTGGCTAAGCTAATTGCGAAGAGGATGGGAAAGAGACAGAACGGTTTGAAGAAAGAGAAACAGAAGAAATTGTAGGGCACACATTAAATATCGCACACTGTCGAAGCAACACTGAGAAACTGCACCCCGTCCGACCAACCCACGCTGGCAAGAGTCGTAGCCAGCCGTTATCTAGCAGACAGCATCACACGGTCAATTTGCATTGCTTTTCAAATATTTGCACGAGCCACGAATACGATGGGTTCACTATTTGGATGGCGCCAGGTGAAAACTGAGATTTTTGTGCTGCTAGAACCGACACCAAGGTTTAACTGAAACCATTGAAACGCGATCACTATATATTTTACAACGAGCTGGTGATCATACCGATCGTCCTTTCTTGTACACGCCTGATTATTGCAGTGACTCTTTGCGGCTTGATTCCGTCGAATGTGAAACCATGTTTTTCTCCTCAACTCATCGGAGACCGCTTATCGGGTGCTTCACCATATCGTCTACTGATAAGCTCAAATGTACACTATACACACTGCTGATAAAACAAGCCGCGGCCACATGCTTCTTGTGACTTAGTAGGGCCAGCGTAGATAGAAAACGATACGCTAGATAAAGATGGTAAAATTTGTACTTAAATATCAACCAACGTACCGGCAATTGAAAACGGCCACAGGCTATACTTTGCCCACATGGAATTTTTGTACAAACCAGCAGAAATTTACGCCAAAACTTTGACAGCTCGCTGACAACGAACACTGGATGTAATTGGAGCGTTTGTCGTTTACCGACAGCCACTGAAAATGCGAGCGTTGTAATAACGATCGATGTTATCGGTCGATCGCACAACGCTGGGTGGCCGTAAAAGGTGCAATCAACGTCGTTCACTGAGGCAGTGGCAGCAAGCTGAAGGCCAACCTTCGAGCGTTCTCGGCTGTTATGAACCGTTACCGTTCCGAACAGCCTACCAGCAGCGTAGAATGATGTTATGCAGCACAAAAGCTATGACGGTTTGTTGTTTCACTTGACCGCGCGAGTTTTTTTCCAGTAGCTAAACGGATACGACGGAGGGAAAAACCACCTGAAGTTCACCGCTCGCACGCACACCAACATTCACACGCCGCGCGATACTATTGCCCCTCTCGAGTGCTGAAGCACATGAGGGGGTTGGAAACGTAACACAAAGCTACTCTTCCTTATATCGCGGTAGGTATACCTACGAATATATTCGCATCAGTGTAGTAGAACAAGCTTATTGCACTCTGATCTCACTGGGGCTCCGATTTTCTCACTATGAACCCTAGCAGTTTTTCTTTTTATTATCGCAGTTTCCACGGCAAAAACGTTACTATTACCGACTGTGTACCGTTCTTGGCTCGTTGGTGCTATAGTGCTGCTATTGAATGTTTCTTCCTCCAAGGTTTTTTCTAGTTGGAGCAGCTGGAGGAACACAACATGCAAGGTAGTTTACCCTTGCCCGACCAAGAGAGATAGACGCGCGTTGTGTACCGTTCGCCGACTGGCAAATGACTGTGGGACGTTGCGAGTCGCTGCCAGCACAAAGTGAGAAGTACAATGTGGGAAGTGGGAAGCCGTCCGGTCTGGCCGTCCGCCGGCGACCCGAACGCACGATCGTTTATAGCGTCCCCTGATCCTCCACCGTATAACTCTCACGCTCCACACGCTGGACGAACGCCAGATACTGTTGTAGCTGTGCGCTGCGCCTCGCAGTGCGCGAGTGAAATGTGAAAAGAGAATCCAGCCTGACTGCTCCCTCGCCATCTCCGGGTTCCCCTTGTTGCTTCCAATTACTATTATCGATTTTTTGACGTTTCCGATGCTGTGGTTATCTCATACGGCATCTTCAGATTGGAGAATATAGGTAAGAGAAGAGCGAGAGAGAGCTTCTTTACTTCCTTCCTTCATTTCAAGCCGCCCTAATCGATTTCATATTTTTTGAACCTGATTCGGCAATAGTACCGAATATTTTACATCGGCTTCTGATCGCGACAAATTAGCAGAGGATTTACTGGATCACTGCCTGCGTAACGTGCCGTTTCTGCTTTACCATGATGCACCCCTTTAGTGCTACGTTGCGGGGCAAACGAGTGCTCATTGTTTCATCGGCAGTTTCTATGCATGACCCCGTGTCTACTTTATTGCTGCCATTCCTTCACGTTTTTTTGGTGACTGCTATTTGCATTAGAACGAACGTTAGGGCTCGAGATTGTCCCGTTCTACGAATGATGGAGATGTGTTTGAATTTAGTTTTTCGCCTATGGAAATATGAAATGGCGAGTTCACCGTCCTCCAGTTCCTCACTACCAGCTCTTCCCTCCGTTTTCACTCAAGCATACAGGTATGCGTGATCCAGTTCCGATTCGAAAAGTCGCTGCAGTCACACGAGCTTCGTTCGACACGTTTCGTGCTTCTTCTCAGGCTATCGCAATAATGTGCGCATGTGGCAAATCAAATGTGCGTGAACAGGTTGTTTCTAAAGGGCCAGCATGGCCATGAGGACGGTGGCCCAGTTCTTTCACCTCATGACATTATAAGGAAGATAAAAGTTGGTAATTGCAAGGAAAAATCAATCGGCCGACCGACGACGACACGATCAGTCACCGTATCATCGTTTTTAACGGCAGCACGCTACAACCGCTCAACTGGTGAAATTGCACGTCAAATCGCGCCGTCTACAGCGTGGAGGTCATCGACCAGCTTTCACAAGACCATCACTGATCGACGACGATGCAAGCTGAGGGCGCAGCTAGGCGCACGCAGAGGTAAATCGTTGAGAGCGATTCACAGTCGTATACTTCCGATGGAAATCCGGACCGGATGCTGCCCACTATCTAGCTCTGTAGTTATATGTAGAAGGCTCTGTGGAAGCGACGCGTGGTACGGCAATTTACAGCCCATGTTACGCATCACAAGACAGTCCATTATCGCCGTCCTGAGAAGAATTTCAAGAATTTTTCTCGGAAATTATTCCGAGCGACCAATATCACCTTCCACTGCGTTTCTGTATTGCTGTTTTCAAGCATTTCAAAGCTCACGAAAAAATTTGCACCTTTAGATAAAAAATGCATACTTACAATTTTTCTAAATAAAATATAGTTCACAGAATTTGGTTTGTTTGAAAGCTTCGAATGATGGAAACGCTACGTTCGCAATAAAATGTAATTATAGATACTCACCCCAACAAACCTACATCAATTTTAAGAACACTTTCCTTAAATCGCTCTATGGTTTAATTATTCAGTAAATTTCTCAATTTTTTATTGCAACGAACATGTGTATGTGTTTCTTTTTTTTTGTTATTCTCTCCTTGTTTTTCAATAATTCCAGAGATGCTGTTCTTTGTCCATTAAATCAATCGTTTCCTCCCTGCCTTTCTTTCTATTCTGCAGTTGCTCCTTGAACACGTAGCGATCCTACTGCTGCTGTTTGTTTTTGAGAAGTTTATCCTTGAGTAATGATTCTCTTGCTAGACCGCATCTAGTGCGACTGATGATGTTTGTTAAAGACTACGCTAGTCTTCCGTCGATTTATGTTTCATTCAACATTTAACTTAACGCGTTTTGGCGTGAATACTCGTTAAACTCAGATCTTTTTGTACGCTTTAATCTCGATTTTTGTTAATAGTTTTCTTTGTTTTACGCTTCCTTCCTTCTTTCTTTCTCTCTCTCGCTCTCTCTCACTCTTTCTTTTCTCATTTTATATCTCTCGATTTTTCACTGACACTTCGTTCTTCTAATGTATGGATTCTCTCACACTCCTTCACCCATTTTTTTAAGTTCTATTGTTCTCAACTATTTTTATGATGTACGACTTTTCATCAGGTTTTATACTGCTTATTTGTTCATGTACGTGGTTTTTTTCTACTATACGATTTAATTATTCGCTGTAAATTTTGGGATCGTAGTACTGCATTGTGTAATTCACATATTTCTTTCTTCGTTTCTCTGTTTAAAATTACACTATGCTACTGTATTTTATCGTATTTACCTTTGTTTCACTGATTTTAGTGTCAGCAATTTCGAATGGAGAAAACTTCATTCTACTCTACGCCTTAGCATTTTGTGTTTTTTGTGTTTTATTGAGTCTTCCGTCAGGATTAGTTTTTTCTCATCATTCTCAGCCCAGTTGATAAATAATTGGGGACAATCAAAAAACGCCAATAAACAATGTTTCGAACAATTATTGTTTTACAGCATGAAATAATGCGTCGGCGGTATTTCGAGGCCACATTCGCCTTGAAAAAATGTTCCTGGCTACCGGAGATACGATGACACTCTCTTATCTTCCGGAACATAACCATTGGAGTGATTCTGAAGGAAACATGGTCATTCTCTACAGCCATTTGTGTTTCACGGCAACATTTATCAATAGGCAAAAGCGATACTGCTTTCGGTATACGTAAACGTGTACTTTTAGAAACGCAGTAAACATATACTCGTTAATCATATACTCGTATGCGTTTTTATCATTGTGAAATGTTTTTACTAAGTTACCATCGTTCCAGTTGTAGATGCAATTACCGAATGAATGAAAGTTCTTAGAAATCAATAAACAGTAGACACTTCTAATCCTTTTGTAACAAACAAATTACCTCAACAGCAGAAAAAAGTTATTTTTAAGAAAGGTAAAGAGAGAGAGAGAGAGAGAACGGAAGAGAGAGAGAGAGGGGAGAGAAATAGCGAGTGATATATAATAAATAAATATATATATAAGAAGGGACCATGTCACGAGAAGTTAAAAATAGTAAATGAAAAGATTAAAAGGGAGCGAAGAGAAACTACTAGATTGGTGTTGTTTGAAAGCGTTACATCATCTTTTTGGTATGGTTTGTTTTCCTTCACGAACTGTTTTTGCTATCGATTATTTTCTTCCTTTTTCCTCTTTGTTTTTGTAAATCCTTGCAGCGGTGGGACACGAATAACAGCGTTCTCTCCTTTAAAAAAAGGGCCAAGAACTCGAGATACAGACGAAGTGGCGGAGTCGAAGCCAGGACTGTCCACTGCCCAAATAGAGAATATACATTTTCTGATTAAATTCAAACCCGTTTACCTAGTTTTAACTACTGTGACAAACATGTCAAGCAAGTGTCTTAAGGAGAGTGAGAGCAATAAAAGCAAGCCTCACGTTGGTGGGCCTGTCTGCAAGATAGAATTAACTGATATTTCGCCGGACTCAATTTGGTTTCTCTCGTTGTCATTAGTAAGTAGGTTGAATGAAGTTAAAAGACGATTAATAGTTAGCTTTTATCAACTTGTGTTTATTTTAAGATCTTCCTTATATAATTTCGAAAGCCATCACTTGTTTTTGTATCATGTGTATCGTGTTCTGTTTACGATTGTATTTGGTAGTGTCTTCGTGTCGTTCATTGTTAGCTTTTTGTTCTGCGTCTCGATCCGCCTCGATAAGCGTCACATCATCCGGGCTTTTGTACATCTGCAACCCAAAACGATGTTTGTATCCCTAGCCCTAGCAATTTCGATCCACCCGTGCGTTTCCGGCGAAGGGCCAAAATGGTGATCATGTCTAAATTAATGCGTGCTTTTCTTCAAGTCGATTCTCAATTTGTGGAGAAACAACAAATTAATTGAACACTAAAAGAATTGTTATGAACGTAATCATGGATCTTTGGCCAAATTGCGATGTTCAATCACTATAACCAGGTTAGCGCGCTATGTTGTACATCTCCGATCTGTACTGCCGCGCATAATTCATTACTGAAGTTTCGTTTTTCTTGCGATTATCGAAAACACATGAGGTGCTGCTTAACTTTTGACGGGATCGCTGCGAGTGACGGGATGATGGCAGCTGACACTAGTTGATTTACATTTGCCGTTCCTCGGCGTGTGTGAGTGTGGTTTGTATAAGAATGTGTAGTGTACTTGTTATGTAGGTGTCGGTTTCTTTCTTTTCATAGCAGCGAACTTCTAGTTACTGAAGAGAGGATTACTTTTCTCCTTTGTTTTGTCTGTTTTACTTTCATTTAACTTCTCAATAACTTCAAAATGGACTTACGATTAAATGCAACAATTTACACGTTTTCTTCTGGTTTTGTTATTCCCATGTGTGTGCTTTCTATATGTTCTGTACGATGTTGTATCTTCCTTCGCGATGTTTGTTCTTGTTTCACATTGTGTTGTGTATGTGTGTGTGTCATCTTTGTACGTACTGTGTTTGCGGAGAGACATGTGATTGTTTTTATTACTCGCGATATGTTTAATCGCGAGATTATTCGGTGTATGGAGCAGATTTATTTTATTTGGGATACATTCTTTCGTGTTCTTTACGTGTCAAGGACTATAATAGAATCAAGCGAATATGCTCTGCTATCTGCATCAAATCTATGCTGTTCGTTTTTCGTCGATTGTTTCGATCAAGTATCAACATCAAGAGTTCAAAGAAAAATCAACTGCTTACTTTAGAAAGAAGTTTGTGAACAGGTTTTTTTTTTGGTTTTGCTAGGCGAAAGTTTTAAACTAAATTTTTTAATTCTTTAAGTTGTTCACTGCACTCGAAAGCTGTTAGTCGGTTTTTCTGTCTCTTTCTGTATCCTTTCAATATTCCATTTTCTTTCGTCCATCCCCCGACATTTGTCTTATAAGTGTGTGATGAAAGCTGTAGGTGTATATTCATGATTTAATTTTGGCTGATTTCTAGCCTTATAATGCACGAAGCGTGTAGCAGAATTTGACGTTATAATTTGCATTTGCACGACCTTCATTTACTTTCGTATGCCCCATCTAACTGGAAAACTAAGGCTGTATTCCAGTGCAAAAAACACAAAAAGGGCGGGCGGTAAGTATTAGCAGAAAGGGTAGTTTTTTTTTGCATAGAATCACCTCGCCTTCGACAACACACACACACATTCAGCATACCATCAAACGATAGCGTAAAACCACGCCAAAAGTGCATATTACATGTTTGAGTTTTGCGAACACTTCACCCCTGGGGCAGAGGGTTAATGTCTCAGTGCATAAACTCTGATGCTTTGCTGCAATAAGATACACCTTGGTAATATGCTCATCAAATTATTGTGTGAAAGCGACCGTTGCCCTTCCCATCGCTCTGTCACTGTTTGTTACTGTTTGTTCTGCTTTGTAAGTTTTGCTTATCTTCTCATTTTTACTGCTTCGGGCACACCTTCAACATTTCTCCACCATGCTTTAATAATCCTCTTTTGCGATACTTTTAACGCTCCTTCCTGTCTGCTTCTTTAATTGATGCAAGAGAAATAGAGAAAAAATATATACTGTACAATAGAGTGCCCTAATCGCGCTCTCAAGTAGTGTAATTCTACAATTTCGCTATCGCAAATTCAGCAATTTTGCTTTCGTATTTTAAACTACCACAAATCGGAAGATGTTAAATTTGTTTCTCTCTCCTACTTTCTTTCGCCGTCTGTCTTCTTCTCTATCTCAAACTCTCCGACTACCCCAGCTCATCTCCTCCTCTCTTTCTCTGCCTAGCTGTCGTTACAATGATGAATTTTGGTGCGGTGCTTTCTTATTCCGTAAACTCTATGACGCTCGTTAGCTCGTCGTGTATTTTTTGTGGAATTGATTAGGATTATCTTGCAAATTCAACTCCCTGCAATGGCTGTGTACTGCGCTTCGTTTTAGTACTACCATGGGGGGTGAGTGTGGTGTATGAATTGAGAGTAACGTTGCGTCCTTGCCGCTGATGGAACAAAGGACCGTGTCTATGTGTGTATGTTTTAGTTTCGTTTCGATTTGTTTAGTTCCTTCCTTATGATGTTGCATTATCACACTAACTCGGGCTATATGGTGTGCACTGCTCGACTTCCTAATTTGGTTTTTTATTTGTTGCTAGCTTGCTTCAAACGGTACCCACTTTTAAAGATATATAGTTTGCTTTTAATAACTATTTAAGTGAATAGACTATGTTTTTGTGTTTTTTTCTCGCATTTTCGCTTTAGATGCTATAGGCATATAATGCATATATACGCATTATATATAGCATGTATGTATGTATGCATACATATACGATGTATATATAAGTATATATAGTTTTATTATAATAACTATCAACCAGCAACTCTTTGCGACCTGCCATTTTTTATCTTTCGTCGATGCTCTTGAAATGTGATTCCTTTGTTCTGCATGTGTTCATCAAACGTACCACGTTGTGTCCACAACTCTATCGGATTTATTTAAGAAATGCAACAGTACATATTCATTCATATGTTACCTAAATGTGAACTGTGTATGCCTTTGGTTTTCTGCAAACATCTATATCTTCGCTTCTGGTCAACATCCTACCTTAGATTTTGTAGGTTTACGGGCATCGAGTGCGCATTTCTCCAAATACTTCGCACTTTTCAAATACATTATTGTTTAACTAATTATTTGCTTAGATGTTACGCACCGAATCAGCGCGAATCGCTATGCTTTTCTCATGTACATGTCATACGGTTTGTTTGTTTCTTCTTTTTTTCTGTATGTTCATTTTTCCCATACGGCTTCCTGCTCCAGGAATAGAACTCGTGATCTGGTAGAACGAAACATGCTTTTAACCAATAGTAGACGATTTAGTGTGCCAGATGTAAAATTATAAAAATTATGCTAGACGAGACGCGAAAAGAAACCGTCTTGCGCGTACCACACATTAATATTTATGCGCTCTACTCTTGTTTGCAAAGACAGCCCACATAGACGACCATGCTCCTTGCACATAAAACAATTGACAAAACAGTATTACACAATTTTCCGTCTCTAGTGTGATTAGCCTGTGAGAAGACCGGATGGTTCCTTATTTCCATCGTTCGCATCGCTTCATGACACACGTTCGTTTTGGAATATGTGGAAAACCCTTCATGTGATCTCAGCTGAACAACTCACTAACGTTACATGTACTATTGTTTTAGCATAGGAAGGTTTGCTTTTTGAAATGTTTTTTTCTGTGGTTTTCCGCATTTTTTGTAGTTGCATGGGGTTAGTTGCATGGGGCGGCTCTCTGTGTAATACGATTTTAGGCTGGTGTATTTGAGGCTGGTTGCATCGTACATAATCGCAAACAAATGTTAAACGATAACATCATGAAACATCTAGCGATTTGTTGATTTTGGGGCCTCAATCGTATCAAGTGATTAATACCGGGACAGAAACTAAATTTGTACTCTGGGATCACAAAAGCCTAAGCATAAAAATGGCCTCGCGAAGCAAAATTAAACATATTAGGTTTCAATGCTACCTCCTCTTGCTGGCTTCGAGCATCGAGCTCTAGACCACGAAGACACGCAACCACTTCCATTGAAAAAGGGATAGTTCGGATAAATTGACTTTACTTTCACGTGCACGGACCGCATGGTCGTATATGCTTTAACCAAGCCAAAGCGGTTACACCAACAATATAGACCCTTCAACTTTTCCTTGAATCGGCGGCGTGCTATGTTCCTTTAAATGTTAAACAAAAAAATGTGTGTGTGTGTGTGTGTGTGTGTGTGTTTATCTGTTTGCTCTATCATCCCCGTGTATATTGCATTTCTATAGACGTATCACCTTCGCCAAAATAGACTAATGTTTTACTTTGTATTATCGCTTCCCTTTACCTATTTGTTGACTTTTACTCTATTGTTCCTAATCCACAGCTCATTCGAGACAAATAGAGAACGACAGAGTGTATGTTTGCGTGTGGGTATGCTTTTTTTAAGTTAAGAGACGTTTGTTTCGATTTAATTATTATCACACATTTTCTTGAACATACTTCACGACGCTGAATTGTTTTGCTTGCTTTGCAATAGTTGTTTTTTGTTTCTGTTGCATGTTTTACACCTAATCGTTAATGTAATTGCAATATTAGATGATTCTGTCCTTTTCATTATTAGGCTGATGAAACGGCGTTTCTTTATTTTACTTGAGAGCAGAGCAAATCGATTTACAGAGCTGACTCCATTCGCGATCGTATCGAACACCATTTGTTTACAATTACGATGCCGGTGTATTTCGCTATGAAATTAAAATGGCAACTCCTACGGAGCCTAACGTGCGACCCAAAAGTACTTTGAAATCAAATGAACGTGACACTGGAAACCAGCTGCACAATGTTCGATTGCTAAACTCGTCAAATGCTTATCTGTTCGAGATTATTGCCACACACATGGTATTAAATACATATTATTTGTCTCACTTGCATGCACGCGACGAAAAACATACTCGATACTGCCCTTTTACCCCGAGAGTGCATCAAATATAGAGGTGCTGGCATTTCCGGTGCACTAGCTCTACGAATATCTTCAATGCTATTTTACTTTTCGTGTGTTACTAAGCATTATTTCACATTGTAAACACAACAACGCTTCCTCTATATTCCTCCATCCCACATAACAATAAAATATTTTGAAGAACGCACGGGAAAGATAGGCGATAATTGCTTCTCAAGAAAAATCAAAACGCCAGGGAATTGCGCAAACGATCAAGAACGTTCAGCCTCTCACGAAACATATGAAAGCTATGAATCTGTGGGTCATGTTAGATGTAATGATCCTTGTGTAATGTTCCTGGGATCAAATGAATGGCTTACGTTACTCCGACTTGTGTGTTTTTAGAGGTGTTATTGATGTTGGTGTTTCTGTTATGCCACACGGCTGTTTACCATACTGTTGGTGCTGAGTGCATTCTCCGAAATGGAACTATCTGTCTCTAATTGTTGATGGTATTGGAGTATCAGTACTCGCGTCATCTGGAAAGAATAAGGAGAGGATTAGTAAATTTGCCATCATCAAAACGCAAATCGAATGATTTTCGTGTGGAAAGCGCTTGGAGAGTATTTTCCGTGATGATTTTTTGTGATGATTGTGTGTGTAATGTAGTGTTCTAGATTTGATGAAACATAAAAATATACTCACTTTAAGGTAAATTGAAGGCTAACATAAACAACTAAAACCCAACTTCGCAAACCAATCGATTGTGTACAGGCGTTTTCAGCTTCGGCGACCGAAATTGAAACCATATTGCAACGATGGAGCTCTCTCCAATCCTTATGTAAATTGTTTTAGACTAGCCTCCTGAATAATCGATGAATTTTAAAATACATATCGGTGGGACCCTCACTACGACTTGCTACGATTTCACTAGAACAGCGATAATGCAAAATGTTTGAAGCAATCTCACTCCGGTTGATACTCACGTATATCGAGCTGATATTGATTTTCCGAGAGCATGATTAACATAGATGTTTACAGACCATTTGCGCCGGACTTTTCGATAAGCATTCGGCAGAAAACAGTCGATCACAATTGCACACAGACAGACAGACGACAAAGAGGTGTGGTAAAGTTTTCTACCTTTACAATGTTAGTCTAGTATTCTATAGCTCGGAATGAACAATCTCGGGTGGCTTCATTGTGCTTAACAAGAGGCTTGTCTGTTAAAAGCTATGAAGACCATATGATCTCACACCACAATCGACGATAGACTATCCGTCTGCTTCTCTTCTGGTGAGTGTGAATTCACCATTTAGGTTTATTTTTGATCCCCTTCCTTTTTGCTACTCTCTCTTTCTCTGTTACACTTTCTCTTGCAACTTTACTGGCCGCTTATCCTTTTTAGAAACCGAAGTAGCCTACGATGGTTGATGCAACCACGATCAGCAGAATGCTAAGACATACCAGAATTATGATCTTCTTCTGCGCGATCGAAGCAGATGTCGATGGAGTATTGTAGATGATACGCACGAGTTGGCCATTGGATGTCGGCGAAGGAAACAAATGACAAAAGACAAAAGAAGAAAAAGAAACCAAACACCATACGGTTAACTCCCTATAGTGGCCGGTGTGATCGTTCGAACATGAACGATCAAATAACTGTTACTATTGTTCACAAACAGATAAGCTAGACTGGTTACGCTCAAATGATATCCACTACAAAAGAACATTGAAAACCAACCAAATATGTTCATCAATTATTTTCTATTTGATATATAGTACACGACTACATCCTTCTATCTGTGAAAAAAAAACTTAGCATGTATCTACTAACCGCAACATTAGGTTGTATTTTCACTGTGTGCATGGTTTGCTAAACGAAAATTTATTTTATTGGCATTTGGGAAAGCATAAAACAACACTAGCTTAGTTATATTACAAACAACTTCTTCCCTCGAGGCTCTAGCGCATTCCATCGATAGAAGAATGAATGTAGGGCGCATTTCTTGATATCCACCTTCTCTAGAACAAACGGAGAACGCAACGCCACATCCGCAAAGCAAGACATCCGCGTTACCCGGTTTGGGCAAATGTTACTTTATTTTATGCAAACTACCAACTGTTGCTAGTTCATTCTCCTGTAAAAGTGGGCTTTCACGCGGCATGTGCTTCTCTCAGTCAAAGCATTTTTCTACACTGTCGAAATGTCTTTCATGATAACTACATGTATTTGTTTCCATAAATGTCAACACTAGCAGCCTGCTCCCGATGTAAAGTAAAAGCAGCATCTATCTATACAACGGTTCGAAAAAAAAAAACAATCTGTACTAAGGGTTGCTGTTTTCTAAAGCTGTGGCACGAAAAATGAGGTCGGAGCTATGCTGAACCATTTGATTGAAGTAACAATCAATATGCTGCCATCGCGGCATTTTCGGCGGCTCCTTCTCCTTTTCTCTTTCCGAGCATAGTATATAGCTTTCTAGGATAATTCGAGCCTAATCCGAAGCCAACTGGCTCGTTCAAACATTGTGGCCAATCGAGATCATATGGGTAACCAGCGTTTAGCCAGCACACACCAACTGCAATTCCATTTTTTGGCAGATCACTCTGACCTCGTTTTCGAATGTTTCTATCAGAAAAACACTACCCGGAGCACGTGGAAGGATTGGGATTTCAGAATTTCTGCTAAATTGTAGCATCACCGCGATTCTAAATAAGAACTATCTAGAAATCAATGTTTATCGTTTCGTTGCAAAAAAAAGCACACCACGATTTGCGTGTTACTAGATCCTGGTCCTAGTAGACGAAAAGTTCACTGACGAAAGCAGTTCCAAAAGACCCCTTAATGCTAAATGATTAACAACCCAAATCGAAATGCTTTAAAAAGAAACCCCTTCCCTTGAAGTGTTCCAACATATAGATTAACGCTACTTTAACTGTTACTCTAATGCAATACACGATGCACGCTGTTGCTAAGATAGCTCACACACACACATACGGGAACGACAAAAAAAGCCATCGAGTGAGTGCTAGTTGTACATTCTGTTAGGAGATTCCTCGACTATGCTGGTATAGGACCTCTAGTTGGATTAAAACTGAGAGTAACTTGTATGGTATTCGTGTGTGGTATTGTTGTGGAATGTGGTAATGGCGTATTGTGGTCGAGTATAGAATTAAACATTCATATAACGCTGACATTCATATGTACCTGTTGTAATTTACATGGTAATCAAGCAAAAGGGGACAGTTGCATTGGTGGGTAAGTATGAGAAAACGTTTTCTGTTCAGTCTGCATTCCATGGTTCGATTCCTATTACAGCTCTGTTGCGAAGGGTCTGTTGTTTCTACTGTTCTTGTTGTTTGTGAAATACTCTCTAACTGGTGTTTGTGCTGTTAGTGGCATCTATCTCTCAGTATTTTCTGCTCTTCTTCTGTAGTCCTTATTTGTAGTTTTGATTGCAGGACTTTTTGATTGCTTTTATTTCGTATGCTTCGTGTCATCATGAGCGGGTGGATTTCGATTTGTTCTTGGATTGGACAATTCGTCCATTGGACATATATGTTCATGCTCCTTCCCGACCACTACCCTTCTATTCTCTAATTTGGTAGTGATTCTCTTAGTGATGCCATGTTGAGTGTGGTAGGTTAGTTTTTTATGGTGTCTCGGTGTGATCTCTGTAATCCAGTCTAGGCGCTCAAGCGATTTATCGTAGATAGGGAAGAGGATTGGTGATTAGTACGCGTGATTGTGTGGATACAGAATTGTGGGTAGTGATGGTATTTGATTCAAATCGTGTCGCAGTTCAAGTAGAATTTGGCAATGGTGTCCATGCAGTGAACGCTCTTCTCTGGTATCGCTGATCGCATGCAAAACCAAAGTCCATTCGTTTTCTTTTAGTTGTTCCGGGTCGTTTTTGATCATCACACTTGTTCGTCGGCAGCACATTGTTCACGTAAAACATTCCACACGGCAAGGTTCGATGGTGGGATCACATCACCGATTGGATAACATCCGCAATCTTCCACCTGCCTCCATGAATTAAAGGGGACAGGAACCGAGAACTAGCAGGTACATGCTACTCAGCCGAGTTTCTACTCGCTATTGTCTCGGATCACTCACTTACGATCATCGGTCGCGAAGTGAGCCTAGACGCACGTAACGGAAAAATATATAGCGCCGTGTGGTTGAGTAACGAATTTATGTTTTTTGTTTAAATCTCTCTAAGCAAAGTTTACCCATGGTAAGATCCCGTAATTCGTCGTCAATATCGTTACGAAAGAAATTTGTTTCGCTTTGATTGCTCTTCGAAGATCGTTCACGAAAGGATTATTCCTTTGTCTTGTCCGTTTATCCGTGTAAAATGCGTATGAACTTCTCCATTATCCTCTTCTTTGCCTCGCATTTTGAGTTGATGAAGCGTTTGTGGTTGTGTCTGATTTTCTTTTACTTCAGAGATATAACTGGCGTTGCGCTCGCCGTCGCGTTCTGCTTTGCGTTTACGTTCTCTGTAATGAACATCTCCCGGGTGAGGTGCTGTTGTATTTTTTACGCTTCGGTCTTTCGCTTTCGACCGCTTTACATGAAGTAACTACTGACGTACGAGGCTACGATCAGCCCAAGCACGGTCAAACAGATCAGGATCATAATCTTCTTCTGCAGGGTTGTAAGTGCAACATATCAGCAACATCATTGTAGGTGTTCAAAGTGTATTTTTGTGATTTTTTTTTGTGAACGGTGAAAAAGAGAGAGATAGTTTTAGTTTAGTGGTTAAATTGCATAGTTGTTGGGATCACACTGATCCTAAATAGCTACAACTTAAAACCATAATCAATAAATATATTTAAAAAAGTCGTACAATAATAATTGAAGACATTCTTCAATAAAAACATTCTTGAAGTTTCTAATAAAATGGTTACAATAAAAACAGTACAAATTTGTTAGAAGGACGATTGTTATTACTGCCACAGTTAAGTAACCATTCATGGAAGGTATACTTTGATAAAGCATGCCAAATACACTCCAAATGCATACTTCGTACGGAATAAACAACAAATCAAGTAAATACTATGGACAAACAAAACGAAGGGAATGCTAAAGTAGGAAACGTACACAATATCTAAAACTAACAACAGATGCTCTCATAAAGGAATCGGTGTATTAAGTAATCAATCGTCGTAAGGGCAGGCATGCTTGTGAAAATCAGAGTTGAACATTGTTCAACCAATGTGATGTGAAGGTGTATAAATATTAAAAAGTAATGCCTATAACATAAATATAGGTATTAAACCATGAGTGAATGTGTAAGTTTCTTTCTGTTGAACCATGCGTTGAACCAACATGCGGGTGCTTATGGAAGCTTAATTTTGAATGAAAGCTTAGTTTCTCTGTTGATTACTTTCACTCATGTACAAACACAAAATATATAGAAATATATGTTTCAATGCGATATGAAAAAAACAGTATTTTGCTAAAACTAACAACCTATGAGTTAAGGCACGTTTGTTCTCTTAGTGAACTACTCATCTCAAAGCAACATGCACGCTTACATGCGTTCCGTTCATTCTTTTGATCTACCAATCCACACAATATTGGCAAAAACGTTGAACTTTTGTTCAACACTGCCACTCTTCTCCTGTGTAGAAACCCTCTAGCATGCAGACCATAAGGGAGGGATATTCTCCACGAATGGAATTTCTATCCATTCCCCAACAATGTTTTCGAAAGTTGAATGTT
This sequence comes from Anopheles plumbeus, assembly GCA_034621735.1. Lineage (NCBI taxonomy): Eukaryota > Metazoa > Arthropoda > Insecta > Diptera > Culicidae > Anopheles > Anopheles plumbeus. The sequence continues at coordinate 34,543,275 of JAOEFI010000006.1, forward strand.
TTTAGGATTTCATTAGGTATGAGCTTGAAACAGTAAGTGAGAAATAGTGAAAACAAAATTTTACCAACAATGTGGCCAGTTGAAATTGACAAAAATAAAACAATAAAGTATGTGGATTCCTAATTTAAAAGTTCTCTATCTTATATTGTTCAGCATTTATCACTTCACTACTGCGCTGGTAGCTTAACATTTCTTATATATATATTATCAGTTACTGCAATGAACGACCTTTTTTAAAACAACATCGCTTTCGCACGATGTTTTGTCCTTCTCTTTCGCGAACCATTTCAATAATTGAGCAGTTTGAGCTATGTCAACTGTGCTTTCATCACCAGCTTCGCTAACAGATCAGTTGGAATTGAATAGAAGTGATTGTTGGCCCGAATCAAGCAATGTTCTGTTTGTGTATTCAAATCAAATACAGTATGATGTATTATGCCCCCCATGAGAAGGGACAAAAGATGTGGAGTGCGGCTTAAGAGGTAAATGAAAAAACCATTTCAGAAAATAATGCAAACATAAAATACTTTTTTCCTATACATTTATTACACTCCCACGCCCTGGTCAACATGAATGCCCCCTTCTGGGCATTTTTCTTCTGACGCTTGTTTAAAACTTTTTCTCATTGCTATCATGGCTAGTATGCAGGTTCAAGGAATCACCAGGAGGATAACTTAGTGGAACCACATGAGTTTTCAGTAGTTGTTCTAATGTTTTAATTTACTAGACATAATATGTTCCTCGGCATTGTCTTCTCACCCACGATGTTCCTACGTTTGCCGAACAGTATTATTTCAATGTTTTCTAAATAGTCTCTTCGGTTTAGATCAGAAATGCGAAATGGGGGAATTTGTGCATACGTTTAATAACGCATTGATACCCCTCCGGATCCTACCACTGCTTGATGGTGATAAGGCGCGCTGCTGCCGGTCATATTGTAACACTAGCTAATGACATTATTGTTTACGGTTTACGACAGCTTAACTTTGACTTCTTTGTTTGTTCCTCGATGATGTGTTCGCTTAAGTGTACTAGATAACGAAAATAAGTATTAGTATGATGAGCGTTACCAACAGGCAAATTGCTATCATGACTTTTTTCTGTAAAAATAAAAAAGAAACGAAAAAACAAATGGAATAAAATTATATTACTCTTTGCGATATTGCGGCAAATTGATGGAGACTCTAAAATATCAATATGAACTACATACAGCACTTAGTATCGTGTCGTGAAAAAAGATTAAACATTTCTTCTCGTTGTTAGATGTATTACTGTATTAGTCTAGAAGACGCTTCTATAGTTTAAAGCGACGTATACATCCGAAGGGATGCAAAAGAAAACAAAAATGTCTGAACACTGATATTGTTATAGACGTATGTTAGTTAGCAGTCATTTATTAGTGGGCCAAAAAATTGATTCTATGACAACCTTCCGAAGCACCCAACGAAACTATGTGAATTCATTTGAGAGACACAAACGAAAACATATGTATATCAAAATTCAGTCTTTTCTAACATCCTACTACTCAGCTTATCGGAATTCTCTTTGATCGAACGGCACAGTTGTAAAAAGAAATTGCTACACATATCGCAACCATCCCAGGACACCAATAACAAATAACCTACCACTTGGCGGTGGCAAGTACTGCACTCCAATGTAACAATCGCTGCCATTTTGTTCAGTTGGATTGTGAACACACCCTTTACTCTACATGTTTTCATGGCGCGTTGAATGTGGCCTTACGAAAGGTAGATTGCCAGGAACACTACTAATATGACGATCGCTATTAGAATGCAAACAGCGATCCAGATTTTTTTCTGCAAAACAACGTGGAAAACGAAAAAAAGTAAAACATGGTTGCATATACCTTACAAGGGATGTCTTATGAGGACGGACAGGCAGACAGACACTTTTGGAACACCAATTCCAAAACGGATAACATTTTGCAACAAAACCGCCAGCCAGCATTTATGCATACTGTTTTACGTACAAGCACATGACATTGACGGATATAAACATGGACTTAGATAGTTGTTTTTACGACCCTGATAACCACATCAAACGCCACATCGATTCTGTACAAACGAAAGATGTTGAAACAAAGAAGGTGATAAACCAGCATTTCCAATGAACCTTTTTCCATTGGATATTATTGGAACTAGCCGTGTAATGATGGTTCTCTTTTTGATTGAGCAATATTTAAAAACACTAATAACAACGAAACAATAGAGAGTGCACAATCTTCTTGGAACACGGAACTGAGCATCTTTGCCGTTACGTTCTGGCTGCGAAACCACGAAACATTCCAACGTCGTGGGAAGTGGGCAGCTGGCCAAACACGAAACATTCCCAACGACCGCTGACCATTCACCTCCGGTAATCCGGTGCAGCAAACTAACGATAATAAAATATACACTACCAACTACAGACGATGCCATATAACTATTGATCAAAATATTTTCCCAACACGAGGAACGTATGGCTATATGCCAAAGGAATCTTTTGAGTTTTTCTTCGTAGGGCTTCAAGCCCTATCTAAACAAGTGTGGATTAGAGTTTCATGTACATCGTTCAAACATACACTGTTTGGCATCCTAATCTTTCTGAGAACAATAAAAACAACAGAAGAATGCACGCGAAGTCTCATGTATTAATTTTGCGAAACGTTCCTAGTTTGATTAAAGCATTCGAAACACGGAACTTAAACAGAATTTTCAGAATCAGACATTGTCAGAATCTTTGGAAGTTGTCAAGAATCCGGGTTAATGTAGGAAGAATATGTTGTACCCTGAAACCAATCCAAAATCCATTCGTTGAAGCGTTTGTAGGGAAGGAAAAACATATGAGTAGAGCAATAGTTGGTCGTCGTTTTAGTCGGTGCAGGATTAATAGCCGACGAGCGACGGGGAAATATTAAATGTCGAATAAAGTGATAGACCACCAGTGACCAGTGATAGACCACGAGGCAAGAGTAAAAGATTAGTAGATCACAGATCGTACCTTTCTGGCTTTGGCCATATACTTGACGGCTTGAACCAGATCTTGTTGGCCCGTTGTAACGTAGTCCCGACTGCTTTCCACATGGTACTCAATTCGGTCCACCATCTCGCCCTTTCGTCCGGCAAAGTTGCGGTGGGCGTTGCCCCATGGTCCAGCAAATTCGAAGTCGAGCGCCACAGAAATCCCTCGCCACCGGAGGAAAAGAGTGGTGTGACGAATGTCGGTTGCGTTCGTCCCGTCGCAGCATGTGCCAAACCATCAGTCGTCGATACCGATTCGTAGCGACCGATCATCGTTAGTAAATCAGAGGAGGATTTCGATTTGGTGCGTTGCAGCCCCGATCGAAGCGCATTTTTGAACAGAGGTGTGTAATTGGGACGGTAATGGAAGGGGTGTTTGGAAGTGTTTAGCGTTGTTAGACGTTCACCATGGAGGGATAAATCACCGCCGGAAGCACCATTGGTAGAGTACACATTGCAGGAATGATAGGAGGAAACCGAGCCGTTAACGGAAGTCGTAGAATCATTGTTGGCGTCGGTGCCGCCCATTTTCCGGGGTGAAGAGAATCTCGGCAAAACCCGTAAAAGGGGAAAAGAATAAAGAGATTGTAGCGAACAGTATTCATGTGGAGGCAAGGCAATATATCAGCAGAAACCAAATAATACGAACAAAAGAATCACAATCAACCCGTCCCAAAAATTATCAGGGCGGACAGAGTATTAGTTATAAGGGCGCGAGTTAAAGCAGAGAATACGTGGCGAAAGTAAAAGACGTTAGTGAACGTTTTATGGCATTCCGGTACGCAGTTAGTTGTTAGAGTAAATCGTTCCAGTTTAACAGTGTTTTTTGCGGCATCGTGTTTTTTGCGTGTGGATGATCGATCATTATACGTTCCATTCGCAATCATACATATTCAAATTGTTTATGTTCATATTCATTTAAGCAAAACAAACCAAATGTAGGTGATAAATCCAAGCATTCAATTCCACGCAACAGGCAAGCAGTAACACATTAGGAGCATCAGTGGTTAGTTCGTGTAAATTAGCACATTCATACAAGGCATTGTAATTAACACATTGCAGTAATACAAACAACAAAATAGAGTGAGAAGCATTTTTTAGTTCATACACAGAAAAAGCCGTTCGTTAAAAATAGGCAAAATTGAAGCGATTATAAGTTACATTACATACATATTATTTTTATATTATGTAAACACAACAATTACGTTAGTAAAACATAAAACCATATGGCAGATCATGTGAGGGAATATGAAGGATCAAGGAATTTTTGAGGGAAGTTGTCGGGTCAAAAAATGGAACAATTTCCCAAGAAAGATAGTCATATGATAAACATATGATATGGCAACGATCCCCCAATGGACGAATAATAACGGAAAAAAAGAAAAAAGAAAAGAAAAAAAAACACAAAATTAGCTCTACAGTCGGAAGTTTTACTCACCCGGCGGGCTTTGCTTTGATATTTAAGCGCTTTCTTTGTGTCTTGTGTCGCTGTTTGAACGTAATCCATTGCATGTTCGACGTGATATTCTATACGATCAATCATTTCACCCTGAGGGAAGAGGAGGTAGTGGATTTGTTGATAGTTTCTCGTCTGACTGTACAGTACCTATTATTTCGTTCGCTACACATGGTGTTTCATTGCTGGGAAATAGCACATACGGATTTGATTTTTCTATACAAAATTACTTGTCACTGCGTGGAAAATCTTCTACGAAGTGTCTATGTGTATGTTGTTTTTTTTACTGTAGTTATCAATGACTGGACAAAAACAAAGTGAGTGTAGTCGATTCTGATATTTAGGAAGGTAATTTCCAGTTACGACATTATGACTTGAACACAAACAAACGTGACTAACACACGTACGCACTCAGGGCGCGCTGGTGTAACGATCCGAAGTGCGTTGAGTGAGGAGTATTTTGTACAACATACAACACACTATTTCCAACAACATACATACATATTACGACATTCACAAAGAGACAGATGGAACAGAAGATCCATCGAGAAGAGATATAGTAGCAATACTTGGCATTATAGGACAAAGAGATACGGGACGTTGAACAGTGTTTGTACGTTTCAAATAATTTATCAACAGACAACGGAAAAGTACAGATTCCGTAAAAAAGAGTACAGCTCCAGCTAGCATGAAGAAAAAGGTAAAAATAAACACTAGACAATACCACTCTTCCGAGAAAGACGCGAATATGTCTCATTGATCGAACGATCAACTCCAAAGCACGGGAGATCGTACTTCGACGGACGACTGCGTGTGAAATGAGCCACATCCGGCTTGCACACAACGAAAGAACTCCTCGTCGATGTCACTCGGGCGTATTTTGGATAGATTACTTAGGAATGGTAGCAAATCGCAGATGGAAATATGTGCAAGGACACAACGATATAATAAGGATGAATCTAGCAGCTTCGTAGCCTCCAAAGTAGCGCTTGAGGATCAACGCAAAGTCCTTATGTGCTGACAACGTCAGTCAGCGATGTATAGTCGGATTGGTCAAAGACCAGATGATACCTCATCATTTCAATCAATTATCTGATGCTGTATCGGACAACACCATGGAACCGGTTTAAAGTTCTACGGTGTTGGAACAGCGACCAGAACAGTAACACTATAGCAGGGGCGGATGTGCCTTTATAGGGTATTAAATAAGCATTCATTACTAAAGGTATGGTTGTAACAAAGTTGTCCTAGAACAGTCTAGAGCATTGAATTTGTAAACAAACATCAAATAAAAAGTGAACAAAATTGGAATGACGTTGAAATATGAACTTGAAGCCTAACTATGTTAGAGAGGATGTAGAAAAGCTATAAATTGAAGAGCCATACATTAAAGGAGTTCATTATATTAGTTTTATGTTTCAAGTCCTAATACTGTTGATAAACAGACGCTACCGGTTCGATTGATAGCATGTTTCGGAAAAAATGTTGAATGACGCAACGATGCAAATTTAGTGTTATAATTCACATGCAGTTTTTTAAATTTCTCCCACGATTCTGAAGTCTACTCAGGATTGAAAAGAGAACAAACAGACCTCCGCAACTGGTTGTTGTGGATGCCATATCTTGCTCAGCAATGAATTTGAAAATGACGGATGTGTACTGACGGAAATAGTCATGGAAAAAATGTGATGAAATGAAAAATAAAATATGGAGAAAACCCCGAACAAAGAAGTTCGCCACTTAAAACATTAAGATACCATCTATTCGGAGTTCGGAGCACAATTCGTCCATTACTTTCAAAGTTCGCTTAGAGGGAATTTAGCTTCCGAAACTTTACACACTCCCTTAAACAACTTTTCCAAGTACGACAACCTTGCCCAAAACACAAACTACACCGGACACATATGTGTCCCTCTGAAGGAGGGAACATGATCGCCAGTCGAGTGCATTTTTACAAGCAATTTGGGCTATCTAACGACAGCTGCAGTGTTTGATCACCACTAGGGGAGCAATTGCACTCAGTACGCGTACGCGAGTGATGAAGATAGGTCCATGCATATTAATGATAAGCTTTACCTGACTCTCGACCAACATCGCCATATCCATGAACATGTCGTGCAGCTCCCTAATTGAATTTTCCAATTTTATAATATCCGCATGTCGTGCCTCGATGTCGGCCAGTGTTTGCTTCGCTTGCTGTGTCTCCATGATAATCTGCAGAACAAAAGGACAAACCATCGCTTAGTATAAACACTGAACTGAAGGCCGACTGGCGAGTTCGTTTCATTCGCAGACAGGTCGGTCGCGCGACTTGGCACTGCTCGTAGCGTAGCTAGTTTACCCCCTGCGTGAAGACGGCCGAGTTTCCTTGCTCCAACATTTCCTCAAGTTCCTCATTTGTCGTTGCTCTACCCGCTACAAAACAAACGGTGCAAAAAAGCATTTTAGATATTCGCATTCATGAGTGATTTTCACAGCTCGCGACGTACTTATTTCCAGCTGTCGTTGTATTCTTCCTTTGCAGCGCTCTCGATAGTCAGTCTGGGTCCGGTTGTATTCCGTCATGACTTCGACAAACTTGCGTGACAATGCGGAATGCTGCGTTTTTCGTATCCTTAGATCAGCGTTCGACTTGCTCTGCTGCTCCTCTTGTTCAATATTTTGTTCGATTCCCTGAAAACCAGAGATAGGATGAGTTTATTTCTTGCATATATTATCAAACGTCGCCGAAATTACCTTCAGCTTCCCTCTAACTCTGTTGGCAGTTTTTTTTATGTCGGCCATGAGGTCTTCCAGTTCTTGTTTGGTTTCTAGAATAAAAAAAAGCGATATAATCAATTGCACTCAACAATGTACCCACCTTCTTGCCCTTTTCTGCTTACTTTCATCGGATTGTGGGGCCGAAAGAATGGCACTGTGTTTCTTCTTCACCTCTTCGACGTTTGCCTGGATTTTGTCGATCATCATCCGTATCTCTTCCACTTCTTTGAAAAAGTCCTCCATAAAGCTGCCCTCCACCGGCACAGCCACATCCTCGGGCATGTCCTCATCGTCACTTTGAGCCTGTTTTAGGATGCAAGTATGAAACGAATAAAAAACGTGAGGGACGAAAATGTAAAGAATCGAACTGCCGTTGGATTCAAATTCATTCGAAAAAAAACGACGAGCACTACCAAAACGATAGAAGTAAGAGCTAGAAAACAGTTGAGAAACGAGAGAAAGAATATACAAATACATTATTTCTAAGCCTTCCACAATCGAGATGGTCGAGAGAAAGCTGGTAAAACAGTTGAAAAATGAGGCCTGATTTATGCTTGAACCTCATTCACTATCGATTTTCAACTCATTAAATTTTGCGCTCTACAGGAAGTCTGTCATGCCCAAAATAGATGTCGCCGAATTTATTTTTCCGTCGAGGGGTTTTTAATAATTTTGTGCCGGTTGTAATACGATCCACTAGGCGCCTCCATTTGGCAGTGCGGTTTGAATCGATTTTGCTTACACAATGTTTATGTGTAATGTAATACTCGATGCATTATAGCCACACTGACATGATAATAGTGCAGTCAACGATTACGAGCTTAAGTTTCAACCACTCAAACATTTTTGATCAAATCACCAGGCTTCTCCATTAGCGTTGAACTGCTCAACTGGTCAGCGTTGCATTACGTTGCCACCGTTTTGCTCGCATAGTACGACGCAAGGTATCAGTGCTTCTCCAGTCCACACCGATCTATTAACGACCTCAGTTTTGATGTGAAAGATATTTCTTACCCAGCTTTGGGTAAATTGATGAATGATTCATGGCACGATTCTCAACAGAAGTGCTGCACCGTAAAAAGGCATTTGAGAATCCTCTCCCCGTTTTGAAAAGTTTTATCGAGAAGTTAATCTGAGAAGTTATATCGTGATGTTTGGCTCGAGCAGATTATGAGGCTGCTAATGGAAGATAGCCCGAGAAGGAACGAGATATGGTACAAACAATCTTATTCTCTATCGCTGGACGCAGGGTTCGTTGGGATCCATGCTAAGTGTGTTTCGTTTGAAACCCGATGTATCAGCCCTCGCTCTCTATCATCGTCGCATGAATGGTATTGCGGTTCAACAAAAACGAGAACGAAAATTATGCATTGCTGTCCACGCAATGAGTGAAGAGTAAAGGAAGCGAATCTTGCCTCGTGAACAACGAGAGGATTGTATTGACGAGTACGTACCGCAAATAAGAATGAAGCACGATCCGCAATCTACCACAGACACCGCTTGGAGGAAACGAAAAACAAATTGATCGCTCGTCAAATCGAGCATGACATGACATAATGATAAAATACTATGCACTCCATAGCACTGATTTAAGATACATACGTACATTGTTGCGCTCAATTCATTTTGTAAAAACAGATAACCTCCTTTTCGTGGTGTCTAATAATAGCATAGCATCAAACGGCCGATTTGCCACGCCTAGTGCCCGAGAGTCAAGAGCACGTGAATGCTACTTTCCACATACTCGCAATCTCGGTAATGTTCTTTCCTTCCTTCTCATTGATCAGCTTTCTCCCCGGTAGGCCTGAACGTAGTAATGGAGCTCAATCGAACTCATTAACGTGAACATCCGCTTCTTTCTTTCTAACCCTTGGAGATCCTTTTTCTGACGTCAGCCGGAAACAATATCACCACTCCACCAGTCGATGGGATTCCCGTCTAAAAGTGCGATAGTGCAGAAACCCGCGAACGTACCAAAACGGTAACAATGTTGTCGGTTCGACACGAATCGATTTTACGTCAAACTGGATTGTGTCGTATGTCTCAGACGATTTTTTCTCTCATAATTCATACATCCCAATAACATTTTTTCAGACTGTGACGCGCTAGGGATTGTCCGAGAATGGGTTTTCATTGATTCTCACCCACAAATTAGTTTGCCAAACTTGTGCCAAAAGGAGTACCAAGGGGGTTGGCATCTTCTCAAGTAAAAATTATTTGACAAAATCTATATAATAAATAACGTGCTCGCCCCTTACAGAAAGCCAAAACGGGCTTTTTTTGGATGAAGGTGCACCTGTTTGATCCCATGCCAAGTGGTGTGCAACAGCCCTCGACTGTTTGCAACCATCTGCATAATGCATATTTTTTTGTCTTAGTTTAGTTGCGCATGCTTTGCGTAGAAAAGGATTCGGATGTTGTCCTTCCACAGCGGCAGGAAAGAGTATGAAATTCCGTTTACGTTTCAAACCAATGATTAAAAAAGGAATACAGCTTGACCAGCTTGAGAAGAACTGGGAGCTCATTAATTCCCAATTGTTTTCAATTTCAATGGGAAGCGCAGATTAGAATTATTTGGTTCAATTTAATATGAAAATTAAACTTTATCAACCATTTCCACACAGCGGCATCACGTCTATCCTCGTCGCCCACATGAATTAGGAGACAACATTAGCATATAGAAGCGAGATCTAACTACGTTAGATACTACTAACTAACTAAGGACACTCGGCCTTCTTCCACTCGATGGGAAATCTCGCCTTTGCGTGCTACAACGTGTTATGATTCTTCGTAGGATACTTTCGAGACAGCCAAGGGAGAGGGAGACATAGAAGGAAAGAGAAGATTGAAGATGGCCCCCTTCAAAGAAATAAACCTACGGTTGGACCAGTTTTACTCTTGTCCTATAACAAAAAGAAAAAGGACTCGACCACCCGAGACTTTTGGCCAGTGCGCTTTGTTTAGCTGCTGTGGACGAACGACTCTCACAAACGCACATTACAAATCCACCAAATACGCAGCCATACAAGAAATCTATGACGAAATGATAACATGATGGACCGGAACTGCGCATGCGCGTTTGCGCGATGAATGTTGCAGACAAAATTTTCTCATTTTCTTCTCTTTTCCATATTGTTGCTACTGTTCACTTGCCATCTTTAGAACTCACGAAAGACTTCATTTTTGCCAGGCGTTTCCCCAGCTCCGCAACGCACTGCACCATTCAAGTCTACGACAGTTATATACTAGAATACAATGGGTTCACTCAGCAACACCGCCAACGATAATATCGATAAAAAAAAGTTTTTATATATATATATTTTCTTGTGGTACCCATATTCTGCCGTGAGTGCATTTTAAATCTTTGTGAACGCTACGGGCCATGTCACACACAATTTCAATGTTACAAAGCCGGGTATAATGGTTGCGACAGTGGAAATGTGTAAATAAGAAGGGGCACACTTTTTGGTCATTATTCCTACACCTTTTAGCTGTTCCTCTGCTCTGAATGGAGTACTCTGCTGCTGGACTAAAGCAGCTAAAGCATGGTTCATGTCATGGCATGTTTGCCTGCTGATTGCCGTTTGCGTTCGTATTTTGAACCTAAAATAATTGTCTAAAATCTGGACATAGACAAGGTAAGTCACGTCAATGCTGCTCAACCATGGGCTTCGGAAATCTCGCTTGCTTACTACTTCCTCACTGTTGAGTAGAGTAGGTGTTAATGAGAAGATAGAAATGTGGTAAAACACATGCGAATGTGGATTGAAACATGGCCATTGAAGGGTCGCTCAGGGCCAGTTTATCAGTTACTTGTTCGAGACATACTTTCCAGACTTCCACTAGCAGGCATGGTTATTGCAGCCGAGAACGCAGCCAATCTTAACGCGAGTTGTCAAAAATGGAACTACCACACAGCCCTATTGAACTCGAGGTAACCGAATCGGTATGCTGCAATATGATAGGCCATGAAAATCCACAGCATTGCGCCATTGGTAAATCAGCATGGCGAAAAACAACAAATCAAATGAACGTGACGCGATAAGGTCCAAAACTGAAAACAATTGAATCGTTGAGTAGCTCGGCATCTGATAGTCCGTGGTTAAGCAAACTGCGCGGATGTGTGAGTGATGTGAACCGTTTATTTTCTTCTATTCCCCCTCAACTGATGACCGTCGTGCAAGCGCAAGTTTGCATGATTATCAGACGATGGTGTGATATGGCAGGCACACTGAGTTGGAAGGGTCATTTTTTTATTGTTGTTGTAGGTGTGTCTCTAACACTGCGTTCACATCTTCGCGAACACGGTGAAAGAACACGCACCACTCTGGCAGTATCAGGGCGCTAGCCGAGGGAGCACCATTCCTTCCATTTCCTCCCAACCTTGAGAAAAAACGTTTTGCTGGAGGAAAACAATCCAGCGCGGAGAGTGCGGCCAGTCAACGGCAGCTTGAAATGAATAACCTTCCTGCCTTTAACTATACACTTATCCCGCAACCGTACACACAACTGGCTTCTCTTCCTTCGATGATCTCTACGATATTGCGTCTGCCTAAACAGATAGCAAATGTAGCAGTACCAAATGGAGAAGGCATCGGCAAACGCATACAGACACTAAGCGATGTACGACTAACGCTGACTCATGCCGATTAGAAACTTCCTATGATGCTGTCAATTGCCGAACATGGCACCCGCACGTAACCTCTGAGTTGAGAGCTCTGACATTACATTGACTGCGGTTTCGGAAGTATACGCATCAGGGTCAGCCCATCGTGCACAGGCGGCGTCCCGAACGGCGCAAATGGCCTCGCAGGGTGTAGGAGGGTCAACGAACCAGACGCAAGTGATTTAATTGCGATCGATTAGGCCCCGCGCAGCAGTACTCTGTGTTTTACCGGCAGCTGAGAATGAATCATACCGTATTGAAGGTGACTCATCTCACCCACACAAGTGCATCTTTCTTGGTCGCATCGACGGAGAACTACCGAATACGGTCATGAAAGTATAGCGAAATATTGTTTGGCCATAAATGCAATATGATTCGTTTACGATCGTAGATTTCGCCTATTGTATCGTTTCGCCAGATCGTAGATGATCTATGACTTCAGGAACAGATCGTATCAATCAACTAATCTTATTCACCTGCACCTTTTGACGCTCTGGAAGTGCAAAACAACCAAAACGCACCTGAAGTGAATTCGTAAGGTTTCTTTTTTCTGTGACTACGAAATTAAATGACATCATTGAAGCGCAAGGGATGTGGGTGGTTTGTTCTGTTCCGTGAATTTTGCTAATTTCACGTGTTTGAATAGTTCCTTTTCATTAGAGGTGGTTTACACCTCAGGCATAACGTTTTGTGCCTATAGTGTGACCCCCCCCCCCCCCTTTAAAGTTGCGGGCAATGTTGAATAACTAAATCAAAATGTAGTCACCAGTAAAGAAAAGTAAACAAAATTTTGCAATATAATCTCTTCATTTGCGATCCATCAACAGAAATCGTTTACTAGTTTTTTTGTTTACTATTTACAACCAACTTGACATTTATGTCCGGCCAGCAATTTAAGAATTTAGTACTTTAAAGAGTTTCACTAGCATTTATTTGTTGGCGATCTAGCTTATACATCTAGCTGACCTACTTTAGTCGTCGGTGCAGGCAGAGACGTAGGGCAACGCAGACGGGTTTGCTGGAAAGATAGGAGGCACTTCTGCACGACTAGTTTTGCTTTCGAACAGCGTTGGTAATCATGGCCTCTTCAATCAATCGTCTTTTTACAATTTAAATCAGATTATCGGAAGTATTGTAATTGCATGCATGAAAGGTAACTTAAGAACATCTTTGCAAGCATAATAATCAACAAGCGTCTTCTGGTGAACTCACCTTTCAGGGTTATTACAGGCGGACACAGTTAAGAAAAACCAAGGGATATTTAACAAACAGAAAAAGATCGGTACGATTTCTGACGGATTATCAAGTTGAAGCAACATAACATTAAACTAAACAGAGCACTCAGACTAAAAGAGCAATCAGTACACATTTTTATCGAAAACAACTAAAAGAATCCAACGCGGTTTCGGTAAAATAATGAAGGAAAGTTAAAGACCCACACTTTCGTAGGAAGTAGTTGCGGAAAAAGGGTAACAAGCACACATAACATCCAACCATGCAAAGCAAGATCGATCAAGTGCAGGATCGAAAGATCAATATGAACATAAATAAATATAGAAAACAATAGAAAGAAGCAATTCAAATGAAACATTGTATCGTTTAAACAAAATTAGGTGAACTAACCTCTATATCCTTTAGTTTTTAAGTTACGGTATTCACAGTTTTACAGTACAGAAGTGGTGGTTTAGTCATGATCGTTTTTTTTTCATTCGTTTGCACAACAAAACACATCCACAAAACCCACAAACGATTACACACATTCAGATGGACACGATAGCAGGAAGATGATTCATATTTGGTGGTGGTGGTAGTGGTGGTTGATGGTTCATTTGCAGTACAGGTAGAAGAAATAGTAGTAGTAGTAGTAACAGTAGTAGTAGTAGTGGTTAGTTAGTAGTAGTAGTAGTAACGGTAGTGGTAGTAGTAGAGAAGGTAGTTGTTGCAATTATGATGATGATGATGATGATGGTGGTAGCAGTAGAAGTGGAAGAGTACAACAGTTATGAAAATAGAAAATTAAAAACATTTATTTGTACATTTATTTACAACAATCATCAAATAGAGGGTCACAATTATCATACCTAAACATGTAAGTTCGAACGGAAAACAATACGATGATACACTACAATGTTGAATGAACAGAGGTTTGGTAGAGTACAAAAAGTAACTGAAAAATTAAAATTGCTAACCATCGAGAAACCAAAAACGGAAAATTTGCCAAGAAGAGCTTCCGTAATGCATGGATTCTCAGAGGACATCTGGAATGCAAGTATGTATTTGAACTGATGCATTGATGGATCATAATGATGAAGGAGTATCAAAACGAAATGTCAATCGAGACTCATCCGCTACGTGTTCCAAACATTAATGAGCATTTTTTTCCATATTTCTGAACTGATACACCCAACGCCAATGATTAAGATTAAGCCAATCTGATTAAGAATACATTCATCTGGCAGTTTGTTTATACTCATCTGGATACATACTCGGGAGGGGTTGCAAAACAACTTTACTTATTTAGCAACTGATATCGCGGTTCCTCCACGATAAGAAGGACGAAACCTGTCTAGCCATTGCGATGTGTTACAACAAATGTTCTTTTTATCGTGTTGGTTTGAACGACATGTGAAACATCAATAAAGCTCATCGAACTACCGTTTCGGCGTTGGAGGGCCAACCACACTAAACGAAAGTGTAAAACTCTTCTGTTCACAACTGGAAGAAATCATGAAGAGACTATAGGACACACGAAAGAAACGACAGCCACCGTTTTTCTTACAAATATTTGTCTCATTCTTATCACGTTTTTCATTAGAACGGAAAACGGGAAAGACACCACGCAAGTACGAATAGCAAACATTATCATGCTATGTATTTCAAGCTATGCCTTGGATAACTGTCAAAAACATTGAACATTTACACATCGAAACAACGAAAAATAATGTTACACACATGTACATAAAGTAAAACATTTGAAAGACATACAAACGAACATTCGGATGAATATTAAGACATCAAACGAGAACACCGAAGGAAATCTATCGATAACAAATCAAAGCTCTTCAGTAACATTTTTCTGATGTTGACCTACTGTGACCTAAGTGGCCAGCAAGGGTTCACGAGCACGCAAACCTTACAGTAGGAAATCGTTGCTGCTGGAAGCTAAAAAACGGCTGAACTAAATGCTGCCCCATAACTCACTCCACCGGCGGAGAGTTTTTGCCACTTTCCCAGCTACCTCCCTTAGGGTTCGAAGACCACACGCTTAATTCCTGATGCAACAAATCGCCGCACGGCGTCTCGTATTAGGAAACCGAAATGGTTAAAGGGTAATAATTGTTGCTGTTTTGTTATTTTTGCGTAACGAAGTTAACGGAGATAACTACCTTTTTTCTCCCTACCATCTAGGAAATCCTGAATATATTTGCCCTCAAGCAAAGTCTTACTCCACAGACAGCCAGATCATGCGATACCGAGAGTAAAGTGCAGCACCCGCATCATATGTTACACGATTTCACAAGTTTTAGCCGAACATCAAACCACTGTATCGATTTATGAAATATGAACATATCTTCAGAACATATCTTTCCCATCATTTGACTGATGTGTTATATATTCATGCATTTAATACTCTAATATAGTACAAGATTTGGCCAACAGGCTATTCGCGCATTTACCCGTCGCGTGTGTAGGCGACGAAAAGCGGCTGTCTAGCTAAAGTCCATTTGGCAGCGGAATTCATGCGTATAGCTTCGCCCACCTTTTTTTAGCGGAGTGATGTGGGTGAGGCGAGCGATCGCAGGTGCCGACTGTACAAAGGATATATGGATGTTCTGCTCCTCACTCCGGGAGTGTTCATTCGAACAGTTTTCCAATGCGAAAAGCGGTGAACGGGCTTCCCGCAGTATCTGCTATACCACACGCATACGCATAATAGAATCATAACGCAGCAGTAGACGCGTATGAATGTGCCGTCTCGAAGCGAGACTTGGCCACTGGGAAAGGACAGTACTCTTGGCTGACTGCATGCGGATAGAGAACGTGCCGCGTGGCAATGGACAGGAGGCACGATCGTTTGAGAAGGAAAATGCTAAAAATATGGTTTTTTCGTGCTATCCTCTCAGTAGAACGTATATCTCCGACGGGTTTGCGGTGGAACACTCACTTCGCCTGCGGGACTTTTCTCCTTTCTTGTGAGCAGCTCCAGGACCGTCGAACAAGGATATTCCCTGCGCAGACGCATTCGTGTGCTACGGAAAGAAAATGTATTCGCACGTCAGAACTTTTCCTACCCAACCAAAGTTTCACTCTTTCTCTTCGCGTTTCTTCTCACCGTTGTTCTCTGGTTCACTTCTTCTCCTACCTGTATTATGTTTAAATACTAGTCGTCTGATTACTCTTCCCTGCCTTTTTTTTATACCTGCATATCAGTTTTGATCAGAAAATCCCACGTACTTCTTTCATCCATCTCCCATACGTACTCGGCTGTCTGGAAATCCATTGCAAAAATGTTGCCAGGACAGGAACAGGTTTTTCGGTGAAAGGAGGAACGAAACGATATAATATGTCCAATGTCCAATGTCACTTTAATGTTGTGGCTCTTATTATATCTTATACAACGTATCAACTTATTTATCCAACTAGATAGTATTCAAACAAAGCAAAGATGGAACAGGTTCGGAGGGACCGGGCATCAACAAGTTCCTCAGCCGTACATGGCATTTGTTCCACAAATACAAAAAAGGCTGTATATCGGCATACATTTGGTTTTACTCCTCCGTTTATCGCGACCAAATCGGTCAACAGCAGCGATACTAAAAACAACGATTTGTACGCGCTAAGATGCCTATGTAGATGTTGTTTCCCACGATTTCACACACAAAAATGTGATAGTTGCCCGATGAATAAACATCCCCATACAGGTATGAGTTGAGAAGCTCTGCAGAATATGCCACTGGACAAATGTAGTGTAATGCATTATATCTGGTTTGCGGCAAAATTTCGTATCAACCATTTCATTCATGAAACAGTAATCTCCACAGCATCCCACTCTCTTGATTCCGACGGAAAACGGGGGGAAAGCATACTTTTGTGTGTGTGTATTTTGAAGAAAAATATAATGAGAGAGAAAAAGGGGGAGAAAGTGGGGAAAATATCATGATAGAACATCCGAGAGGCTATCACTCAATTGCGTCAGGGATGAACTATTCCAGATAAATGGTTCTGCCAGTCAACAGTGAAAAATAAAAAAAACCTACAATCAAGTGGGAACATAATTCTGACCCATTGCAGTGCAATTATGTCTCCGCTGATTTGAAGATGAACAGATCATCTAGTATTTTTTGTTTGTTGAGGCAGGATCTTTGATATTGCCGCCTTTGCTTGAACATGGACGGTAGTCTTGTGTTCCCGGATGCTTATTACTCTTCGTATGAAGCGTAACAGAAGAGACATAGGGACAGCGTGACCAAAAAGCATCGGTAGCACATGTGCGTTTCCAGGAAAATATATCACACATACCGACGCTACACAGAGATTCCGTAGAACCTCGAGCCACCAAATCCCATTCTAGTACGTTCAAACGTGCCAAAGAAACCCTCCGTGGGAGAGGTTATCCTGAACCATTCGACTTTTCCTGTCCCAAGAGTGAGAGTCCTTCCCCTACCTGTGCGTTGGCGAAACACTGAATTCTTCCCATTTTCCACAGGAGACAGCCAGAAACGGGAAATACCGACGCGCCATCGCAAGCGCACAAGCGGCACACGGTGAAATCACGCTAGTGTGCGCGTGGACAAATTTAGTTGCTCACCAGCAGGAATGAAAAAGGGATAAAATCCTCTTAGATCAGGCGCTGTCTAAATATGTGAAACATGATTCGTTTTTCCAGTCTGTACCGCTATTTCGTAACCGGCGGCTATCCAATCCAACCCTTCTATCCATTCCCGTTAGGGCAAAATTGTGCCATGGATACAGGACACTACACCACCGATGCACACACAAGGGCAGCAAAAGTTCTTCTGTATGAGTGTGCAGTGCAAAAGCACACCCAGAGCAACTAGCAGAGCAGCTTTGGTATTTCGGGAGAAGCCATAGCACAGCGGAATAGCACTGCTTCCCTCTTTCCGAAGTCTCCTTGATTTTCCTCTGCTTCATACCCATCGGGTGGGGTCACTCGGATTGAGCCAAACACGAATCCTTTTCCAAAACCCGAAAAAAGGAAAGAAAGAACCAGTCAATGAAAAACACTCTCACACGCTTCGATGGGTGCAAATATTTCGCGATTGACATTTAACTTTGAACGCCTATGGTAAATTTTTCTGACTAGCACTACAGGAGAAACAAGTGTTCACTATTTTCTACACAAGAGAAAAACAACCAAAATGTCACAAAGGAAAGATTTGCAAGGGATGAAAACTATAATGAAAGTAAATGTGTATCTACATCTGCTGAGTAGGAAGAATCGTTGGCGTTCGATAAGGGAAAACATAATTGAAATAACGGATGACATGAAAATAGCATTTTGGAGAAAAACACCTACCGCTTGCAAAGCTGCTAATCTATCCTTCGTCATTTTGACCGCTTAACGTCGATGGCTCCCCCAGCACACTTCTTGGTAAAGTACGTATGTCGTGCGTTCGTGTGTTTGGTCGCGCTTTTAGTCCTCTAGGACAGAGCTAATCTAGCCGACGTCGATGTTGCTGCAGGCGGAATTGTACTTTTTGATGGGTATGCGTGGGAGTATGCGTGAATGTGTGTATGTTTGTTTTTTTTTCAATCCGTGCTTTTCGGGGCTTCGATCACCTCCAACCACAGGAGAGAGAAGAGCAGTCGACCGATCGATCGACGGTGGCTCTTGGCTTCGCCGACTGGTTGATAAGGACGACGACGGGCGGGGAGCGGACCGTCAGCCGGGAACGGTAGGTAGGCAATACCTCGAATATATTTACTATTATACAGTGTTATGACTGGTCACTTTTCACGGATATTTGTCGCACATTCGCACACTTTCATGCCACTCCCTAGATGCAAAAAACAAGGATTAGTTTTACACCAAAACCGATACTAAAATGAAATATGTCAAACGCTATGTGAACAACATCACAGTGCCCTAATCGTGGTTATGACGAAAAGAACGGTATCAAAAAGCAGTACATTTTCGATGGAAATGGTCCGTCTTGAATGAATTTAGCTATGTATTGCAACTAAGCGACGACCGTACGACGGGGGGCGTGCCTTTCCGTTGGAATGGACGGAAAGCTGTTCAGACTTCTAGATCGGTTTCATGGATCCTCCAGCTTCTGACGATGATATGATGAATGTAAAGCGATATCCAAAATGCGGCAAGCAGCAGGTTCGCGTTTCTCGGTGCGCGAGTAGAAGACAGTATATTCCCTTACCACCGACAAAAAAGCCTAGTGGTCGGTTGGTTTGGAAAACACTTGATTTCGTGGACTCTTCACTATTCACCGTTTGTGAACACTCTCAACGTTCACACTACAGACCATGGAAAAATCTGACTTCGTGTGTGAAAATCGATATCTTCTCGCGACGACGACAACGACGTTATCCGACGAGGAAACTGCTCGAATGTCATTTTGCAGCATTATCAAGTGTTTTTCTCAGATCCAGCCGTGTTCCCTACTTACGTACCGCGAAATTAGCAAATAAGCGAGAGAGCAATCGAGAGTGAGAACGACGAACTATGATAAATTTGCTGGAAACGCACAACACTATAACGCTTTCAAGCAGCTTCCCAAGTATTCGGTATTCCTTTTCACTCATATCGAATTCCCGCTGGTCGCTCTTTCACTTTCTCAGTCCCCCTCTTACAAATAGCGGGTTGTTTCACACTCAACTGAGAACATTAACGAAAACCGACTCTCTCTCTCTCTCTGTATGTCTCCCTTTTTCATTATCCCAACAAAAAAAACGGCAGCCAATGGCAGCAGATAGCAAAAAATAATCGCAAGACCGAGAAAATTATTGATTTTTCCGCACAATTTAGCTACATTGAACGAATTTGAAAAAACGTTTTTTCACTGCAGACGCTTCGCGCTATGCAAGGCGATCTTCTTTAATCTATTGAAAACCATCCATTAGTCACCACAGTCAATATTAGTTTTCTTTTTCAACACGAATTACTACACCAGTATCTAGGCAAAAAACTAGGATGGGCGGACAGAAAACCATTCTACATTCACCATCATTCCAGACTTTTCTCGCGGGTTCTTTGGACCGATTTCTGTTATTTGTTTTTTGTTACGGTTTTCTGCAATCTACAGCAATCTGCATTAGTATAAAATCACAAAACTCACAACGCCTAGCCACACAACTAAACCGACGGACCGCGACCACGAACACCGAGCGAACATCTAATACGAGGAAACGTTGTGTTGAGAGTTCCGACCTGCACCATCGCTTGTCATTCCGTGACGTTCGCAGATTGACGGCACAAAAAGGTTTATAACCCCTTGCAGACTTCAACCATATAATAGGTCATCTGGCTTGGTAATATTAAATTGTATGTCTCGGCCAATTATCTCTGCAACCTAAAGTATGAGGTTGCAGGGCAGACATATTCGGCCAATTCAATTTGACAATTCGGCAAGTTGATCGTAAACAGTAAAACAAAATTTAAAAAAAATTAACGGATTCGGTAGAATGAAAAAAAAAGATTGTATTGCAAATCTTTGTTGGTTTTGTTTACGGGGGACCAAAATTAGATTAACATTTATGAGCTCAATCGCCCCTGAACTTTAGATAATTTAGATAATGTCACTTTAGACAACGCTATGACGGCATTTTGGAGGAAAATTAACACGGGAAGCTTCATTTGCCTAGGATCCTTCGGGAAAGGACCATTCGTGGTGATATGGATGATGATCAGACCGAATGTTTCCAGTAAAAACTTTACAGCTCTTCAAGTCGCTTGAACGGTTTTTTCATTTGTCTCTATAGAGTAGACTTTCAAACGAAAGTTTCTCTGCTAAAGGAACGGAGGAGTGGAGGTAATCCCGTTACACCTACATGTTGCTCATGACGAGATTTTGCCATAACGGTTCTGGACTCATAAAAGTGATTTGTATGGGTTTCGTTGTGCTTTATGGTACTTTTCATGGCGTAATAATACCGTCAAGGAAGGTACGAGCGCAAAACTGATAAAACATTAGTGCTGGCGCATTGATTTTCATGCTGCATTTCCAATTTATTTTAACATCA
Source organism: Anopheles plumbeus (assembly GCA_034621735.1). Lineage (NCBI taxonomy): Eukaryota > Metazoa > Arthropoda > Insecta > Diptera > Culicidae > Anopheles > Anopheles plumbeus. The sequence goes on from JAOEFI010000006.1 coordinate 34,564,396, forward strand.
AGCACACTCGAAATTGATTATACATTTTGTTTGATGCCTCATGTTTATTCATCACTCCAAGCTTATTGCTTCACATTATTTTTACCTTTTTCCGATTGACGAAGAACAGCAGCCACAATGGAGATTTCTCAGATGACAGACACATTAAACTCATATAATTTTGAATCGTTTCATTTATGGAATATCTTGCGCAAGCTTTTCAATTTTCCCGTGCAATATAATTCCTATTTTCTTCACCGATACAGTAGAATTATAATTAAAGGGAACTCAAACATCCCTGCTGTTTGCAACTCCTCAACGAAAAACGGCACATCGTTTAGCGTTTTTGGCCTTACTGATGAAATTTTGTATGAATTCTTTTTCTCCTTCCGCATCTAATCTATTTGTTGTTGTATCCGTTTTCAAAATTGATAATCTGCATTTTACCGCCCTTTTGCATACAAGTCTGCCTCACACACCGTATTAGCTGATTTTTTTTATTTCTCTTAACGCAAATTTAAAAAAAGATGGACAATGTTGGTCACACTGGCGATAAAGACGTTTACAAATCCTCGTCCTCGTCCGGCAGCGCTGTGGCTTGTGCTTCCTCTAAATCTTTTTCGATCTGTACCTGCCAATCCTTATCCATTTTAACCTCTGGCGGGAGCAAAGCAGGCATTGCTACAAACTCTAGATTTGGATCACCGACCAACTTACGGGCCAACCACAGGAACGGTTTCTCGAAGTTGTAGTTCGATTTAGCAGAGATATCGTAGTACTAGAACGATCATGAAAGAAATATTTTTAAGTTCAATGCTTGCACACACACGTTACATTAGGAAATAAGAATCGTAGAAATATCATCATTATCTAAATGTGCTATTAATTATTCCTTACCTGCAGATTCTTCTTTCGATGGAATACGATCGATTTAGCTTTCACTTTACGATCCTTAATGTCGACCTTGTTACCGCATAGTACAATCGGGATGTTTTCGCAGACTCGTACCAGATCGCGGTGCCAGTTTGGAACGTTTTTGTAGGTCACGCGAGATGTTACATCGAACATGATGATGGCACACTGTCCCTGGATGTAGTAACCATCGCGCAGTCCACCGAATTTTTCCTGTCCTGCCGTATCCCACACATTGAAGCGAATGGCGCCACGGTTCGTGTGAAACACGAGAGGATGCACTTCCACGCCGAGCGTAGCGACATACTTCTTCTCGAATTCACCCGTCATATGGCGTTTGACGAATGTCGTTTTGCCGGTACCACCGTCTCCGACGAGCACGCATTTGAAAGTAGGCATATCTCCCTCAGCCATTGTTTTTGGATTGTTCGACGATTGCGGTTTTCAGACGATTCGGTTCCGTGTTCCGTTGCTTTGGCTCTCTTCTTTCCAACACACAACACGTTCCTGGGATCAATATGAGTCTGCTCTGCACAACACTGCACCAGATAACTTCAGTTTGTTTCGAAGCAGCGACGTTCTTTTCCCTGAGCTGGATCTAAGCAACCAAAACCAAAAACAAAAAGATTATTTCAATCAATTGAAATAAATTCACGTTTCTCAACCACATACGGTGCATTTATAAATGTGAAGATGAATATTTTAAGTTGATTCAGTTTTAAACGAAACAATCCCGAAGTTTATCGAGACACATCATCGTACTTTTTCGTACTTTGCCAATAGAAAATGTGGTATTCAATACAGTATCAACACGATACATCGAGAAACTTCCTCGCACTGACAGCAATTCGTTTTTCTTGCTTTCTCGCAAAATTTGCTAAAACTGGCGTTCATGACGTCACAGGATACCTTTCTTCCAATTTGATTTAGTTTTTGCGGATCTTTTCTTCAAACTCTTTTCGAATAACCATCTAGTGAATAATGTGATTAATACCCTGAACCGGTGAAAATGACCAAAGATAAGTCAGATGTTGCGAAAGCTGCTCAGATAAAGATACACCTTAGCTAGTTAGCTGCACAACTGCAGGAAAATACATCTGGTAAAAATGGTACTCGGCTATTTACTTAAGGTTTTTCAAATTATTGATTTCAAGCCATTTTAATTGAAGCCGGCTGTGGCCGATGCGCAAAATGAACAGTCAAAATATGTGCGTTTTCCAAACACCACTATAGCCATTGATGCTCTGCTGTCAACTGAATCGCAGTGAGCTTGCTGTTCCGTCTTGGAAGCAGACGCTTCGAACGCAAGCTGCAGTAATAATCGAACCCCTGTGTAAAATAATTCTCTTTTTGGCGCAATTCTATACTGGTTTCGTAGATGCTACCAGACATTGAACTGCTCATAACTCGGAACAGTTGTTTAGAGCGTTTTGTAGTTTTCTTCCAGCACAGATGGAACGAGAAAATGCTACGGACACGAATGACTGCGCAAACTGCTGTCAAAATTAACACCACGCTTCTATGTTCGCGCTCAGAATTTTGATATCATTACTCTGCTGCAGATCCTGCAGAGTTTATTTATCTGCATATGAATGCCTGCATACTTTGGTACGAAAGATCACACTTTGCTAGATTACTCCCATATTGTCCGATCTAAGCAAGGTTTTTTTCATGCTACCAACATCACTGCTACTGTCTCAGCACACTTCGCTTTCCGGTGCCTTGGAAGTCTTCCGCATAAAGCAAATGATCCTATTTTTTGAACACGTTAAAATGCGGTTTTCGCTCTTATAAAGCGGGATTACGAGCTACAAGAGTCTACACAATTAATTTCCATTACATTTTCTACTCGAGTCACTGATATTACACTTTTTCGCAGTACTTACAACTAACAACAGCGAAACACACAGCCGAATGACTTTAAGCCGAATGACAGGCATAGCGTACGAAACGACACCGGTTAGCTTGAGGCGCGAAAATTAATGGTGATTGTGGTTGTCTCGTTTAACCCTTTGTCGAGAGCTCGAACAATTTCTAGTGAAAGAGAAAGCAATAGTGAGGCGGAAACTACTGAAGAAAGTTTTACTACATCAAGAAAGTCAAAATGACATTTCCAGCCTGTTTGAAAAATCAGAAGTGGAACCTGAAAATTCTGTTGCTATCAAATAAAGCGTAAACTATACAATCTAATTCATAAATCCAACATTCCAATTGGTGCAAGGTGAAGTGAAACATAAACTGTCTTAAACTTAAACTAGATCCTGGCCTTGTTCGTACACAAACGCTTTTAATTGGAAAGTTACCAAAATCTCTCTCGTCTTTAAATTTCGGAATAAATTCGAATTGTAGAATGCCCACACCCTGGGTGTTACAAATGTTTTACTCGTGGGAATCATCCGAACAGAAATAACTCCCACCTCGTTATCAGTGAATGTGAATGTGAGACGAGCGTAAACAATGTACATACATGTAAACAGCGATCAACAAACAAAGAGATAACCGGGGAGATAAAATATGACGATTTCTTTATAAATATTCTTTGGACGTCTCGTTAGAAGTAACAGGAAACCAACGCCATGAAAAAGTTTAATTTTAAAGGACTTATGGCCCCAGTATTTACTCCATACTCGGAACAAAAGTGAGTTTGAAAACAAGTAGAGCACAAATTCCTTTCCAATTTATTGTCATATTCGTTTATTCTAGCGGAGATTTGAATATCGGCGCAATTGAACCGTACGTACAACTACTCAAGAACAATAATATAAAAGGCGTTTTAGTTAATGGAACGACCGGTGAAGGGATGCTGTTGAGCACTTCGGAACGTATGACGGTCACGGAAGCATGGAAGCGATCCTGTAGAAAACATGAAATAACTTTGATGGTTCAGATTGGAGGTGCTTCTTTTCCTGACGTAGTTCAATTGGCCAAGCATGCATCAAGAATTGATGTGGACGCTGTGTTGTGTCTTCCAGAGCTGTATTTCAAGCCCACAACTTGTGAGAAGCTCGTATCATACCTGAAAGCGGTGGCAAATTATTGTCCAACAACGCCATTCTTTTATTATCACATTCCCCAGTTTACTGGTGTACATGGTGAGATACATGTCTTGAGTCGATTCGATTCCATAATTTAATTTATGCTTTTTGTTATTAGTCGAAATGCCAGCGTTCCTAAACATGGCAGAAAGGGGAATCAACAACCTTTGCGGTATTAAGTATACAAGTGGAGACCTCGAACAAGGAAGCGCCTGTCTAAAGGAGGGTCGGACCATATTCCTTGGAGCGGATACTATTCTTTGCGGCGCTGTTGCGTCCGGATTCGACAGCTTCATTATGACAACGCTAAACATATGTCCCGAGGTGGCCATTGAAATTATAGCTGACATGGAGCGAGGGGCAGTGGAGGATGCCAGAGCCGGACAACGTGAACTTAATGAGCGAATTGCGACTATTCTCAAACATGGAGATTGGGTTTTGGCTATGAAAAAAGCTTTCCGTGAACGATTTCCTTCGATTGAAGTTGGTCGAGCTCGACCCCCCCTTGAATTTGAATAGATATTATTGTTTATTTAAAATCGATCGAAATAAAATGCCAGTGGTGTATTTCAGTGACTATCCATGAATTGAAGATCTGAAACGAGTAGGATAGTCTGTGGCAATGGCCGAGGCTGAGGAGATAGAACAGTTAACACTTGCTTATCCATATTCACGTTAGTTACACAAATAAACCCGGCTACGTTTGTTTGTATCACATTCTCTTCAGTGCTCTCGGCAAAGCTAACTGCTAGTATGTGGTGTAATAGCTGAGGGCCTGGCTGGACGGCGACCAGCTTCGTGTAGTTGTCCTCTGCTTTCATTCCCAAAGGGAGACATGAATCCGGCAGCGGTGGTGAGCCAACTTTAAAAAGTTTAATGTCAGAGAATTTTACGTCGAAACTATGGGGAAACAGAGGCATTTTAGATCCGTAAAAATACTCCCGGATGCGCTGGTCCCTAGCTTCGTTACGTTGTGATTTGGTGCGCTCCACCACACCGCCACTCTTAGGTAGAAATACTACCTGAACGTTCCGTTTTACGTCCCGTAGTAGTTCGTTATACAAGCGCTCTTGATCCAACACGAAAATTGCGCTCACTTCGAAAGCCGAAACGGTGTGTAGAATGTGCGAGTATCCGGAACCTTTAACCCAGCCGCATGTATTTATGATCATTCCGGATGATTTTGCCTTTTTGTTTGCTTGTAGTCTTTCCAGTGTTGTTTCGGCAAGCTTGGAAATTAGTACATTGTAGAATGTACTATTGGAAGACGGACTGCTATGGCCATAATGGTATACAAGCGGCGCCTGTTGAGAAAACCCTTCCACTACCGGTGCAGGTCGTTCAACAAGTAGAGCCCCTATTGTTCCAGGAATAGCAATGCATCCTTGCCCTACATCCAGGTCAACGAAGATCGGCCGACGACCCAGACGCACTGCATAGTTAAGAAATATGCGACAGAGCGTTGTCTTTCCCACGTCGGTAGGGCCTACCACCATCACGACCGGCCCCTGTGAGTCTTCCTGTTCGGCTTTGTTTCTTAAATGTTCTAGAGCTGAGTTCGCATTTAGGTACATCACCATTGGTGTCTCCTTGGCAACGTATGCCACGTCCGGTTTACCTCGCAATTCGATTGTACAACCATGATACGTAAAAATGGCCACCTTCGCTCCCGTCACGAATTCGTACGGTTTTTTAACCACTAGCTCAGTTCCAAATAGCTCAGCTTGGCCATTCAGAAGCTGCAATAAGAAAATGCATCTCAATAAAAACCACTAATCAGGAACATTCCCAAAACAAGCTGCACTTACGAGAACAGTTACTTTTTCATTTTTATTCTCTATTTCGAACCGTAATTCTGAATCTGCCTCCAGTTTGTAGTCCGATTTTGGTGCGGTCTTTTCGTCCGACATGTTGAACAAGCCTTGTCTGTGTTTTTGTTTTATCCCATGGGCAATTCTTCAGAACAAATTTTCGGCTTATTTACTTCCTCGTTGACAGTTCACACTAGAATGAATGAACTCGATCGAATAATTGTCTAGTCATGAAACCAGCCGTCATTCGTTGCATCGCAAGAAAACAATTGTTACGAAATCGCACCTCCATTGGCTCTTCTGCAGGATGATAGCTGCTGGAGTACGTAGAATAACCGGCTTGAAGCCCGCGCAGAAACTGGTAAGACTTAGCAGCCAGAAGAGCGGCACTGACAATCCCAAAACCGCCGTGGATGACCCGGACACGGTGTTCGACAAGATTATTCAACGAAAGATCCCTGCCGATATTTTCTACGAGGACGAACGTTGTATCGCTTTCAATGATGTTTCACCGCAAGCGCCGGTACACTTCCTAGTAATACCGAAACGAAACATTCCAAAACTACAAGATAGCAAAACGACCGATAAAGAGGTAAATTGAATATTTTCACAACCTTGTACAAACAATGAAAGCTTTTGTTTTCAGATGCTAGGCCATTTACTACACGTTGCTGGACAGCTAGGAAAATCGAAGGCACCTCATGGATTCCGGCTAGTTATCAATAATGGGAATCACGGGTGTCAAACTGTTAATCATATACATCTGCATGTAGTAGGGGGCCGGCAACTCGGTTGGCCACCTGGATAATAATGAATTCAGCAGTGCCGACATCAGACATTCGAATACAAACAGATAGAACATAAGGAAAATTACAAATGTTTTCCCGTGAAAATATACATGTTTTCAAAATGTCCTGCCTTTAATTAAATTGAATGAACTCATGACGGTAAACTGACAATTCTGTCAGGAGAATGAGTAGGATATTGGTCAACCAGAAATTTTCCGATGTAAACAAACAAGTCATTAAATGCAGTGATAGTAAATTCTTCTACCTGTACAAACATATTTGTTTGTATTTTAGTTGACCATGAGTGACGCGTTAGCGAATAAGCCCATTATAGAGAATGAACAAACACTGTCAAGCGCCTTAGCTAGAGCGTCGATTAAACAATTGAAACCCAACACATCAGAATTAGCGGATGCCTTCAAAATAGTAATGACCGATGCATATTCCTGTCCTTCGCGTGCAAATCTCTGCCCCACCAGGGCCCAGGAATCCAACCATGTTCCACTACTAGGTAAGGAGTAGGCCTGGAGTGAACAACTGAACATTTACTCTTTGCTAACTTTCCATTACAGCCGATGTCCCTTATCATTCTCGGAAAACACTGAAGGCCAGGATTCCGCATCGCACTCGGGCCCACAACTACCTGTACGTGAAGATACGCCCATCGGTGTCCCGATTTCTTGAGGCAGTCTCACACAATAACAGCGATAAGGTTAAAGAAATGATTCAAAAGGGAATGTCACCTAACACGGCCGAGGGCACCTTTAGTCGTTCTGCGCTACATATTGCCTGCAGTCGTGGATATCTAGACACTATCAAAGTGTTGCTGGAAAACGGGGCTAATCCAAACGTTCGAGACAAGAACCTAAACACCCCGCTGCACTTGGCCACCTGTACCGAAAATATAGACGTAGTGCAGATGCTGCTCGATTACGGGACCAATGTATTGCTAAAGGATTCCAAGGGGCTTCTGGCGCTGGAGATTGCAATCAGTAAATTGCGTCTCTCGGAACGAATGAGAACACTGATGAAAAAAGGGACACGCGTACAGATAGTTACAGTCTGCGAACGTATCTTTGGGGTATTTAAAGAGCAACGTCGGAATCCTCAATTTCAAGAGGAATGTACCCGCGATGATTTAGAAGAAATGTTTCAAAACTTTTCTACACAACTCGAGCTGGTGCGCCGAAGGCAACTCGAGTTAGACACAATTGGCTCGATCGATTCGATCGTAGATAAAATTAATAATTTACAGTTGGAAATTGACGTTGACAGCGATGTCGATTCGTTGTTGTCCACTTTGCATCAGTTTTCCCTCAAAGCGTAGATGCATACATTACAAGCAGCAGGGAACAATGCGGTTTCAATAATCATCATATTACAACATTGTGATGCTTCCACAGTGATGTGGTTCCATTTTATTATAAATAAATACATTCTACTTTTTTCAACGAATCGCGGCTAGCGGTTTAATTATTTTTTTCGCTTCTATCAATGTTTTCGCCACGTTTTCTCTTATTAAGTGGATTTCGTGGATCATACACGTCGTACCAGTCGTCATCCTTTGTAGCTGCATCTTTGGCTAGTATGGGATCTTTTACCTCAAATTCTAGTTTGTGTGATAACCAGTCGTCCCCTAGAATGTCTTCCTCCTCGTTGGGGGTAGCTCTTGACTCTACCACGGTTTCCGGATTTCGTTCGTGGGCTGAATGAAGTTTCGTTTTGAATTTTTGCAATAATTCCATCGTGAAGCTTTCTCGGGAGCTTCCCTTTTTAGGAACTTGGTTTGTTTTCTGCGAGTATTTCTTCTGTACTTCAAGAACCTCTTTCATGAATTCCTTCCGAGTTGCAGTTTTGGATATTTGTTGTTCCTCGTTATCTTTTTTCTTCATTTTCGAACGTTTGTCCGAATGATACTCGCGTTTTAGTTGACTGATCTCATGCCGAATCTTTTCCACCTCCTCTTTTTTGACTTTCTTTCTACCACTGTTCAAGCCATAGTCAGAATCGGAATCCGATTGGACAGACATTTCCTCTGTTTTGTCTTCTTCTGCTTTTTTATATTGCAGCTTGTTTCGAATCTGTTTTAATCCATCTAGTTTTGTTTCGTCAATTTGCTTAAGCGATTTTTGATCATCATTATTTTCGGAAAATGTTCCCTCACGGTCTGGAGATGTGCTTGTTTTGTCTTTTTCGCGTTCCGCAGGATTGGCGGTTTGTTTGCTTAGTTTTGGGTCATCCAAAACGTCGTGGGAAGATTTGCCGCGCCCGGCAGCGAAAGTCTTCTGAACGAACACATTGGTTTCCAACTCTTCCACTTCAGCTTCATCGCCAAAAGACAGAAGACCAAAGTTTTTCACTCCCTTCGCTATTATCTTTTTTCGTTCACCTCCATCATCCTGCTTAGCGTCATTCGCTTTTCCGAAACGACGAGGAACTATGTCATGGAAAGGATTATTCAAGACTTCTGCTCTGGTAATTCGGTGGGTGAAGTGAGGCCGTTCGTTCTCATAAACTTCTCCGTCTTCCAGCTTCAGCATATTGTAAATTGTATCTCCCGTTACCTTTCCAAAGAGTGTGTTTTGGTTCTGAAGCTCCGGCGTGGCGCCGAGGGTGAAAAAAAATTGTGAACCATTGTCGTTCTTGCCACAGTTTGCCATGCCAACCAGTCCGCGACGAACATAGCGAAGACGGGAGTGAAATTCATCTTTAAATGGGTGTCCAAAAGCTGACTCCCCCCCGGTTCCATCTCCGTTGAAATCGCCTCCTTGCACAATAAAACCCTTCACGACACGATGGAATATCGTACCATTATAGTAGCCCTCTAGGCATAGTTGAATGAAGTTTCGACATGCCAGTGGACATTCTTTCGACCAAAGTTCTATATCGATGTCCCCGACGGATGTTTTCAAAAGAACCTAATAGACTCATAAGTACAAGATTAATATACAGCTTCGATTTTTAAGGGATTGTCCTACCTTGCCAGATGTCGGTGGCTCTTGAATGTAAATATTACTCATTTTGAATTACCAATAATAGTGATATTTTATAACTGCAGCAGTTTTCTTGTTCACTTGTTTACATGCAAAAACACTCACGACTGACTGTTTGTGTTTGACGTTTCGATTCGTAAAGGGTTCAAAGAGAAAGAAAGAGAGAAGCCGATTGATATGACAGTAGGGAGAACACGCCGCCTTGTGTTTTGCCGTGGCGAGACTTTGTTTTTCCGCAAGTATGTCTGATGCAAAGAAAATTAAACTCGGTCCAAGTGGAAACAGCAAGTTGAAGAAAGGAAAGTACGGTAATCGAAACTACTACGCCACGGCTGGTGGAAACGGCGAAACTAAGTCAACTAGAGAACGTTTCTTGAAGCCGGGTCACCGTGGCTTTTTGGTAACATGTAACGGCCGTGTGCGAGACTGCGTGCGCGATAGCTATCGCATTCTTAACGAATATGCTGATGAGCTGTATGGGTTGCCCGAGCAGTCGGAAGCCGGCGGGGAAAAATCAGCAGAAGAGAGTGAAGAGGAGGAAGATATTTCGGTTAAACTACAAAAGGAAGCCGAAGCTGCTGGAAAACTGAGCAGGAAAGCATTCCGCTTTCACAGCGTGGACAGTGGCGCAGTGAACTGCCTGTTCATTCAAACAACCCTCGAAGAACCGAGTGAAATGGCATTCAAGCTAATGAAAGATTTGATCATCACGAAAAAACACAAATCTCGATTCATCCTACGAATGTTGCCTATCGAGGTGGTTTGTCGGGCGAAGCTCAAGGATATCGTGGATGCTGTTGGAGGCCTCGCCAATCGTTACTTTTTGAAGGAACCGAAATCATACGCCATCATCTTCCATCGCCGACTGAATAACGACTTGTCCAGGGATGACGTTATCAGGGAACTTGCCGATATCATTACTGTCAAGAACGCTGGCAATAAAGCAAATTTAAAGAATCCGGATCTTGCAGTGATCGTTGAAGTAATCAAAGGGCTCTGCTGCATCGGAATACTGCGGGAATACTATCAACTGCGCAAATACAATTTGTCAGAGATTGTTGGCCTGGAATCCAGATCACACCATCCCACAACAGAGGCAATAATAAAAACCGACGAAGCTAAGATTGAGGACGCTAATGAAGAAATTTCTTCAAGCCGTTCGACAGAACCAGAAATCTCAGAAGTAATTACCCCCCTGGCTGGAGACAATGCTGCTAAGTAAGAGTTTATTTTGAATGTTATTCCAATAAAAATGTAGTAAAAAAAAATCAATTAGCCTGTTTACAGTTGGAGCAACTTGTCGAGCGCCATTCATAACTGGGTGGAATGTTTCGACCGCTTGTGCTGTGCTACGTCAGCATGTCCTTCAATGGCCATGCTACATTTCGAGTTCGTGTTTTGTATCTCATTTAACGGCGGCGCTGAAGGGGTGATAAAATTACTGGATCGCTTGCGATTTGGTGGTGTCTTCGTTGGGGAATATTGCTTTAAACATTCCACATCGTTGAAGACAACCTGTGCACCACCACCGCTTGTTGGGATAACATCACCTTTGTATAGTTTCGTTTCCAACTCGCCCTCGGTGTCGGCGTCCTGTGATATGAGGCAGTATTTTGTTGCCTTCTGGTTAATGACGTCCTTGTCGCTTAGTTTCGTAACGGATTTCGAATTATTGTAATAGGGCTGCAGAATTGTTCCCAACGGTACAGGATTCGCTGAACGATGCTCCAGCCAACGGTCACCGGTGGAGCGTGAACGACGGTGTCTAGCATTCGCCACCGCCGTACCAGGCTGTAAAAAGGATAACAGTTACATTTTAATTGTAGTCAAACATTCACGACCGTTTGAAAGGGAAGAGCATGCCCTCTTAGTCTTACCCGTGACCCTCTTGGTGTGGAGTATGCGGAGACTAACGACTTTACATTCGGCGTCGTTTCCAGTTTGTGCAGGTCCTTATCGAAGCTGCTGGACCTCCCACCCCGTATCGGCGTTCCCTGGACTATTTCCGAAACCAGCCGCAGCCGTTTATCTTTTTCGCGTAACTCGTCTTCATGCTTGTTGCGTTGCTCTATAAGCTTCTGTTCGAGCTCCCTGTTTTTCTTTTCCGATTCAACCGCAATTTTCGAGGTGAACTTTTTTCTCTGCCTTTCCTTCTCCAGCTCTTTCTGGCTGAGCAGCTGCGTTTTCTGGTTGAGCTGCGTTTGCAACAGAAGCACCTGTTCCTCTAGCTGACGATTGCGTCGGTTCAGATCGTCGATCGAACTTTCGTAAAGTTCAACCTTGTTCTCCAAAGCTATGATCTTTTGTTGTTTTTGCTCGATCACTCCCTTCATCGCTGTGACGTTCGACTGCATGGAAAAATGTTCGGTCTCCAGTTTGTGCAGATTCATGCGGAAACGGTTCTGTCGAGCATTGAAATCGTCATCTAGTAGCTTCCGCTTTTGAATTCGCAGTTTCAAGATCTCAGAGAGCTTGCAAATAACATCATTGCACTCCGGCGTTCCTAACTTCATATCTACCCGGAACGGCTCCAGACTGTACACCAATCCTAGATCGATTTCGGTCGGATCATGGTTTGCTTGTGTGTGCGGCTGATACTTTTCGGCTACGTCATTAATGGCCAGCTTAAACAGCTGGTTCGCTTTACGACGGCCCGGTGTTAAACCGACATCTACCTTCACCGGTGTGGGCCGCGCTATCTGAACGTCTTGAGTCATTTCAGCAAACTTCATCACCTGAGCCGTTTCGTCGTAATCTTCCGCCCGCGGATTTACACATACGACCATCCGCACCTGGCCCTCCCCATCGAAATAGTTTTTGAAGAGGTGAGTTATTTTGGAATCGCGGTACGGGACTTTCTTCGAGGTGCACGTTTGCTGGTTTTCGCGTAAAATTTCCAAACATGTCCGCAGAGTCATCAGACTGTTGTTGATGTTTCCGGCTTCTCGCAATCTTTGCCCGGTGTTACCGGTTCGATTTGTGCGCTCACTACCGGCCAGATCCACCAGCGAAAGCTGACTGATGGTGATAGCACTCCGGTCCTGTACTACATGCTCACCCTGCACGTCGACCGGAGCCTGCACAAGGCGGATCGTAAAAACAGAATGCGATCGACTCGATTCTGCGTTAAGTATTGTATGTCCCATTCGTTTACGCTTCTGCCCAGACTGGAAAAGCTCCAATGCATCTTCTACCGACTTTACCTCCACTTCTGTCACACCGTGGACAAACATATTGTGATTGCAGTCCTCTCGAACCATTTTGCTCTGCAATGTCCTAGAATGCAGTAAGAAAAAAGTAGTCGTAGTCGCAAAAGAAAAAAGTTCCTTACAATCTATATCCTTTTCTTACTTTTGTATGGTAGTTTCCTCGAGCAAATCATACACCGAGTTGTTGTACACTTCCACGTAGTTTATAAACACCGCGTAGATGTTGTCCTCATCGATGCCACTTATTTCGGAAGGATCTACTGATGCCTGCGACGCCACCTCCTGATCAAGATCTTTCTTACGAGAGGATTTCGTCAATTTGGCGTTCAATTCCATCTGTCGCTCGAGCAAAACTTCCGCCTCCGACAGAATATCGAATCCGTTCAAGCGATCCGATTTGAACGTGTACTTCTTTGCCTGATAGTCGGATATCGTGCGAAACAGTGCATCCAAACAACGAGGCATAATGCCGCGATTTTGTAAGTCGCCCGTCATGGTATATGTTTTACCGCTTCCTGTGACACCGTATGTAAAAAGCAACCCGTTGCGACCGCGTATCAGTGCCTCCAATAATGGCTGGGCCACAGTTAGGTACACGTCGTGCTGACGAACCGACTCATCGAACGCTCTTTTGAAGATGTACTGCGTTTCCTTTAGATTAGCTACCTTGTAGTTAATAGCGATTTCCGGCGGCGTCAAAACGACCGTATGGGGATCGGAAATACGCAAGCAGGTAAAGTCGGACTCGCACGGAGGAGGACGGACCCGGCAATAGACTTGGACAGGATCTTTTACCAAGCTGTTGCCAGAATTTCCACGGCTTTTGATAACCGATCTTGGCACCACCTTCAGAGGTGTTTTTTGCCGCCTTTGGAAGAGAAATAAACGCACAGAAAAAAACGTACAATAAACACCACTGCAAGCGCATGCCAGAACCAACAAAGAACACTTACATCGTCTTCATTTTCCAAACGCTGATACTTTCTCAATACGTTACAGATCGCTTTCATGAGAATACTTACGACACTCAACAGCAATATTCTTTCAAAGCAGCACTTATCGACAGCGTCGAACATGTAGATACGTACACTCCAATCACCACTGGTCTTGTCGGTTGAAAGTTCGTTACGAAGTTAGCTTGGGAGACCCAAGATGAATACAGAATGGAGAGTGCGTGAATACAGCTTTTTTTAGTACAAAGACGAATGAAGTGCTGATGGAATGACATTTGTAATTTGAATTAAAACGGTCCTTGATCAAAAGTAGCGTCCGATAGATACAGGGTTTTGCGAACTTCGAAGTATTCCATCTAAGATGCTATTGATTGAAAACAGTTGAATTATATATACATACCTAGATCGTTGAAATTGAACGTGAGGTAGAGTATGCTTACAGTAGGCAATTCAATTTATTACTAGATCAACTCTATAGGGCTTTGCTTATATGTAAGAAAGAATACTATTTGAAATTCTTTTTGGATTCAGTTAAATACATAGTCCAATAGGAAATAGTAAATATAAGGAAGCTAACAGGGAAAATAATCAAGGATAGCTGATCCAATCTCCCTCGTTGCGATCCCGCGTACATTAATGCCACATCTGCGACGTTGCGAAATCTGTTCCGTATAAAAAACAATATATTATCCGATTTGACTTGATTATACTATTTATGAGTAATAGCATCGCTTGAAAATCGAACCTTTTTCTCGTCATCACCGATGACACTTTTTGGGCATTTTGTACCGTATCCTGTATATTGCTTATGGAAGCCGAAGATGCCTTGCTATGGTCTTGTGGCTGAATCTTGTTACTTCCAGTCACTTTCAGTGCTGAATGTTCTAGTCCATTTTCTCGCTGAAAAGAAGCCGAGTTTATCTTCGCCATGGCAATGAGACAAGAGTTAGTCGTGAGCGGAATTTGTTATATGTTTGAAACAAATGTTACACTTACGGATGTGTCCATTGTGCTTTGTGCCATCGTCACCGCAGACTGCAAAGTAATGGATGGAGGAAGAGACGAGGCGTGCTGGGCTTTTGCAACGCGCCAATGCTTATCGTACCGAATGCCGAACAGGACGATGAAGTACTCCATTAGTGCGAAGAACACAAACAAAGTACAGGATATGAGCCACACCTAGTTGAAGATATTAAAGGTATGTACATAGATAGACAAAGAATTCAATTCCTCGCTGCTCTTACCTCAAGGCACTTGAGTTCCAATGCATCCGGTGAGTTATTTCTTACGGTATCGAACATTGTGATCAATGATAGTAATGTTGTTACCAGGAGCACCATCCGTCCTGGAACGATTTCTGGAACTACAACGAATGAGCCCCAGGATATGGAAACGAACAGTGTGGATGGAAGATAGTTTTCTAGCAGGTAACTTTTCACCTCCCGCGACAAGGTGATCTCCAATCTTGCTGAGCTGTGATTATCTGTAAAAAAAAGTGTGCAATACACGATATATTGCTAGCTCTCATTGTGGGAGGCTATTTTCACTGTGTTACCATCGCTATAGTTAACTATTTGGGATTCTTGTTCGGTGTAAAACGAAACAACATATTTTGGAAGCCGGAAAAATCCATTCCCAAAATCGTTAGGGAAGGATAGTGCATTTTCTGACCTCCAACGAAACCGTAGATCCTTCACAGGATATTTATCTGAAAACCAAAATGTATGTGTTAAATGTAGGGTTCAAATCGATTTAGACAGCCAGGCATACAACTGCTGAAGTCGACAGGGCATCTCTGTACGTCCAGAGGATAGAGCACAAAGTCCATGTCACATTTGATAATAATTGTTGCCCTGGAAATATTTAACAATCATTCATCATTTGCCACATTATAATGTTTCAGCTACTTACCCTATACTTAAACTTATTGTACTATTCTCATACAATCGTAAGCTTGATATCTCCTCGAATAAGGTCAACATTTTCATTTCTCTCAGTTGTCTGATATAGAGATCCGGGACCCATATCATATCGCGGTCGGACTTTGTCAACTCTACGAACTCTCCTATCATGTTTGCAATGACTGGCTGTATTCGGAGGTCTTCCCAGGTAATTTGAAGAAAGACATCGAAGGAAATTTCCTGCAAGTGAAGTTTTTGGTTCGAATCGTTTTATACCCTACAACTACTTTCCGCTCCACTTACTTCCTTGTTTTCATCCACGCCCGATATGCGGTTAATGTACAGCGATACGGATACATCTGTTAGTGTCCCTACCACGAAGTTGAAAAGGTAATATTTCATCCCTTAAGGTTAATTTGGTTCTACAAAGTATTTTATACTTTTTTCGGTTTACCTGGTTTCACGTTTCTGTCATACTCAATGCCCTGCTGGTACTGATAATTAGATGTGGCCGCCGTTGTTGGGAACCACAGTTCGAAAAAGTAGATTAAACTGGAACGAGAGTCGTGCATTGTAAAAACTAAAGTAATTAGAAGGAAATCTCGTAAAGTTAAAACAATAAAGAATTTACACATGTTTAGATAGAGGGCTTTGATGGAAAACCAGGATATTGAATGCCGAGAATTGGTTTGCTATTGATGTTAATAGGTTGAAGATGGTGAAGAATTTATATTGGATGTTTTACCTTACTATGTACTTGCACCGCATAGTCTTTGCATGCAGTAGACCAAACTCATTCTTCACATTTCATACTATCGCAAGGGCAACGCTTATATCGGGGAGTATGTCGAAAGTCCCTAAAGCCCCGACGCTCAATCCACAGCTAACGCACTTAATCACTTCGATCCGATTCAGGCGACGCCATCACGTGGAATCGATAAAACTTTCCTATCCTATTTGTCGCTCCACAGTCACGTTGAGTTCGCTATAACACGTGTTTCACGCAACATGCTTGGTTTTCGTATTCGTACTTTCACAGGATGGGTTTCGCTGTGCGTTCCCAGAAAGTGCCAACTTTTCGCTATACTTGCGATACTAAACGCTATGTTATACGCTTTACTCCGCGTTTGTTGTTTTCATCTGACATGGAGAAAACATATACTATAATACCTTGTATGTATTATTGTATTATAGCATAGAAAGAGAGTGTATAGTTATGATTTTTGCCTTGAATAAAACTAAACTACGCACTTAACTCCTGCTTTGTTGCACAATCAACGAATTCAGATACCCAACTGAAAAACACACTCCGCTAATACCACCTTTCGAATGGTGGGTGCGTGTTACGAGAGTAGTGTGCTCTGCTCATTCATTCAAGCTGTTATGAATATTCGTGTGCACGCGGGCTTTTTTTATTCCCTTTAATTTAATCAATAATAGCGAACTCATAAACTTGAAAGCCGTCTTAGTGTTGCTTGACTGCTGCTGGTATTGACTCGTTGGAACCAGGAGCAGCGTTCCTCACGGACACGGGTCTACTGGAGCCTTGTAAGACGGCGGCCAACGGTAAAAGAAGAAATGAAACGATGACACGCAACAATATCATTACATTTTCGGTGTATGTAGCACACGGCCACGGGACGCGCCTAGTATTCACGTGCTGTAAAGTGGAAATATATAGGGGTTTACTTGTAGCTTCACACTATTTACTTCAATAACTCTTCCTGCCGCATATTGAAGAATAATGACGTATCTGCAGGGGGGTTCCTTCATTCCTACGTTGTTCGTGAGAGAAGGGCACCAGCATGGTTAGTAAACATCCGTGAGCAAGCAAGCGTTTGCTATCATTGCGGAAACGGAAATGGCAGAAACGAAGGTAGTTTACCTACGGTAGGGAAAATAATATTTCCACCGTTTATACAGTTTCGACAGACTAAAGCAGCGTTAACGGTGCCTGCAAGTGCTAAGGTGTTCCACAATGTCCAATTGGACAACGTGACGGGCCATTTTCACCTGTGTGATATTAATAGGACGCCATGCCGGAAAGATTGCCCATGTCCAAGCAATCAAGCAAAGAAATTTGGTAGTATAAATCAGTTCATTAGCAATAACTTTATTTTGTGGTTGAGTTGCTGTTTTTCTCTCTTGTATTCGACACAAAAAAGGTAACAAGCTTTTCTGATTCGCGGTTGTGATTAGGTTTTTGCCTAAACTTTACAGTTATATTTCATGATGTTAGAGAGTTTTTGATTTTAATTTTTAGCGGCAATCCTTAGTTTTCCTTCGTCGTACAACGACGCTTTCACTAAAATACGCTCAAACTTTCTTTCACAGTTTCCTAGCTTTATAGTTTGAGATGTATTTTGTATGAAAAAAATGCTATTAAATTGTCATTATTGCTGTTCCAAAAGATAACTTATCTCACAAATCCACAACTTTTGATTTTTTTTCGTTGCATTCTTATGGAGTTATGTATAGTTAAACGTGGAAACTAAGGAAATAGTAATGCAAGCTTGACCCTTTTCTATGGTGATATGACTGTAGCAACTATAAAGAGTACGTAACGATCGTTTTGCGCTTTTTACCAACAGGTGCTGGTAGTGTAGTGTGTGGCGCCAACACCAGCTATATTTGTGTTTGTTTCCTAGCAATTTTATGTGCCTGTTACCATGCACGTGAATGAGAAATACATACAAATAATGTTCAGGCTGGTTTTACAAGAGAAAAATGAATAAAAACAATATTCACTATAGAGATTAAAGTTTATCGAAGAATTACGATAATACGCGTTATACTTCGCTTCTATCACTGTGTCTGATCGTGACTCAACGACGGTTTTGTTTCCTGCAGGAGTAGCATCATGGAATTAAAATTGGACTTCATTGTAGTTTTGATTCTGCTTCAAGCTCCCCTTGTGGGGAATAAAACTCACCTGATCAATTTCGTCCAGCGATTCCAACTTAGCAATAGGAGCGAAGATATTCCAATTCTGTCCCTCGGCTGTATCATCAGTGGGTTGATTAAAAGAAGAAAACTTTGAACATCTGCGACAGACGAGGGCAAAAAGAGAAATATATTAGGTGAAGTCCTGATCACGATTCCATCGTTGCGGTTATCCTTGGCTTACTTCAATAAGCTACGATCGTCGGTGCATTCCGGTTGCGAAACGGATCGATGGACGTGTGTTCGATGCTGCGCTGGCTGATGCGGATATTGCTGCTTGCCATCTCCTGGCTCCATCGGAGCACACATGTCAAAGGAAAAATCACATTCGGAAGGTTGGTACGACGACATTGCCGCCTTGCTGGGGCGCATCTGTTGCATCTGTTGATGCTGCGCAAAGTTGTGCTGCTGCATCTGCGTTTGTTCTTGCGTATGCTGCTGTTGGCGAAGAATCTGCAGGATAGTTCGAATGTCGCTCTTGAGACTCGTCTCAAGACATTCCACCCTTTCCGTCAGTTCAGACAGTTGGTTTGATAATAATCTGCAGGAAGTACGCGCTAGTTGTTTTAATCAGATTATCATTTAGCCAACGTCTCTTACCCTTGATTGTGCTTCGAGTCACTTGCTTTGCAACCTGTTCCGGTTTTGGTGCTGTTCGGTGCCGTATGGTGAAAAATGTCGTCGTCAGGGCTGCTCTTGGGACTGCAGTCCGAGGCCCGTGTTATTTCTCCCTGACCGTCCGGTTTCGAGCCGCAACTGCACGCCCGATTACTGACCGCACTCAGGGTTACTGTGTCCGCTGTCCTTCCAAGGGCAGCCGCATATGTTGCAGCCCCAGCCAACTGCTGTTCGTAGTGGAGAGGGTGTAATGTCTGTTTGTGCGTACATTTTGGGCTCTCGTTTGGGGATGCTAGAATGTTAAAATAGATCTCTGATTAAATCACTTGTTAAAACGTCCCTTAGCACTGCCTCCGCTAGCAGCCCTTCATTAACAACATATGAACATTGGCAAGCTTGGCATACAAACTCATCGATCGACATGAGGAGCGTAGCGAACGAGGGGCTGTAAAGGGCTCCACACACTTTTGTAACATGGTGCACGCAGCGGTGCAAAATGCAAGAGAAAACGGCGATACTCGCTTGTGGCTGCTGTACGTTTGTATAGTGTTTTGACGTGCGACGAGTTACCATGTTAACAAATTGTGCAGGACCTTAAACACATATTGACGTTCAGTCCTTACATATGCGCAATACATTAACTAAACAAAACATTCTTGAGGTGCAGCAATGCTTTACTAAATCAAAAATGTGTACTTATAAGATATGCCCAAAAGGTATAGGTTTTGTATAATGCCCATGCTCACAGCATACATAACAAAAACCATTTCGAGTGTTCTGAGATGATAAATAAATATATAATCATAAATTATGTTTCGATTTCTACGTGATTCACGGGGGTAAATTTTCCTCGTAGCATCAATGAGATTATACTAAATTCCGTCGAGAATAAGGGATGGTGTAAGTTGGACATTGAAGCAAAAAATAGTTGAGGCCTTTGCTTACCGCAGTTGTTCATTAATGGTTGATGTTTATGTGATCTAAGATCAGGTATGCTTCTTTTCAATTGATTAATTATTCCTTTTTTTGTTTTTGGCATATTTTTTATGCATTTTTACGAACGCAAGGTGTGTGGTGTAAGGTATGGTGGTAGGATAGACAGAAACAAAGATTATTGCGTTAGAATAGTTTTGCGATTTTACATTATCGGACATGGTTTCGGTAACGGGATGAAAGCTTTACTCAATTGGTGGTTAAAGCATTGGCATTATTTTATGGCGTTACATCCTACGGTAGCACGAGGCAAGATCAAACCGTGCGCAGATATTCGTCTATCGACATCTTTTATTGGCATGTACCGTAACGACAAGGCGCTTTTTAGATAAGATACGCGGCGGTTTTAAATTCGATTCAATACATACCGGACAGAGAAAATTTGCGATCATCATCATAGTTGGTGCTCATCTGCCCTATCGAGTTTCTTTCATTGGGCATATCACACTTGCTAGGCGGCTTTTGGTGAACAGTACTTCTGTGAAAAGGGGAAACAGGAAAAGTATTTTTTTATATCTCACTTGCATAATGGCTCGTTGCACGTAAGAGGTGGAACGTAGATTACAGTTTTCGAACGTACGACCGCGTTTCACTATCTCGATCATGTGATCCTGTACGCATGTATCTGTGCCTCAGTTCGACACCAGCTTGTTCTTCCTGCAAAAGGTGAAATGTATAATTCCTTTGTTGCATACTAACTGTGTTGTCATACAACTAAGCTACTTGACTACTTATGATAGGAGAAACATTTTGTAACGAAAAAAAGAGGAGCAAATTTCAAATACAATATCATTTTTTCAGTATCAAATCGGGGACATCTTATAAAGCTAAATCCGAAATTACAGATAATTTTAGGTTTCGAATAATCAATGAATAATGTGATATGCCTAAGCAAAATTTTAACAAAGTAAAAGTAGTTGCTGTCTAATAAATTCGAAATACAAAACTGATCTTTAATTAACCAAATCTAGAACCAATATAAAGCTAAAGAGCCGTGCATAACTGGCAATATGTGAACAGAGTTCAAATCAACTTCGATACACAACTGGGGTGGAAAGAGAATGCCAACTAGTAGAGTGATAAATTGATTCAAAGTAGACTCACATCTCGCATATTATACGTAATTTCCAAACTATTTACAAAACTATCATAAAATTCCGGGAATAAATCTAACACGTCTAATAAGTCATCTCTATGAATTTTATGCAGATCACAATATGTCAGAGCTTTAACATTACTATTCGATTTTCCTAATGTCGAGTGAATGCACGGATTTTCGCCAAAAATATCATCTTTGCCTATTAAAAGAGAGAAACAATTCCATTTCAAAATTTATCGGCGAGCTGCGATATTCCCCTGCCATCTGAGAGCTTTACCTAGAATTGCCATTACAACGTCATCTTTGAGGATTTCAATCGATCCTCTGGCTATAAAGTAAAGGTACGTCAGAACGTCTCCTTTATGTACCAAAATATCACCCGGCGGGGCGTGTGTGGTCTTGAACTTGAGAGACAGTGCTCTGAAACAAGACGGAAAGGGTTGAAGTTGAAATACTAATAACAGTTAGAAAAAACAACCACGATTTGACTGACCTCAAGCATCCCGGGCTAGCAGCTTCGAAAGCTGCACAGTTATTCAACAAGTTTCTATTTAAATGTAAACAAATGTCTGCCTGTAAGCACTCAGGAAATCCTTTTAGCACCGAATTCATATCGATGCCGTTTGTGTAGGTCCAGGCGTGCTGAAAGTATTCCTCCAATCGTTGTCTTAGCGGGTTTGGAATCTGTGAAGAAATCCATCGAAGTTGTATCAATTTAGTCAATGGAGTTTAGTCAATGTAATGCAACAGAACAACAATTCGCGTTCATACTAACGTCGTGCAGCTTACCTGATGAAATCGGATGAATTCCCGTACTCTCAGCATCTGTGTGTGATATCTAGCAGTTCCTGAGTAAAGCCGCTGTATGATGGCGGAAACGTTTCCAAAGATACTAGCGTACATAAGAGCTGTAGTGATAGTAAAATAGAGTAAGAACTCATTGCAATGGTAACCGTCTCCTCTATTCCCAATTCCTTTAAAAAAAAACATAACTTACAACCAACAAGCATGACACATATCGTAAATATCTTTTCCGCGTCCGTGTTTGGCGCCACATTACCGAATCCCACTGATGTAAGCGACGTAAAGGTAAAGTAGAGGGCAGTAACGTAACGAGACTGTAAGTGGGGGTAGAAAAGAGTCTCAAGTAAGACATTCTGCCTTCCCTAACTTCCATACCGGTACCGGTAAGTAGTACCTTTACGGAAGGCCCTCCACCTGTATTGTTCGGAAAGTAGTACTCTTGGGTGTCCTGTGCCAATGCGTCGAGCCATCCGATTTTCCCCTTTAAAAGTGGCCTCTCGGCGTTCCCGATGGCGTACCTGATTAAGAAAGAAGAAACTTTGTCTTTTCATATTGCACTAGAAAAAAAATTGCTCGCAAAGCATGCCGAACGTACCATATGCAGGCAAGCCAATGGGCAATTAGGGCGAATGTGGCCATCAACAGCACCAGCACGGCCGCACCGTACTCGGAGTAGCGGTCTATTTTTCTGGCCACCCGTACTAATCGTAACAACCGTGCCGTTTTCAGCAGGCCAATTAATGTCGTCGTCTGGAAAAATGAAATGAGCGTTCGTTGATGAAACGTTGATGAAACAACTTTTCGTTCGAAAGCCCGGTCGAAATTGGTAAAAACTTTTAAGTAAATCAGACCAAATATTTATGGATAATAAGTTAAAATGCTACTGTTTGAAAAAAAACAGAACGAAAGCTGGTTAGGTTTAGGCTAAAATTGAATAGAAGTATTAACTGTAAGTATCGTTATAAATTTTGGTAAACCAAGGACAACAAAGTCATAGTTTATAAAGTCGTTTATTATTGTATACAAATCTTGTCTTCTTCGTTAGTGTTTTCAGTGTTATCAGTAAAATATTCTGTTCAATGGGCAATAAATACAGCATTTCATATAATTCAACTCGGAACAGGGAAATAGATTTCAATTATGAAAATGGATGCCAAGCAGTATAGTTATGCTGGATATGTTTTCGTTCATTGTATAAGGAACTACAGAAGGGGCACTGCTCGCCCCACTATAATACGAAATGAGGATATAGTAGGAGATTTCCCATATATTTATTATCCTCAAACACCACTATATATTCTTAGTACTCATAAAATGTCAAATGCCATTTTTCACGTGGCAGTTTTTTGGCAATATGCTAAAAACGAGCACTGTTTATTGGCTAATTGTTTTTCTTAAACCATGCCCGTGATTGGAGCATGTCAGTGCAGAATTTCGTGAAAAGTAATAAGCTTCCAAACTAATTTCAACTCTCTCTCAACTGTCAAAGCGAACAGACAAGGAATTGTAAGCCTACAAAATACAATGAATGTTTTAGATAAGAGTACCGCTAGGCTGGAACTAATGGTGTTTCGATGTATAGAACTAAGTAATAGATACAGGATCAGAAATAGTAAGGACAGAGCGAGTGATTTCGTTTTTAAAACTTTTGCTGTTCTTTATGATTTTCAAGATGAGAGTGTTTTCAAATTTGCTACGCTTAGGTAAATTGGTAGCGTGATTTAGGTTCCGGTCTTCTGCACAAACTATTGCCTGTGAGACTGAATATGTATCGGTGTTGTGATTCGTATGCGATATTTGAATATGGAAAAAGGAATATGGAATATACTTAATATTAGGAGTTAAAATCAACGCAACACAAACAATAGAATTTGTTTCAGCATTTGAATTGATATAAAATTGTAGAAACTGTTTCGTTTCGTTAGTATATAATGTTGTTTATAAGGGAAAGACTTTGGTATACTTCCAAAATCTCGATTGCAATACCTCATCTTTGTCCAAGCCAAGCTGTAAAATATAAAAACCGGCGTCATTTAGTACATTTACAATTTGTTGGTAAAGTTTCGATGATTAGGTTGAAATCAGTGGTGCAAAAAGGAAGGTAGAATATTAGTATTGTATTCTCATACTTCATAAACTCCTCCATTTTCTTCGTTTTGATACTACTTGTATGCACTAAATCTCGAAGTTAAAGTTCAAGTGTAGAATTTTCTCGATTCCCATAAGAGAATGGAAACAAAATGCTCTTTAACGTCATATATATATATGAAGATGTAGACAACGAAAAACAGTAAATCTGTTGATAAAGAACTGTGGCCGATCGTCGAACTATTCAAGCGTTTTGAACGTTGTTTGAAAAAGTTTTCCTATTTTGCAGCACCTTATTGGTAATATAGATTTTCGTAGGTGAAACATATGTCATAGGTGTGCATTTTTCAGCGAATCATGATAGAACAATCATATGAAGATACGAAAGCATCAAGCACAAACAATAGATTTGATCAAGGTAAACTAGCTATGATTTCGACGCACAACACATAATAGATAGGCCTAATGTTATCGTTTTCATGTAATACATGCTGACTTGATATTACGAGTAGTGTAGCAGAAAGGCTTAAGTGGGGGAATAAGTAAGGAATCGAAAATAAAGTATTGATATACTTCGATCCATGGTAAGGTTATCAGAATGGCAATAAGCTAGTGCCAACTGAACTGGTGACTTTGGTGACTATGATATCTGGTTTGTACACCTTGTGATGGTTGATGGTTTAGCATGGGCATGGGATGGTTTAGCGGAAAGACTGTCTTGAAAAAAAAAAAATCAACGGCAAACACTTATTGAACCGAAATCAGACAATAAAGGTTAACGAACCAAAAAATAAGAGTTGTTTCTGATGTCTAACTGTGCGGACGGTTGTCCCGCAGCAAACTCATTTTTTGCAAATTCCCGAAAAAGTCGGGTGTATAGGGGAATGAAGCACTAATGCTCAAAACCTCTATAAAAAAAACAAAAAAAAAACGAACAAAATCAAGTTGAGAGAAGAATAAAGGAATAATGAAATGCAAAGGAAACTTGAAGTGTCTTTCCAATACTACTGACAAAACGGAGAGATTGTATGAAATATATGGACAATGAAAACAAAACTGGCAAAAATGCGCTACTGCTTTTCGCGACTATAGTCTGTAGAATTCTAATATTGCGGTGGGAACGATCACTGATGATTTAATTCACCAAGTAAAAACTACTTTTCCGCTACGGAGTAGTATATACCCTGGATTGAATGTGATCCAAATAGATGACATTCAGGAAAAGGGGTTGGTAAATCGAAGTTTATGAAAGAATGAACAACATCTCACACTTCAAATAAAAAAGTTTTTCACAACCATGTACATGAAGGAATGTGGTAATTACATCGTCCGTGTCACTTCCGACGAGAAGCAGGTCGAAAGGTATAGCTGCAACCAGGTCTATCAGAAACCAGCCGCTCAAATAGTGAACGGCGATCCGCCCCGGATGCGATACAACCTCGTCCTGTCCGTTCACAAACGTCGTGCGAAAGTTTATCAGTATATCAACAACGAAGGTCACATCAACTGGAAAGAGAGAATAGAAAGATGGGGAAAAGAACAGTTTGAGACGATTGTTGGCTGGTCACGAACAGAAGCAGAGTCTCGGATCGAGTTACTAGGTTTACCTATTAAATCAATTATCACAATTGGATCATCTGCGTATTTTCGATTTTTCCGCTGATTATAGTCCGGCTCGCTGAGTAGAAACGCGGCCACATACGGTGTAAATATTGCTGTGTACATAACTAACAATAGAATTATCCAATCCCAGACCGCCTTGAAAGGTGAGTAGTGCAATATTGTCCATTTATGAACACGGGGACTCTGCAGTTTGTACTCCGGCAAGACGTCCGCGCCAAGCGAAAGAACCTGCAGCAAATAGTTAAAGAAAGCGGGAGAAAAGAAGTGAAGGGAAAGAAAAATTGAGAGAGAGAGAGAGAGAGAGAAAGAGAGAGAGAGAGAGAAACAGAAAAGGAGAAGCGAAATTAATTATAAAAACGAAAGTAAAGGAACATTCTTTCGTCAACCATTTGATCTTTCAGATGTGTAAGGTGATCTAGCTAAAATAGTTTTGAATGTCGCATTCACAAAGCTCGTTCATGCTCGCACATGCTGATACATGATACTACAGCAAATGCTTAGTATCCTGCGCACATGGGGCTTGGGCAACCGGCTGGAGGTGGGAAGGTCAATGCGAGAATCAATACAATTACATAAACATAATCAACTAGACAATTTATGCACAAGGACGTCGGTATAATGGGCTAATGGAAAAACGCGCTTTGGGAAGTTTTCGTTAGCCGGCAGTTTATTGTGGCAGCATACCAATGCACTAGCATACTGATGTGGCGACTTCGTGCATGATAAGGTGTAACTTATTATAAAACTAAGAGGCTAACAAACTGACGGTGGAGAATGTACTGGAAAGAGCGAAGGAGCGAGATGAACGAAGTGGATGAAAATAATTACCTCTTTCTCCAGGTTGGCCTTCTCGCCACTGAGCCCATTTAGGTTTAAGTTGGAGTGTGTGGAAATATGATTTTCAATTTTGATCTGATTTTTCTTCGAATCCAAACTGAGTCGTACACTGGACCATTTTTCTTGAGCCTGCGGTTCAGCACCGGTTCATCGTAGGTGTTAATTTTGCCGTAGCGTTAACGGTGCAGAAGAATAAGTGTTAAGTTAAGGTAAAGGCGTCGCAGTTTGTTTCATTTTGTATTCTAAAACTACTCCTCCACCCCCGTTGAAATGTAAGACAGACGTCTCAGACACAGACCTGCAAATTTTGTGGAACAGATTTGTTGCGATGTTCGTGGTTAAGTTTTGATTGGCGCACGAAGCTCCGGCAGGATTTGGTTTTAAATGCAGAGTCTAGACTGGTGGCGGTCGAGGAGCTCGGCTTGGCTCCTATTTCGTTCGTCGTCACTATGAGCGGTATGTTCGTTGGATCCTGACTGTGCGCTCTGTTCATCTTCATGACGCACGATGATAGCGACCGTTTGATGTTCCTTTCTTCCATGTAAACTTTATTCATATATGCTTTCTTTTCGCTTGGACCGGTTGTGTTACGATAAACACGCACACGCGCTGATACCTAATCGCAAAAAACGCGGTCGAAGCTATCTAGCGATGATCTAGATAATCGCTAATAGCGTAGTCGAACGGACCAGTTATTTAAGCCAAGTGACAAGTGACTTTAACTTTGGCGTAACAAACATCAAACGCAAAAAATGCTAAGTAATGTTCATTCTAATGGACAAAATCGTCCTCATTCGTTGGGTTTGAGTAAATAGTACCTGATGCATATGTTAATTCTCTGAGCGAGCTAGAGACGGTCCTCCGGCATTTGACTCTCTCTCTTTCTCTCGAGTAGCAATCTCTTTCGGAATCACTGTTTTGCTATGTAGAACAACTACCACGACATGATGTGGACCTTCCTTCCCTAGCTTTCCTTCCTTTCTTTCTTTTTTTCACGCCCAGTTTACACCATGTTTTATTATTCTCGGAATCGACTACCAAACATGAAATTTTCCATACGTGCGGTTGTATTGCTTTTCCGATGGAAGTACGTTTATCGAACCATTCGTATTATGCACACGCAAATCGAACTCCGTTTCGAGCCAATTGTCCCAGCACTGGTATAGTGTGCTATACGAAATTGTTAAACAAGGATCCAGTGGATGATTATTGATTTCAAAGTTACACACGCGCGAGCCTTCTTCTATTCAAGGATATGTTTCATGGTGTAGCTGTTGTAGGGTACGTCTACGTTGCCCTCATTGCTAGTCGGAAAAGCGCTGAATCGTTATCGAAACGGACGGTTTCGTTTGCTGGTGTCCCACAAAGAACGAAGAAAAAATTTCGTTTCGCTCGCGGGCCGGTGGTTTGTCCAAAAGCAATGCCTTCAGCACAGCACTGCAAATAAATTTCCTCATGCTTTCTTAGCTCTGGATGGCTATCTGATGCTATCACAACGCAATCTGCCTAAAATCATGTGCGACACATTGTAAAAAATCGCGTCCTCGCAGCAACGATTCTCACTCTTCACTAAACTCGACGTCCTGGGAAAACATCGCATCCATCCATATGTAGACGAGAGAGAGCGTCTCGTATATGTGTGCATCAGGATAATAGGATACACGGTAGCTGGTATTGGAGATCAGCCGTTTCAGTAGTATACGTAACCGCTTTACTGCAAATGTATGAGTATTTAATAGCAAGAGGGGAAGATTTACTATTGCTTGGGACCGCGAGCATACCCGTTGAACATGTGTTAGTAATTCCCTGTTTCCATTTAATAATCTAAGAGGAGTAGCACTCTCTTGTCCGTCGCCCGCGTACTATCTATGCTTCAGAATCCTTGCTTGGCTTCCTAGCAGAGCAATAGTGGAGCCACGTGCAGCGTTTGCGCCAAACGTAACCAGGGTATACGGCGCGGGGAACAAACATTGGAAATTATTCATTTTTCAATTGGCTAATGATTTCCACGACACAGCGGAGCAACGGACAACAGTGGCACAAGCTTTCGAACGAGTATGTGTCGCTATGCCTACAAAACAGATGGTGTGTATTAATCAAAGCAACCAGTTGAAGTACTACTGGGGATTGTAGGACGTAAATATAATTTAAGCGTGCCCACAGCAAATGGCATGTACCAAAGAAAGAGCTAAGCACTGTTCCATTTTCAATGCCATTTTCGAGCCAGTTTGATTCGACAAATATTCATTCGACCCAGCTGCGGGTCATATTGGTGCTACTAAAGTTCACCGAAGGGATTTGCGTGGCCTTCCGCAAAGCTTCAATAATTACTACCGCGAACACACACGTTCTAACGCGCTTCGCTGAAAAGCTATGGCATAGCTCCGGGGGAAGGATGAACTGACGTGCGACACATCGATAATGCGATGAGATTGGATGAGAAGTTGTGCCTTTATATGGGAATGGAATGAAATATGGACACTATTACTATACAAATGTACAGCTACTCATTCTATTCTTAAATCGTTCTACTTCGCTAAACGCACAATTATAGACACATATTGAATACAACACTATACTAAAGACTTACGGTTTCCACCGGCTCTGGAAGTATTTTGTCAAACTTGTGCCCCAGTAATAACTGATTCGCTCCCTCGGCCGGCTCTGTGTCGAAGCTGTTGGTCTTGTGGGAAACTTTGCGCGACAGCGGAGAAAACTTGGACCTTGACTTGACGCTGTTCGCCTGTGAGAGCAACGATTTTTCCGATTTGTTATCTAGTGATCGCTGGCCCTTCGTGGTGCAGCACAGCCGATCGGACAGGGCACTGTTGAGACTGTTCATCGAAATCGGCACAACATTAGGCGTTTCGACGATGTTCACTATTCGATTGTCCTCTCCCGGTTCAAGAGGTGGTTTGTGCTTACAGAGGCATATCCCCACACCGAAAGCGCACCCCCCAGGTGCCGGAACGATCCGTTGATGGGTGTTTGGTGTGATTGGTCCGTCTATTGGGAGTGGATCATGTCCCAACTGACCATCTAACCCACATGCTTTCTTGTCTTCTGAGTTGTTTCTACCGCGAGAAGCGATTCGCAAGTTTGAAAGAATGCTCTCAGATAAGCTAAAAAAATTTTCCACGTGTTGATACTGTTGGTCATGCTGTGTTTGGCCCCTGCTATACAGCCTGGCGACCGTTGGAAAAAAATGCTGGTGAAAGCACACACCCTTTGGTAGGCTGGAGCAACTTTTCGTGGTGAACAACTTTTGCGACGGCAACCAACAGTCGTCAGGTTTTTCCAGCTGACAGGAGGCGTTGGTGTTCTTGTCCGTTTTCCTTCCGTGGCCGTTCATGGCAACCATAATCTTTCTCGCACTTTTTAGAATGCTGAGGTTTGATAACAGTGACATGGTGGACTTGGTAATCGGGGGTGTGAAAATACAGCTTCCGCAGGAATTGCGTCGCCGGCGTACCCGCTTCTTCTGCTCCATGTATTCCTCTAGCTCGCGTTCGCCATTGCTGCCCGAGGACAGATCATCATAGCTGAGTGTTTCACACTGCCTCAGCAGATTGTCCAGCTTTCGAATCTCAGACAGTTCGACGCACGAGTTGGCTCGTAAACTTGTCTCGGACATGATTTTGTCCACATAATTTTTCACAAGCTGCGCGGATGATGGTTTGATTTTTATTCTATTGCTCGTCTCATATACCCCACCACCAGGTGGCGACGGCCAGCAGGGCAAAGCAGTGCCCTGCAATTCAATGCTTGGCGAGCAAGACCGAACGATGCTACAAGTAAACTACAATTGCTGGTTGCTTAACCTTAACAGTAGTATCAAGGCAACAAGGTATGTGTATATTTCACTGGCCAAATAACAGTACACTATTCGTTAACTTTACACTATTTATAACAATCTTTAGCACTGTCTACCACGGTTGTTCGTCACTCGGGTTGTTTCAACAAGCGACAACGCGAGGAGGTTAGAATAGTCTATTCCATTGCAAAGCTACACAAATCATACGAAAAAGGGCCGTTTAGTACCACGACAAGATACTAGATAGGTACATATGGAAGAAACCTCATTATATAATTATGTTTTTCGATATTTGTGTAACTGATTAGCCTGTCTGCATCTCCCGAGTAAACACTAAGAATGAGAGTCAAATGCGAAGAAACCAATTCTCTACAATTAGGAGATAACCATATGACGTTTTGTGAAGCTACATCTCAGCAGGCTGCGAACCAATCGCAGCAGTAGACGAGCCTCAAGCCAACTTATCCAACTTAAACTTTCTATCCAGCAGCCAACACTGCTGTTCTACTACTGGAGAAACTAGCGAATGCCGCAGCTCGGCGACGGCGATACCACTGTGCGTTTTGAAAGTTTGTGTTCCACTGGTGGCTGGTGTTGTCTAGAGTGGTCCTTTTTGCACTTGAAATGAAAAGGGAGTGAAAGATATTCGAAGACCCACCCACACACACCCAAAACACACACTTTGTTGAGCCAGGGGGTGGATGACAGAGGTGGTTGATTGCTTCGTATGAATATTATTCTCTTTCTCTCGTTCGCATGTGATAAATGCACCGTCTCTACAAAGCATGGTGTCGAAACTACACGGAAGCAAGTACATTCACACAAGTTTTACCAAAAATAGAGGTGTATGTGGCAAAGGCAGAAGAATCAGCTATACTAGAAACACGCGGGCATGCAAAGCGACTACCTACCGTGGTCGGTTCAGGTATGTGGTACGAAAAGGATTAGGTGCCCACCCCTGGTGTTTTAGCCGGTAAACAAATGCAGGGAGCGCATATAACAGGTGTGATAGAAATGAAATATTAGGCTCTCTACTTTTCCTGCCGCTTCTCCACAGCGAGAGGGATCACCATATTGTGATCATTTCGTTCAATTCCGAGCATCTCAATTGCTCAAAACCTTTTTTACATAGTCGAAGCCATAAAAAACAGGATAAAAAGTATGATACGAAAACCGCAAGCAGAGCCATCTTGTGTATTTGCTAGCTTATTTGTACGACTGTTGTGAATCGTTACAAATGCACAGGGCAATGTACGAGAACTTGAAAGTGCATTTCTTGCTACATTTCTTTTCCCCTAAGATGTGTTGGTAGTGCCTTACCTGAGCAACTTTCTCTCCCATGTTAATGGTCTGCCGTGTACCTTGGAAATATTTGCCAGAGCCATTGTCCTGTTTTACGAATAGTTTGAGGGTAAATGGAAACATGAAAAGGCACAAACATGAAAAGCAGAGGAGGCCGACTATAGGCCAAGCCCGACTACAGTGGCAAATACAAATACGTACCTTTATTTTTAGCGAATCTGAAGGCACGTTTGAAAGTGATGAGCTGGTCCTAGCATCCTGAGTCGTAGTTTGCTTCATTGGGACCGCTTTGTATCGTTGCAGATCGCTTTCCGAAGAAACGTAGGGAAAATACAACCTTGCATTATGGTTTACTGGACCTGTGATGGGGCGAAAGCAAAACACGTGGGAAACACATTCATTTCCATTAGTATCTAGTTCGGTTGATATTACGCAGACAGACGCAGAAATAAATTCATGTAAGGAATATCAAATATGAATCGTCTTTGTCGATATTTACACTACGGCAGCCGCAATCTCAAACTGCAAAGTATGAGCAGCTATCAACCATAACGCAACATAACTTAACTCGAGCACATGTAGAGAAATGCTTTTCCAAAGTAGAACTATTGAACTAGTTTTTTACCTATTTGTTTATCGACGTGACATAAAGTCGGAAGCGTGTTGATTAGCTTCATGATAATAGCGGTGCAATATTTGCATGTGCGAATGCGTGCCAACTTTGTGAATTCTGAAGATATGTTATTGATTGTGCGAGGTTATTGAAATGAATTGTGAAGCAACATTCTCTCTACCAATTCTAGAACCTACGACGATTAGCTGCTTAGAACCAATGATGCACACATCGCATAATACTTGCAAACTGAGCATATTGTATAGAACTTGCTGTATCTGACCACCATTGAAACAGATGTGTACATTATTTCTGCTGGTAACAGTTTTGTTCGATAGATTTATTACTCTAGTAAAGCAAGTAAAAAAGACATGTTCACAACTAGAATATTCGTTAACAGACAACGTTTATATATGAAAACAGCCAGCCTGAGGTGAAGGATAATTCATTTGCCAAAAAATAACCACGGACATTTAAAGCTGCTGGAGATGGAAAGGGGCAACGAAATTAACGAACCAACGCACATTTGGAACAGCTATTGCGGGGACAGGTATTATTGTTGCACAGGCATAACAAATATTGTGATCGAAACTGTTACTCACCTTGCGGCTTGTTGAATTTTTCAGCAACAATAAAAAAAGGTTGATTCTTGATTGAATATTATACAGTTTCAGCCAGCAAACTAAAATAATGGAAATGTTCAACAATAGCAAATATACCCTTCAATATGAAGCTTTCACAAATCGTGTTATGATTGCTGCTGAAAGTAACAGAAATTTTTGGCAAACGTGTAATGAAAGTAAGAAGAAGAACGTAGGTAAGATACGGTTCAAATGTTTGGCGCAATCTACGTCAACAAAATGATCTATGATGGCAAAAGGCATGCATCTCGAAGGTAACGTAGATATATTATTCGAATTTTGGGCTATTAAGTTCAGGGTGTTAAAACAATATACAGTGTAGCGTGTAGTGTAGTTTTTTTACACCGTTTAAGCTTTGCTTCCGGTGGTGGTTGGCCAAAACTTGGAAGATTGTGTATACATATGTATGTTTGTGTCGGTGTTTTTTACAATAAGTTTTGATAATCCAATATTTTATCAGACTTAGCTTTAAACACGTGAACGGATGATAAACCCGGGCTACATCTCAGCAACGTTGCTAGCAACATTCAAAAACAGAAACGATCACCGCTAAAGAACATAAATTCAGAGGTGATATTGTAAAACTCTGCTTAGTTTTGTTTTCGGGTGAGTAAATTTCAATTTATTTATTCAACATATCCAGCCACGGAGCAAGGGTGGCCACACTATGGCGCTTTGCAGTTTTGACAATCATTTAGAAATTTGCCAGCTCTGTTGCCAGCAATGTTACTCAAATGTGGCCGAAGTTTTACGAGTGTTAGATTATGTTCTTCAAAGGGGAAAATGTTTGTTGCTGGATTCGAGCGGCTCAAGAGCTGTAGTATAGAATGCAACAATGCTCATTGCCCACACAAGCTTACTAATTGTTGTGCTGTACATTGCGTTCGTGTTGGGCCGCCAAAGAAAATAATCGCTGGCATGAATCTATTACTGAGCTGGATTAGACTGACTGAACTGTATTAGTTGCAGCAATTCGCGATCGAAAAATAAACGATCGCAGAATAAAAGCAAACTCGTGACTGTAGTGCATCGACCTATAAGCAAAAGCGGCTGGCACTTTGTGAGGCACTGTGTGCCTGCAGTGTGCAGTGGCATATTATCAAAGTTAAATGTTGCCTACAAGCATGTTAAATAATGCATTACGTTTGATAGACATTTTGATGAAGTCGTTTTATTCCTTCTGTTTTCTGCGTAACAAGTTTGTAACAAAAATTACATTTATCGTTCGTGCTCAAGAGGGGCAGATAATTAGATTCAATTTTTAAAAAGGTGGCGAGTTGATGGTATTTGTCTTTTTTTAATCAAAGGCATATATGTTTACCTCTCATAAAATCGTCTACCGTATGGGCACGTTTTTCTACGAATCCGCGACTTGTTTGGGGATGTGTATTTTCGAAACAGCGAATAAGTTTAGCACTTTCCACATCTACAAAGTAACCGAAATTTCATGTTATATTAAAAATTAAACCAAATACAGATTAGAATGATCGGTAATATTTCGCATGGTAGCAAACCTGATATGCTGTTATTTGAAAAATATAGTAAGGATTTTATCTTATTGATCCCGGTAGAGATGCATTGTTTCAAAAAATTGACAGTTATCATCAGTTGCCTTGTGAAGAGGACTGAATCTGGCAATTTAATTGGGCGTTGCGCATGTTGGTAGTCGATACTCTACTCACAGTGCTACGCAGGTCGATGGGCTTTAGTATAGTAACAGAAAAAAAAAGTTACTTTTGGCAATTCCAAGGGCGAACGTTTTCCAATAAACATCACACAGCGATAGGCTTACCCACACACATATTGGAAACTGGGGCGCGATTACGACCGTTGTAAAAGCAAATGAAAAATTATAATAAGCTTTACAACACGTATTATACTTTTTATGCAGCATAAGACACACAAATTAAGGCTCAATACACGATCAAATGAAGCCATTCAAAATGGTTGGCATTGGTGACTTTCCCTCGGCAATTATTTGTGCTAGTTGGATTTTTCTCTCACTTACGGGAGAAATTCTGCTGTTAGATAAGCAATAGGTGAACTAACGAAAGCTTTTCCAACTAACTTTTTTGAATTCAAAGAAAAATTAAAGGATCACACGCAAAGTAGTTAAATCAAACCCAGTACCTATCCTTCCACGCAGAACGTTATGGATTGTGAGAAGGAGAGATTGACGGACAGGAGACGAAAGAGAAAGAAGGAGAAGGTTTGTGAGGTAGAAAAAGTTATGGCGCTTACGTTTGAATTGTGCTTCAAAGTCTAAGCTCTTCGTTTGGACAAATTCTGGTTTTATCTCTTTCGATGAAATTTTTTCCTTGCTTTCCGGCGGCACACTCTTCCTCGTCTGCATGTAGATTCCGAATAAGTAATTTATGTATAAAAAACATGAAAAATAGTGAGATCAGGAATGGGTTAGGTAATGCAAAAATCTTTCCTACATCTGGAGCCGTGATAACAATC
The DNA here is from genome assembly GCA_034621735.1 of Anopheles plumbeus. Classification (NCBI taxonomy): domain Eukaryota; kingdom Metazoa; phylum Arthropoda; class Insecta; order Diptera; family Culicidae; genus Anopheles; species Anopheles plumbeus. The sequence continues at coordinate 34,599,815 of JAOEFI010000006.1, forward strand.
TCTCCGGGTCCGCTGAGTGTATCAATGTCGCGTGGAAGACGTTCCAACTCTTTTGTCCGGGTAAGGGCTGGCGTCGACATTGGCGTCCAAATGTTCGCTTCTACCTTGAGGACCGTGTTCTGGCTAGGTGGCCCACTGTGGAATGTAAAAAAAAGTTGGGCAAGAATGGTTGTAGCGCTATTATTACTACTAATATATTACTTATTCTAGTTATTATACCTCTCGATTGTATGTTTTGGTGCAATCGCTTCATCTTCCTCCTGGGTAGCGTCGGAAGGAGGAGTGAGGTAGCCCGCTAATCTGAGACCACGATCACGCAATGCTATATGCCCGATTCGAAATGATTGTCGAAAACTAGCCCTAGCCTTGTCAACTGTAATATCGCAAACGAATAGAAGACGCTAGACTATTCACATCAATCAGCTCATGTTTTCTAATGTACTCGAAACTCACATTTGCTTAACTTAACTTGCTCTATAGGCTCTGGATTAGACGGGTTCGATAAATCCTCAAAGTTGATGATAAACAATGAGATGTCATCCACCTCTGATCGTATGGGAGCGATTACCTCCGAGCATAGAAACTTGGTGCCTGCGAACGAGAAGCAGATTATTGTTAGGAAACCGTACCGTGGCGTTGATATATTTTTGGTACGTCGCTTGCGGTGTCTTGCTCAACAGCATGAGACGCTCGCTGTCCATACGTACGCGTACGTTAAGCAAAGTAGCAAAAGCTAGATTTACTACTACGTAATGATATAACGCCTTATATTCTCTCAAATATTAATTTCAATTTCAAGTTTCAGCGGCATGTTCATGTGCAACAATTCAGTTAGTAGAAAGTATTATTAAACCTGGTACGCTGAGTAGGAATATAATAAAGCACTCATTTGAAAATTTGACTGCTGTTTAACACATGCACATGATATGTTTGAAGCGAACACAAAAAAGAAGTGTTCGAAGGGCTTGTATTATCTCCCACATGTCTGGTGTTTTTCTTTCATTTGGTACTGAAATAACTGCATAAATGATGGGAAAAGGCCATGAAGCACAGTATGGTTTTGTAAAATTTATTGTAACGCTCATAACAAAGTATTGCTTAACGATACTGAGAAGGGTTGGAATTGGCTAATTATTAATATAGCTCGACGAAGCCTTTGGTGTAAGCGAAGTGTAGGCTGTCGGGCCACTTCCGGATTTTTTACAACCGCAAAACAAGCGCATCACTAGGTCTTTAAACGATAAGCTTTCCATTTCCAACTCCTCGTGGTCGCGGAATACTCCACTGGAAAAATCGTTCGCGTTGATAGGTCCAACGAATTGTTTCAGATCGGATTGGGGAAAACCATCTTTGTAATACTTCTTGATCGTATCGTACGCATCCATTATAACAGAGATAAATAAGGACAGTACAACGTAGATATACAGGCTGGTAAATGAGTAGAGGTAAATTCGGCAGAACCACCACAACATCAATGATTTTTCGGACATGATCGAAAATGTGGCAAACATGTCGTCTCCATTGATGAGTGCAAACAGACACTCGGACGTGGTGGACAGCGAGCGGAATTTTATGTGATAAGGCCCTAGCACTAACCAGCCACAGAAGGTAAACCCAGCGTAGATGAGCAGTGCACAGAGGAGAAATCTACTAATTTTTGGAGCAGCTTTCTTTAGCGTCAATATTACGACGTTGTACGTTTTAAAGAATCCCAGGTATCGTAGTACGCCAAACCACACGAGCGAATTGCCCACCCCCAGCAGAAGCGAACAGACGTTCCAATCGTCCGCAATGAAATGTTTCCGTTCGATCTCCTCTTTCAAGGCCGATCCGATGATGAGCAGTACGTCGTTGAATACGATCATGATGTACCACATATTCACAAATTCCCATTTGCCTTCGCAGGTGAGATCTTTTCCGTAGGCCTGGTGGAAAAAATCGCACGTCGTCACACGCAAAAGCTGAGCGCGGAAAATTGCTCTTGCGCAAAGGGCGAACGAAACTAAACAGATCACGATCACCAGTATGTTCAGCAAGCTCCGGAGAGCGTCATCGATCTGGGAATTTTTGATAAATTCTACGTCGCCGTGGCAAACGAGGCGTGTTGGTTCTGCTTCGAGCCGGAGTGTCATCTGCCCGTCGTGGTCTTGGTTGTTGAAGAAGATAAGAATGTCAAACCGATAGCAATCTGGTGCCGTAATCGGTCCAGCCGCTTTAAAGTTGACGGTTTTGATGGAAAATTTCAGTTCCGCCTTCACCAACGCGGAAAAATTGATGCGAATGTCCTTGTCGTGAAGATACGACTGGCTGCCATTCACGGTGATATTCTGGTACAAGTTTACGCACAGCGTGTCGATTTCCGGATTGAAGACATAGCTTTCGTTAAAACCAAAGATGGTACCGTCCTTGTAGCGGTATAGACATAGACACATCGGGGCCATCGTGTTGTCCTCGGTCGGGAACGAGTATGGACCGATCGCTTGCGGAAGATTGGCGTATCCTGCCGCGGCATAGTCGATTGTTTTGAAGAACTCATCAATCATGTATACTGAAAGCGGTCCAGTTTCTGGTGGATAGTTGTTTACCTCCATCGTGATGTCCCATCCTCGGAGGAAGAGATGCGAAAAGGTAACCGTATTGTCCCACGTATAATTTACGTGTGTGTATCGGGAATGTGCGAAAAGACATAGCTGCAGTGTCACAAGCACTATTTTAATCACTTGCACTACGAACTTGTAGGGAAATCGTCTCTTAGCCTCCCATTTTTCAATTGGATTCATAAAAAAAAATTGAAGCTTGCGCCGCAACCGCTCTTCCATCTCGGTGATTCGAGTATTTTGCAGCGGACACTCGACGATTTCATCGCCATCCAATTGTTCCTTTGTTTCCACAGCCATATCACTGTCGCTTCTGTTGCTTTGGCTCGTCACGTAGGGTCGGATAGGCCTCATTGTGTCATCGATCTGGACGTTTGGTAAGCTGCCCTTAATACAACTGGCTCTGGATACACTGTTTTCTTCTTGATCACAGCTCGAGATAGTGGATGAGCAAACACTCATTGCTCTGCAGATTACAGCGCAAACTGACAATTAATTTCTCGGTTATCAGTGCAGTTGTTACAACGAAGTAAACAAGAAAGGCGCTTAAAAGCCATTGAAAAACATCAATACTACAGCAGCGCTGGATTCACCGATTCTGCGCACTAACATTTCGAAAAGAAAGTGTCAACATATTACATTGCGCTACCCAGTGAAAACAATATACCTTCCAGTTGAATTTTGCGCGTTTGAATAAATGTCGATAGTCACCAAAGCTGCTCAGTCATTCTTCTCGTATAGATGCTGATTGAGATTTTCACCCACGAAGTCAAGCAAACGAGGCGAAGTCAAGTCTTGGCTTGTAGAAAAATTGTACCATGCAGTAACCGCAAGCAACCCATCAAACATGCATGGCCATATGTAAAGTGAACTTGATTATTTATTTCTGATGAATCCTGTCGATTTTTGTCGGTCCCATGACGCGTGGTATCGTACAACGCGAAAACAATGCAATGTGTTCGTTAGGCAAGAGGAAAGGAAAACTTACCATCTTTTCGGTAGTAAAGGATTTCAAAATGCTTTTCTTCGCCTTTTCTTAATGCTTCCTTTATAGATTCCATGACTCCAACGGATGTCATTTGGCCTTGGAGAAAATCGGTACAGGCCGATCGCTGCATAACTTCAGCTCTGGTGAATCCTGTCATTTTGCAGAATCCGTCCGAACAGAAGATAATGTGACATGACCCCGGTTGTGCGTTTGCTACTAAAAAACTTCGATCTGAAAGTGTAAAGAATAGATAAAATTCATTAGTCGTATCGTTAAGTTAGCATCCCTCCAATTTTCATATTCCAGTTTAATACAGTGCTATGCTATGCTAAATGGCTCTCATTAGTATAGTACAGTGTCGCTAGCTAGTATATACTTACTATGTGTATCAAACTTTCGAATAATTGTCTCAATAAGAGTTGTTTTTGGAGCAACGTGTCCTCTGCGTACAGGCATTGTATATATTATTACAATGTACTATTAGGACTTTTCTGGTAGTATTCACTTTTCTGGTATATACCGTTTTCAGTAATACCGTATGCAGAAGTTCATTCCACTACTCAGGCTTAAAGGAAGAAGATGACGATTACGATTAATAAGAAGAGGATACGAGATTACGATACGTTCATTGACCAATTTACATTGGTGAAGCAAAACGTTGTAGTTTTATGTTTTTTCTTGACACCTATCCGATAGACAATCATAAAAAATGGATTCCCACCAAATTACATACTACTAAGATACTAGAGTGGAACAAAGGCCTCACAGGAAGTTGCCCTTTGTCAACGAATATGAATGCCTATCCTTCAACAGCGGGTCATGATTTTATTTTAATTTTATTGATTTTAATAATTTGTTCTCCGGTTACCACAGAAAAATACAGCTTAACGGTTAGACTGCTACTGGAGTATCGAGCAGCGTCAGCATGGAGGCGACAACACCGTACACAATTTGATATGCTCCCGAGAGGTGCGGAAATAATTTGATAAATAGCAGCAGGTGATGGAAAATTGCAACATAATAGAACATAAATAAGCATAATCAACCGCTTCCTGCGATTTGCTGCGAACATTGCACATGGACGTATTTCGTGTTAAAATAAATAGAACACATATTTGGGCACTGTAAATAAACTGTTGGCTTCATCAATTCCATACAAAGTATCCTTTAATCGCAACGTTTACTTTGGTACAAATGGAGAAAAGTACCGCAAACTAGTTTGTATGTACGCCCAGTTGGTCTCCGTTTTCTTTGGCACAGGTATCATTTCCATGGGTTGTATTATACGTTCATTCACGCTCTCGCCAATAGAATACATAATTGCTTATATACTCATATAGTAAGCAATGCAGATGTCTGTAGCATGCTTTGTGTTGATAACTATGCAATGTCTTATTCCGTTTTTCGGGGAACGGTGACACTACACGCTTTTGCGCACTTCTATGATAGCAGTGAAAGAAATGAAATCCGTTTTTCACTGTAAAAACGGAATCGCTTAGAAAATTGTGCTACGCTGCTAACACTTTTAAGCCACTTTCCACAGGTCCTTTTGGCGTATTACTGTCCACTTTACCAGTTTTTCGTGCTACAGTCGCAACGAAGAACGTTTTCACAGGCTTCATTTAAAGTAAATATTGAAAGTTTTCATTATGTTTGTGACGTCATCGATATTTTTACCTCGTGCCAAAATGGGATCACGGCATTTTAGCCAGCACTACACGGCTTCTGCTATGCAGTTATAGTCTCTTATACAACTTCAATACTGTGGTGAATTTTCGTAATGCAAAAAAATTACAAATTTGCTTCGCAGCAAACATTAGTGAACGCAATGCATCCGTTTCAACACTTTAAATCTGAAACACGTAAACTGAACTTTACATCTGATCAGACTATAAGACGAAAAAATTGCAGCAGTAATAACTGGTATGCTCGTAGTTCGTCCTCGGCATATTCGATGTAAAAAGTAGTTAGCTTTTTTAAGATTTGCAGTTTTTTTGCGATCGATTCTAGGATATATGTTCACCAATTTATTAACGGACAGAATTTCGCACTCAATGGAGCTTGTCTTATGTTTGAATGGTAGGCTTCTTTCGGTCGGAACACAGATTAGGACTATCACACTACACGGGCACGTGTACCATCGTCGAAGTGTCTGCATAAACTGAAAATAAAGTATTTAAATGCGGCTTCAGAAACGTCATTTAATGAAAGGCTCTCGTGAGAGATGGTAGTTTGTTTTGGTCCTGGAAGCAAGAGAGTACGAGTGGGTCAATAACAACACCAAAAAAAGTTCTAGTCGCATTCCGTGTCTAGGTATATGAGTTTTATTTACCCAATTCTGTTCTTCCTTTCTTCATTTACACATTTTTACTACCATGTGGTATCTAAGGCACGTTGTGCCTTTTGTTAGTATTGGATGTAAAACTAACTATCGGAACAATCAATGCGTGTTAGAGCCTCAGATGTTTGATTGACGAGAAAGGCCCGCAAACTTATAGATTTTTTTTTACGAAAAAAGCAGTGCAGATGATTTCGATGAATCGTACAACGTTCTCCGTTTCTTGTACTTTCGTATTACATGGCTATCAGGGAGGCACTGCCTATGGTAAGCAATTGGTGCCATTTAAAGCAATCTAAAAAATGAAGGATAAATATAAGACTCACGTTCATTGTAACTGTAAATAATCGATGCTTACCTTGAATATGATGAATCCCATGTATGCAAGATCTATCATCAAAAATATAAGACCAAACGGTACATTCGCAGACCACAAAAGTGCATTCATTAGCCAAACTATTTGAAGGGCCAAGTATACAATGCAGAAGTAGGTTAAGATAGTTTGAATCGTGACAATGCGAATTTCCAGTAGGCTCCACGTAATGGATTTATGATGCTGCGATTTTTCATTGGGGACAGATTTGGAATATACACATCTTATTTTGTTATTCTTATCATCGGTTTTTGTTGCTATTGTCGAGTCCTCGATGGCTGTTGCCAAACAGAAAGTGCCTTTCTGTAAATAAGGGCACATATTACATTTTTTGCTGAAGGTTGTCCACTGATTCTTGAACCCTTTGCATACATACATTTCGAAAATAATCCCAGAAGATGACAAGATAATTATAGAAAAGAATAATGGGTAAAATTTTGAAGTAAACTGAGATTACATATGTCCTAGTTGCAATCTTTAGAAGCTTGATGACCGTTTTGATGTGCTCTTTGTAGGATTGAATTGCTGTAAATAACACAAAAGTTCCACTGAACCATACAGTCGAATAATGACATCCTGGGAAATACTTACCTTCTATTTTGAAGTTATATGGAATGGAGCAAAGTTTTTGAAATGAAGTACTTCGTAGCAGCTTTGACCCGTGTCGAATTCTTGTCGGCGAATTTGCTGAAGACATATTGTTGCTTTGCGCTAGATACCGATATCACAGTAAATAATTCACGTGAAAACAGGACTGTCACTACACCGGATTTGACATAATTTTAAACAGTGGCGAAGTGGAAATTTACTCTTTCCATCAGAACCAACCGATACGATCAAGCTAGTTTCACGTACTTACTACGACTGTGAAATCCAATACTACTGGCTTTGCATGCGAAGATCATTTATTCAAAGTGTGTTTAACAAAGTCATACCGGACCGATCGAGAAGCAACGTCACAGATTAAACCAATCCATATGTAAACAAGGGTCGCAGTTGTAGCTTCAATTCTGGGAGAACACAGGCAGATTATTTGGGCGCGCCGTTGTGAGCTGATAACTCTTGACCCATCCTGACATTCACATTCAACAACATACATGCGTTATGTGTTTGGGGGGCACATGCACATTAACTGATGAGGGTGGAAGGGAAAGGGAGAGGGCAGCAACCGTAGGATTCACGTGCTTACGGTAATGCCGCTTAGATGAATCTTTCAAAATATTCCATCTTTTGTCCGTTTCGACGGTGATGATATATCAGCTGCTCTTCGGGCAAACAGGCAGCAAACAAGAAGACGTGAAAGTTGAATAACGACTGATATTCTCAATCAAAGTACCATGGGATTAGTCGAAGAAAACGAATGAAATATTCAATTATAAAATAGTAATAGTAAATAAAAAAATAGTAAATAAAAAAAAACGTTGCAATTGAAACAATAAGTTTATCATAGTAACCAGTGTTTTTTTGTAGCAGCAATTATCCGAAACAGCAATTATAGATGACAGCCTGTAACGAACGTCAGATTCGTGCTTCTCATTTTATAGCAAGAGGATGTAGAGTAAACGTCATACAGGACAAGAGAGCCGCCATTGATTTTTCCTATGCAAACGAAAGAGTAAAGGGAAGAAGCATTAGTTTTTAAGTAAAGAAATCTAGCACAAAAGCTACGTGATTGCTGTTTGTGCGTATCTGGAACGTACGTAATCGTTGTTCAAAAGTGTCGTCGTTGTCCCCGAATAAGTCTGTTGTTTTGTTTTGTGTTTTGTGTGTATATCTGTGCTGTGGCAGAGCTGAAGTTTTTTTTTGTAAAATGTAATAAATCGTATCGTATTGGACATGTGCAAAACTTTTTGCATTTCCTCTCACTGTCGATGTGCAATTCTTGTGAGGAAGGAAAACGTCTTGCAGTTTCAAAATTTAGCCCTCAAAGAAAGCAAAACTAGCGCGAGGAATCGGGATTACCAAATTACATCAAGCTTGTTGAAAACATTCTAAGGCAGTCGGGCTGTACAGTGGCATTTGATGGAAGGCTTGTGATTTGACCTCATCTGTTGCACATATTGCAGTTATGATGGATGGTACACATAATAATGTACCATCTGAAGAACTTTTGCTCTTGTCTACAGGTAAAAAGTTGCTATCCGTTTGTAATGGTGGTTGATGGATGTAAATAGCAGAAAACTAATCCCTACGAGATTCTACCGCTGCGTAAGCTAGATAAAATGTCTAACAATGTTACGTATTTGTAAACTTTCGGTTAGCATACGAAAGTGTGGAATGCTTAATGATTAGGAGTGTATATGTTTTATGTTCATCCCGTTCTAAAATAAGTCAATTCGAGGTACACATACTTTTACCTATTACACATATTTTTAGATGATGAAAATGATGCTGATTTGATTATCGACTATCTGAGCGAAGATCAGTGCGCTAGCCCGAAATGCACGGACCCAACAGTTAGAGTGCAACATATAGAAACTTGTGGCGATTTGAAAACTGATGCTGTAAATGCCATTATAGGCACCGGGAGCATAAACGGTAGCAATAGTGACACGGTTACAAATAATAACAGTAACATGGTGCCAATAATTAGTGTAACACCACACAGTCCAGGAGCCAAGTTCAACTTTCTCGGTAAGGCTTATGATATGGGATAAGTTTCTTAACAGGTATAGTTTCTATTACCGATTGACGCAATGTTTTGAATCGTCTTTAGAGGATACCTTAAGCCAACTACAATGTCTCCGGGAAAGTGTGGCACACATGAAAAATTCTGCCCTTCAGAACACGGCTATGGGCGGAATCGGAGGTCTTAGTTCGACGGTAGGCACCGAAAAAAAAATGGTTTGCAACCCACGGGATATACTTATACACCTGCTTTTTTGTCTCTAAAGGTATCCTCATCGAAACTATTCTCGTCCTGCCCCTCTCTACCGGACCTAACAATATCAAACCCAATCAATGTTTGGCCCCATCATCATGTTTTATATGGTTTAAATAACGATCGAAGGAAATCTTGGACGGCAATCGAGGATCTTACTGAATGCACAAAATCATCACATAAAAGGTATGCCTGAGCACAGCTGTTTGTTGGTAGCTAATAGCGGAAAGTCGCATTTTTTTAATATCTGTAGCGTCAGTTTGTCCAGTTTGGACAGTGAAGAGCAGGAATCGCTACGAGCTGCTGAACGCTTACACAATCGAACCAGCAGGAACAGCACTGGTGGAATTTCTACGCATTCACTGAATGAGGCCGAATTGGCGGTATGTGTTTAAAGGAAATAAAGAAAACGCGGAATGTGAAGTTGTTTATTTAAAAATGCCATTCCATATTCACAGAGAGACTTTGAAAAAATAGTCGCAAAGCGTAATCTCGTACCGGTGGTTCCGAGGATACCTCTACAGAAAAGTATATCTACACCATCAATAGCACCGGTGCGAAATCAGAATGCCAAGGAGGACAACATTGCATCGTAAGTATAACTGCGAAAAGTTTATACCATAGAAATAGTGGTACTTGTCAATTCATGTTCAACTTAGTGAATTTTTCTCAAAGCTATTAGCTGCAAATTAATGACTGACATTGTGAAATTTATTGAACATCACAATGGCTTTCCCGTTGAAATATTGATTAAAGTTTGCTAAGTGCGGATCGCTCAACGTGTCACGTTACATCCCATGCATTAATAATAATAGTTTGTAAAATGGTTATAAATGCTTCTACAATGCTTAACCTTATCTTCCGCAAGTATATCCCAGGAGTAATTTAGGGCACAAGCTCCGGCGTGTGATGCCAAACATGACATAATGTCGCACTTGTTTTGTCGTATACATTCCTACGCTGGAGCTGGATGCGATAAATAGTTAATCATCAGAGTTTCAGTGTATTTTTCCCTTGGATCGGCTTATTATGCTTCATAACGTTGTATTTTCCTTTCTCTCCCTCCAAAAAATCCCAAATGGCCGTTACTAGTTCGAGGCATCTTTCCGACAGTGAAGATGAAACTCATGATCGATCACTACTTTCTGTGAGAGATAAAAAGTAAGTGTGACGAGTTTGATCGAGTTGATTGATGTTGACTATCTTTAGTCTTTAAGAATTATCCATCATAAAAGCTGCAAAGATACTGCTCTCACTGATGCGAAGCTAGTGCCCATTTTATTCGACCGTAGTTAGTAGTTTTTGCTGTTTTCCTATCAACATAAATGTCTGTACGTTCGTTCTTTCAACTAACGGCGGGGCGCTGAAATTGCAAGTTGTGGTTTAATTCCAATCACATACATTTTTTGCTGTATTCATTACTCTAACCACACAGGAAGAACTTGAATAGTGGCAAGAGATGACTAAAATAATCTCTATTCATCTTCCAGCGAGGAGTACACGGAACATCATGAGAAGCGAAGGAAACGGGGTTCGCTGTTTTTTCGCAAAAAAAAGGATAAGGCCAAAGCTAAAGCACAATCTTCCGCTTGTGATGGTAAGCATTGGAAACAAAGAATGATGTTTGACAAATAAGCTGAGTGGACATAATGATATAATGATAATAATTTCTTGTAGCATGCGGAGCTGTAATAAACCTTGCAACGTACAAAGAGCATGCAATAGAGTGTAAAGCAAAAATAGCCAAGGTATGTAACCGCCCTTGCAACGCAAATGAACTGATTTCACTACGAGCTACACGTTGATTTGCTTGACGCTTGTTTTATCATTCCAGAAATATTTCCAGGTTCAGCCAAAACCAAGCTCAAATAAGAAGGGCTCTGCCAACAGGTAATTAGAGAATGTTGCTTAAACCTTGCTTCTGTTTTCGTGACAACTGTTTTGAGATTGAAATTGACTGTGATGCATCAGTTCCATTTAAGCCGTACTGTAATGATCTTTTTAATATGATGAATTACTCTTTGGCCTGCTAATATGTTGAACACAATTTAAATGACAATAGGATTTGAATAAAACGTTAACGAGCACTGGGCGTCGCAAGACCACATAAATACATTAAAGAATAAATTTAAACTAGTTCATGCATCCCCAACAGATTTCTTTTTTTAACTTTTTTTGTTTTTAATTTTTTAAACAATGAATTGAAATTTGATATAGGAATGAACGTTTAACATTTGTCTTTAAACTATATGTTAGGAATGTCTTTTCCAGTTCTGCAATATTTTCTCTGTTAATGGCTTTGGTATACATGCAAATAATACTGCATTCTTCTTATCATTATTGATTTTAAGTTGGAATCGGTTAGCTTCAAGCATAGTTGATATTATATTTTTTGGCGAGATGTTTGGTTGCTTTTCATTTTTCAGTTATCTTTTCTATTTCGTTCGGCCTGACATTGTCTCCTATGATGATTCTTATATTCCTCATAGCAGTAATGTGGTAGCGGCATGATCTATGGCAATGGCTGCAAGAGTATCCGCGCAATTGAATATTTGTGACCCCATTTTATTTCGCCATAATTATAAGTTGTCCCGTATGCTTAACATGATGCATACAACCGACCGAATGCTTACAGGAATGATGCGATGGAGGGTAGAGGAGGTTTTGTCATTAACGTAGGTGAATAATGCAGGACATTTATGCTTCTCTTAACCGTTTTGTCTTATAATTATCGTATAATTATTTATAAACCTGGTTAATGGTATCAATTGAGTTGGTTTATACGTTCTGCGTCATACATTTCTTTAGCTCAACTGGTAGTGTGCAAACATGAAAACAAATAATCTATACTAATTCGAAGTATTGGTAAACACATTAAATGATCACCCTATGTCTCTGTTCTTGTGTATTACCTAATGCTAACCACCGTTACGCAAATTGCAATTGATTTGAAAAAATTGATAAAGTGGCAAAAAAATGACTGGATGTTACTCTCCGTGGCGATTGGTTGCTAACAAATTAGGCGTGGTATCACAACACGCTAGGTAACGCTAGTAAAACAATTTTCACTCACTAACAACCCGATTCTCTATCTATCTTCATTATCACTACTATCCTATTATTCCATAGCCTTCTTGAAGAGAACTCTTGCTTTAGTCTTTTCGAAAGATATATACATACTCTGTTTCTTTTCTATCAGCGGTAGAAAACGCGATAAATGGTAGATACATTTCTGGAACTTTATCTCTCTCTCTCTCTCTCTCTCTCTCTCTCTTCTCTCACTGTCGCTGTTTCTGTTAATGTATTCAACTCTGTCTGAACACATACTTTATTTGTCTCTCTTCTGTGTTCTGTGCAACAATTGAAACTTATGAGGTCATTGATAACGTGGATCTTCTAACCATATTCTTCGTTTCATGATTATCGTTAATCGTCGATGTCACTGAATTTTCATTTGTAGAAGTACAATATGAACTTTTCTATCGTTTTGCTTTATGGTATAAGGCAAAATGTTATTTTTGCACTCAGATTGTTTCTATTATTTACAGATGTTTATTGTAAAAAGAAATAAGAGACATCACAATGGATCCATCACTAATTACATGGAACTTTAAGTACCTCTCCCTCTCCATCCTCCGTAGATAGATAGAAAAAACATGAAAAAAGGCACATCTCTACTATTGTCCGTTATTGCTTTAGAAATCTTTCCCTATCTTCAAACTGCAATCTTCAAAATCACAATCCACTGCGCACTTTTATTTCTTCTCTAAGTATGTTACGGAGCATAACGTCACGTGTTGCGTGCCGATGCCGGTGTGTTCCTTCCTCTTCTGAACTCTGCTATACTTTCTCCTTCATTTGCTATTTGCAACTTTTTGTTCGTTAGTGACTTTCTTTGTTCGTTGCTTTGCGGTTGTTCTGTTGCAGACCGTTTGGTTACTTCATTTATTTATACGTTTTCATGTGTTTTTTTGTATTTACTTTCGCTTGCTATAGCCACAATTCCTCGCAACATGATGATCAGGGTAGAGACTATTATGATGGGAACGTGCATAATGATAATACTAAGTGAGTATATATCGATTAGAAAATCGTTATTCTTCAATAGGACTCGAAAGTTGCATTCTGTTTTGTAACTATCTTTTTGTAACTTTCTTAATATGAATGTATTATCTTGCATATTGATACACATACACAATATACACACAATATATATATATATATATATTATATATTATATATCTACATAATGATATATATATATATATATATATATATACATAATAATAATAATAATAATAATAATAATTATACATATACCCGTAATTCCAAAGTACAGTACAAAGTACATGGAACCATTGACTTTAACGCATTTTGGGGCGAATTTAATCCAAGGGAAACAAGTTTCCAGCATGCTCGTATAGTTTATAACTGTTGCTACTTCAGGAAATAATTCGAATCATTTTTGCAAAACAAAATTAGAGGGGGTCGTATTTCGTCTTACGACAATTTGCTGAAACTAATATAAAAAACGGAATAAAGCATTAAGCTCACCAGTGCATACATTGTTTTACAGCTATTCGGATGATGTACCGCTGATAAGGGACGAGTTTCTGCATGAGGCACCTATCGGGCCGCACGACCTTGGCGCCGATACCATTCTAGGCGTTGCGATCGATGAGCATGATTCATGGAGCCCTAGTGTCCCCAAAGAGGTGGTGAAGGCATTGAAGGACAAGCAGGTATGTCGCAACCTAATGATTCAGTTTCATCAGTGGATTGCATCAAGTGATTTGGTACTTCTAGGTTAAACGACAAGAACATATTTATGAGTTTATTATGACTGAGAAACATCATGTTCAAACGTTACTAGTCATGCAGAAGGTATTCGTGGAAAGTCTGCAAAAGCATTTCAGTCATCTGAATTTGGAGCGAATGTTTCCACGGCTGGTTGAGCTGACTGATCTGCACACTGGATTCTTGCGGAAGTTGCGACTAAAACAGAGAGAGCACCACGTCGTCGATAGTATTGCCGACATACTCTTAGACTTTTTCTCCTCGATGTCTGCCCAGAAACTCAAGAGTGCGTATGGAGAGTTTTGTTCGAACCATCGGTCCGCCCTGGATACGTTCAAGTGTTATATGACAGGGGACAATGTTTTTGCCGAGTGGTATAAACACTGCCAGCAAAACCCGCTGCTGAAAAAGAAAGGCATACCGGAGTGTATTTTGTTCGTTACGCAACGTCTTACAAAATATCCACTGTTAATCGATCCTCTGCTGAAAAGTTCGCGGGAGGATAAGATCGAACAGGAAAAGCTACAAAAGGCCATGTCATTGGTAAAGGAAATACTTGTGGACGTCGATGCAAGGGTGGCTGACAAGGAGAAGGAGGATCGTCAATTAGAAATCTTCAAGCGCATCGATGCCAAGTCCTGTGCTATATTCAAAAAGGATAAATTTAAGAAATCCGACATCATATCATGCAATCGAAAATTGAGGTTCGTTTCAAATTACGGTTCGAATTCCGTTTCGGAAAATTAAAATGTTTCGGAAGATTGAATTTTAATTGTTTTTTTCTTACAGGTTCGAAGGAGTTGCCACCCTTATGCAAGGCAGATCTAAGATGCAAACCGTGCTGGTGGTCGTTCTGTCAGATTGCTTGTTCTTCTTGTTGGAAAATTCGCACAAGTATTCATTCTTCACTCCAGAGAACAAGGTTCGTTGTTCGCATGCTCGCTCCTCTAAAGGTTGGAGTAAAGAATATTTAATAGAAATTTTTTCTTCATTTTAGGCCGGTGTCGTGTCGTTGCAAAAGCTGTTGATTCGCGAGAAAGCTGGCACAGAATCTAGAGGTATATATATTATCTCCTCTAATCCGGCATATCCGGAAATGTACGAGCTAAAGGTGCAGAATCCAAAGGATAAAAATGTGTGGATACAATCGATACGGTACGACATTTTTTTCTAAAGGTGTGTTATTGGTATCCATATGATTATTTAAATTAAATTCAACAGAGCGGCCGTTATTGATTGTCCTTCGGATGAGTCTGAAACGGAAGATTACATGAGCATGGAGCAGAGGCAAAAAATAATAGACCTGAAGCAAGCTAATATTCGCGAAATTATATGTAAGTAGAGTATCAAGAAAGGAAGGAATGGGTGTGCCGTCCGGGTGGGATGGGGAGGGGGTATCTTACAAGCTAGTACCTTAACGTGTAACGTAACATTTGGTCGGGTTAGGTCGGTGGAAATGGAAACAATTGTCTAGTCCTTCTCTCTTGCAGAATATGAATCTTTGTTGCTAGGCACTAACTACTCGACTTATGTGTTTTGTTTTAATTCATTATCAGTGTTCATTACCTACTAGACTTAATGTGGTCTTCTCATGGTAACATCTGATGAACCAACCAAGCTGAAGATACTAAGTGAAGTATGATAACGAACGCCTTGATTTTGTGTAACATAAAAAAGCACACCAGCATTCAGTCAAATAGTTATCCCATAGGTATTTATAGAATCTCAACAAAAGTATTGCTAAGAGCGTGTTAAAGTTCGAGGATTTGTATTTGAAAAGTGGATGGATAAGTGTAACACGTTGCATGATTGCGACACTGAAAACAATAATGTTACTATTTCACACCGTAATGAAACTCTATATAGCTAGACAATGGCTGTTCTAAATAGAATGCTTGTTTTGTTTCCAACCTTTCATTGCTGAAGCGCTCGGAACAACCGAACTGGAAGGTAACTAATGACTGTAATTATGGTTCGAATGTATACATTTGTGTATTGTTGCACGAAAATTGACCGTATAAATTAAGCCATGTAGTTACTGTTTTGGTTTATCTTGTCGAACATAATTACCATCTTACATATAACAACCAATCAACATTTTGGCATCGCTAACATACATTTGTTTGCACATTTTCATCCTAGGTAAAATGCGCCAGAAAGATTTTGAGCAGGCTATATTGTTGGAGGAAAAGATTGCGCTACAATTGAGCTTGTTACTGGATAATGAGCAAAATGCGGAGCAGCTGGGTCCGGCCGTTGAGTCCTTCATCTCAAACTATGGATCATACAGAGATCTAATCTCCGACGACTGTGATACTATAGAAATATGGAAACGGGTATTGAATTCTATCCAGGAAATAAGCTCCCTGGCATCATCGCTTTACACGGCGGCCACTGGCCTCCCGCTATCCCGATCTAGCAGCTCCGTCGGCGAACGTCAGAGTGAGGTCTACATCTCACCGATACTTCCAAAGCGTGCCGAAACTTTCGGCGGTTTCGACGAAAGACGCACGAAACAGCTCATGGGCGGCGGTGGTGGTGTTGCTGCGATGAATACTGTGCACTCACGAGACGCTGTTCTTTCAACACTGTCTGCAGGATATTTCACTAATAGGGAAACTTACGAAAAGCGGGAACATCACGGGAATACTAATCCATCTACTTCCGTGGTAGATATTGAAACTTTGCTCATGCTGGCCAATCCTCATGCCACACCGTCTCACGGCCAACAAAGGCTTCTCGGAGGTGTTGGTGGCGGAGTAGGAGGATCGGAGGGAAGTGTAATTTTCTCCGATTTAGCCAAAGACCAGAATTATGCTGCTTTGCATGTATCGCATCATCTCCACACCTTGCTATGCATAATCTCACAGCAAATGACGACCATTCAGAGTCTACAGCATCAACTTAACAGTTTTCGGGAAAACCCTAAAACTCTTTATCGGCATAATGATCAGCTAGAGGAACTTCGCAATCTACAAGACAAGCTACAGGAAGAGAAAACGGCTTGGCAGAAGCAGAAGGAAGTAGAAGAGCGTGAGCTCGAGGAAACCAAACAATCGCAGAAGGCTCTTCAAGAGCAAATACGAGCGGAACAAGATGATATTAAACAGCAGCGTGAGCAGCTTTACCGTAAGATGGAAATTTTATCCAGTCAAGGCCTATTGCTGTCCCCGAGTGTAAGCTAGGTGGAAGAACGAGTTGGCAATTTGTCGCTGATGAGTAACACATTTTCTAATTTCGTTTCCATCTGCAGGTTGCATTGCCCATTTCAACTGGAGTGGTTTCATCGTTGGAGGAAACTCAAACCTTCAACGAAGAGCATCACGTGGACAGCAGTCCGTTCTGTAGCGGAGCTTCAGCAGCAGGATCGATTATCGGATCGTCGGTTACAATCGATCGCAAGAAAGAAAAGTGGCGAACAGCAAGCAGTACGTATAAACTTCGTCGATCATACTTCGATCTACTAATCGGAAGTCGTTTTTTACTGCATTTATAGTCACGAAAACACCGCCTGCAAATCTTGTGAGTGCAACCAATGCAGCTAAGATCAATGCTACCAGTATAAAACAGCAGTTGCCACTGAAGTTATCATCCTTGTCTTCTAGGTAGTATTTCGAAATTAAATCGAATATATTCTGTAGGTTCACTGCTTACCTGAACTGTTGTACTTTTTATGGTTACAGCTCCAAGCATGGATCTACGACAAGCAATTCTGTGATGTCTCCAAACAGCGGGAATGTTGGACATGCTGCTGGTGGCGCTGGTGTAACCCAAATGTTTCCCTTGAAACTTGCCGATAAAAAGGTGTGAATACTCCTTTTTTTTTAGATTTTCTCAATCTGATCTCAGATCTGATTTTTCTTCATCCATCAGATCTCCACCACGCCAAACCACTCCCGAACGGGCAGTAGCCCTGCGATAATACAGCAGCAAATACAAGTACAATCTGGTAACCCCGCTACAAGGTGCGTACAATGGCTATGAGTGGAAAAAGGGCCATTCTTGACTTTAGATCTAATTACAGAACAAATACCTACCCGAAAATTCCGGAACGTTTCCGTTTGAGAAGCTCTGACAATTATCCTCCTCCATCGAGTAACAACTCGCCTGCACCATATCAGTATTCTACGTCAACGTCACACTCGGTGGCGGGTACATTTACGACGCCACCTCCTTTTGTTCCCAGTAGAAATTCGGGCCAGCAAGAGCATGGATTGTCTCCGCTTTCCTCGCGCCATTCTAGCCTGCTCTCACCTCCCAAGCCTACCGACGTTTCTGCTCTAGTAGATTCCAAAAGTGACAGCAACAGCAAGCAGAATGAGGAAGAAGTGATGTACTTTTGATACACACCGGTCGAGGTGGAGATTTAAGTGTCCAAAAATATAAAGCAAAGGAATGAACCGGTTTATCGTCTTGAGTAGAGCCTTTTCTTCCTTCTCTTGAATAGTTTCGAACTGCGTTGAATTTATCCTGATGCATATTTAATTGCGTAAGACAAGATAAAGAGTATATCGAAATTTCAAGACGAATTAGAAAGTAAACACGTATAATGTTTTGAATTCTTACATGATGGCCTATAGAAGTATTCTACGTAATGATTCGTAACAAACTTTAAGTATGAATGTTCGATTAATGTCAAATAGATGTGCTAAAGGGCGTATGCATCCTCCCGATTTAAAATGTTGGCAAAGAGAATGGTTGTAACAAAGACGAAAGGCACAATGGTGATACATGTTTAACGCATTCTATGGATTTTATGGACAAGTTATTCCTGAATACTTACTGCATTAGTTATCTATATAATAAACCAATTTTAATACAATCCGTTCTCCTTGCGTGTAGTGGATAGGATCAAAGGTATTCTTTTCTATGTGTTGATCGTTTGTTTTGAATACTG
Source organism: Anopheles plumbeus (assembly GCA_034621735.1). Classification (NCBI taxonomy): domain Eukaryota; kingdom Metazoa; phylum Arthropoda; class Insecta; order Diptera; family Culicidae; genus Anopheles; species Anopheles plumbeus. The sequence continues at coordinate 34,618,686 of JAOEFI010000006.1, forward strand.
ACTAATGTTCATTTTAATGAAATCAAATCTTTGTTACTTAAATATCATGCAAAACTGAAACTACTTTATTGATAGTACGTTTATATCTTATAATTTTTATTTTTGCGATTTCTTCGCCACAAATAGCATGGTATGGTTTGCACTAAAACCATGTATTGCAAACGTAACACTGTTAAATTGATATTATGTTTATATTCCATAATTTTTATTTTCGAGTTTCCTACGCCACAAAAAGCATGCTGTACAGTAAAACCATGAATTGCAAGCGTAACACCGTAAGACTGTACTGAGAAATTAAAACCAATGCTGATTGAATTTATCGTATCGTAGCTGCAAAGATTTAAGACTTTTGTTCAGGATCATGTTTCTAATACACATATGTAGAATAAGCGGACAGTATTGTCGGCTGTTTAGAAGTGTACGGTTCCGAAGATAATATTCCTACACACACTCACACACTAACCTATGGACAATATGAAACGTAACATCCTACACAACAAACTCTGTTAAGTGTCGTTCGAATATAATGTTATGTAATGTAAAACCCCGAAGTATGTGAATTAGTATAATTACCGAATAGACAAGCTTCTACCAGACTTACAGAAAGTTGTCGAAAGCACACCCATGACACAGTTTTTTTTCCATTTTATAAAACTTGATTTTCCCATTGTTGCTACGAATAAAATCGGTCAAGGTGTAATGTGTGTAACAAATGGTAGTGAAAATGATAAAACATTGAAAGGTGTCCTCAAAACTAAAATGCTCTGTTTAGCTAACTTCTTGACAATACAAATAATACATTTTTAAAATGAATAATAATGAAACAATTCTATAAATACAAATGCAATCAGAGTGACACCTAATTTCAAGGCGATCCTTGTGGAATAGACGGTACAAGAAAGTGGATATAGTTCACCGGAGGGATAGGCAAGGAAAATCTCTATATTGAACATACGTATTAGGTACATACACTTGGGCTGAATAGTTGAGTTCAATAATATTCACCTACACTCGAATGAAATAACGTTCTTATATGCCTCTGTAAAACAGCATAAATAATCCATCGTAGTATTACGGTGACCCTAGTATTACATGCACTTATGCATACGTGTAGATTACCAGAGACTTATTGAGTGTCGACGAGCAGGCAAACAAGATCTATTTTACACATATGTATTATACAGCCACTAATATGAAAAAGACTACAAACTGCTCAATCACTTTACACAATATTGGTAGCGAGTAATATGTAACACTACTGAGCATTTGGCATTTTGCATTTAGCATTTGGCAAATATTGTTAACATTCCTTTCCACATGTCTCTTTGTGCTGGCGTATTGATATTATCTTTACCGTAGAAAAAAGGTCATTTGATCATATCGATCATTGATCGCCAAGCACACGGGGTACTATGCTTATGCTGCAGTGTGGAGTGTCACATTTGTGAAGCATTTAGGATAAAAAGTCACACGAGGAAGCCACTGTTGTTGAACCTGATGGAAATCCTATGCGTATATTTTGTTTATATAGTCTCCGATTTCCTAAGTCTGATGGAGGTAAGATCCGTTTTATCCGATACATAAGGCCCAAAAACATCCAGCAACAGATTGTCTCAACATTCCGCGCGTCATTTTAACGCACTGGTCCTTCCCAAAGAGACGATGCATTAACGAATTTCTTTGTAGGTTGGAAGTGGTAGAGTTTAAAAAAGACAGAAGGGAAAAACGTACATCATAAAATCCACCGAATTTCTCTGCAAAAATGAAAAGAACACTGCGTAACAATCATAAATTTAGTCTGTCGATAATACAAAACGTAATATAGACACAATTTGAAGAATGTTAATATCGGAATGTAGAGAGGAATACAAAATAATATACACAGAAAAGCTACAAGAAAAACGAGGCAATGCTCACACTACAAATAACTAAGCCTATCAGAAGAGATTGTGTTGGTCGTGGATCCATCCGTGATGGAATATCACAATTCATGTTCTACATCATTAAAGCAACAATCATCTCTCTCTTCTTTTCTTTTGGCTCTTCGATAACATATACTGCACGATGTACTGTATATTTTTAACGATCAATGTATTAGCGCAATCAATATTGCACAGATATAATGGAACAGGAAGTATGCAAAAAAAATTAACATGAGTAGGGGATGATTTGTAGCGAAAAATACTTGAAAAGATGTATGTATCATTCCAGCAAACAGACTTACAAAGTAAAATACAAAACAAGCAAACAAAAGACAAATAGCGACAGTAACTTACCACACTGAAATTTTTGACAACAGAAATGTTATTGAAATGTTATCATCCGGTCACTGTTGAAATGTTAGAATAAATATAAATGAACACATAAAAAATAGAATGGTGATAAGCATTTCATTTTTTTGTGTCTACATTATCAAGCTTCTTCTAATAGGCATCGCGCTCATGGATGGAACCTACCCAAGTGTTTCAGTTTTATTTGTTCTAGCGCTGCTTTTTAACACATTGCGATATAGTGAACCAAACGCCACGACGTGGGCATTCCTTGCCTCAACAATTAATGTATTTCACTCGTGGTACGCTAAAATGGCATAGTGTAGAATTAAAAATATATGTATATGTGTATAAAAATATATGTACATATTAGGACAGGGACAGGGGAGAACAAGAGCTGGGAATATTGATAGTGCTTATCAAAAACGGTTTCGTACTTCGTTAACTTAATTCAACTTCGTTCATAGGGAAAATCACTGCAAGGGTGTACCTGATGATTGCTTCAGAACAATGTTGCTCGCAGTGACGATCGGATCCCCAGAAACCGCTTCAGTTTGAGACAGGAAAATGGATATTTCGTACACTATTTTTCTGTTGATGTGCACTTTTTGCTGTTTGTGTGGCTTGGTCAGTTACAATATTTGTATGAAACGTTTATTATAACGGATATTTCTGCAGAAGTTGAAAATGTTTGTCTTTTCCGCGTGGCTATAGCTGTACATTTGCACAGTGAGAGCATACCAGAAAGGATGGAATGGATTTGAACAAACATCAACATTAAAACCATATCCTGCAGGTTTGAATCATTCACAATTAGAATTAAATACACTTTTACAACACTGTGATATCATACAAGATGGCATTTTTTTTATCCTTTCAGGAAGTTTACCGATTTCCGTCTATGTTATCCAGCCAGATGCTAAATGTAGCTCTTCTCTTGTACATTTGAACTACGATGTTTTGCTACACACAACGAAGCATGGAGATAAAAAGCAACAACATGATGAGACTTTCTTACATGGAAGCATGGCTAATCTGGTGCCCCACGAGGCATGAAGCGGAAGCTGGGTTTTTCTTTTATAGATCCGGTGCTGTACATTAGAATCCGAAAACGACCACACGACATGTTTCTTTAAGTAACTTTTTCATACCGGTAAATACAGCGTATCGCTAGCTGCTATACTCGCAGACCTCCATGATTGACTGTGGGGACCATTTATTAATCATGTTGAGCGACGAATGCCGCCAATTATCATAGTCTCTTTAATAATAATAAAACAGTTATAAATCATGCGGTGCAGTCTGGTTTCTTTGCAAAACTGTTCACGCCACAATTTGCAGGTCACGAGCGCTGCTCCTCGTGGACGAATGCCAGAAGCCATTCCAGAGGACCTATCAACGCTGTAACTGACCATTCGTGTCTGGTAGCTTTGTCTATAAACAAACAGCAGAGTAATTGTCATTCTTTCCTGCAAACTGTCAAACCCCACTTTTTCAACGATCTGTATGTGATATGTAGTTTTGAAGGGTCTTGAAATTGATGTGGAATTGCCAGGAACAACACATCACCCGAGAAGGGCACAATATAGAAGGAACATATTCAACGAACCCTACAAAATCAGATGTTTTATTTTGAATAACATTGTGGTGTTTTAGTTTGTTTTGCAAAGATGTAACAAAGATCATCCAGTATCCATTCAACTCCAAACGATAGCAGCAGGCCGGTCAAGTCTGTTTGTTCTTGGAACAACAACCAGCCTGTCGCTGGAAGTAGCGGTTAAACAGTTTTCCTGGACAACAAGGTACCGTATACGTTATCTGCAAAAATCCGTCATATGGGCTCGCACTCTTGCTCTCGTGATTTGGAACTGGAAAACTGGCTCATCGAAACATCACGGATAGTTTTTCGTTGGCAGCTACGTGGACAAATGAAGTGTATACATTTACAGCGAAGGTTTTCCACAATGCCCCGATCCCTCAGTTCTATAGCCATCGGTACTGTGAATTTATCATGTTGTAGTGGTGCTACTTAATCGTTTTATGGTTTAATTGCTTGATCGTTGATACGTGCCAGATGTCAGATCATTCGTCGTACATCAAACAGTAGGAAACATTCTTTATCAGTGAACATGAGCAACGTGATTACATCGTATTATCGGTAGCGTCGGAGCTGATGGTGCATTCTTTAAACGTATCTCCAGACATACAGCTGCGTATGAAATAAACACCTTTATGCTTTACAATCCGTTTGTTGTGGACATAAACTTAGGAGCGAATCGTCGGGACCTGCTGTCCTTATGTATAAAAGGCACGAGTTATTGTGGGCAAATTTATCCCAAGACTGGGCGATTTGTATCGTTGAGATCAACCATTGTGCTTCACACTGCTCGTGGGTTAACAGTATTTTTTTATCAGGACCATATTGTAATGAGCATGACATGTTCATTTTTCTTACAGAAAATATTGCTACATCCAGTCCACAGTTGCATCGGCTAGACTACATCGACTCTATTCACGGAACGACGAACCAGTCCTGCTTGCTCTGAAACGATGATTCAAGGCTATGGGCCCGTCACGCAGGCCCTCTTGGGGACGCTGCTAACTTGGGGCTTAACGGCGCTTGGCTCTGGGCTAGTGGTGCTTCTGAGAGGAAATCAACGCAAATCGTTGGATATTTCGCTTGGCTTTGCGGCCGGTGTTATGATTGCTGCCTCGTTCTGGTCGTTGCTGGCTCCAGCAATTGAACTAGCGGAAAGCTCGCATATGTATGGCAGTAAGGGAGAGTTTGCGTTCATTCCCGTTGCCGTTGGATTTTTATTGGGTGCAATGTTTGTGTACGCCACCGACAAAGTGATATCATATTTAGGAATCAATAGTCCGACCATGATGATTGGTAAGTTCTTCGCTGTATTATTGGTAAACTACAATCTTATTTTTACTTCTATCGATATAAACTCTTCCCAGCTTTGACTCATGCAAATAAAGATAAAGCAGACATAGCCATGGATGATCAGGTGTCGGCAGAACATGGAAAAAGTTCTTACGCTGGAATGGCGCCGAACAATGCGCAAGATCATTCGCTGGCCATCGGTATGGACAGCTTTGCTGACTGCCTAAACGCACAGCATGGAAGTATCTCCAGAAAGCGAAGAAAGGGAAGCTCAACTGCTTCCAACAAGGAGCAATCAGTTTACACGAACAACAGCCAAAGTCAACTAGATGCGCAGCTGTCTCAGTGGAAACGAATAATGTTGCTGGTGGTGGCGATTACCGTGCACAATATACCGGAAGGATTGGCTGTTGGGGTCAGCTTTGGGGCGATTGGCACAACCGAATCTGCTACATTTGAGGCAGCTCGGTGAGTTTTTATCGATCGGGAAACCTGGAATATTTTTCTCACTTATTTAATATTATGTTGAATTCGATTTTAGAAATCTCGCCATCGGTATTGGAATACAAAACTTTCCTGAAGGGTTAGCTGTGAGTCTGCCCTTGCACGCAGCAGGTTTCAGTCTGGGTAAAAGCATCTGGTATGGACAACTATCGGGTATGGTGGAGCCCATTTTTGGTGTTCTCGGCGCAGTTGCTGTGGGACTCGCTACAATCATTCTCCCGTACGCATTATCATTTGCCGCTGGTGCCATGATTTATATCGTGGCGGACGATATTTTACCGGAAGCACATGCTAGGTATGTTTTTCTTTGCTACATCGACGCAAAGAATTTTCGGATTTGTGATAAATTGTTGAATTAATTTATTCAATTTCAGTGATAACGGTCTCATTGCCACATGGGGAACCATCGCCGGATTCGTGGTAATGATGTGCTTGGATGTGGGGCTTGGGTAAGAAAGAGACTATTATTGAAAGAGTAGTTATAATCCCAGTGGCTAATCGGTTGATCAATGGATCAATGGGTTGAATGTTAGGATGTACTTTGAAAAGTATTAACAATTGATGTGAGTGCACTTCGGTGCAGTTGAACGTTCCGTTTATCAAGTGTATAGATTTTACATTTTTTAATTTTACCCATCAGCAACGTAGTGCTAACTACAACAAATAAAAACCAAGATGAAACAAAAAATGTATATTATTTGATGTTTGGGACAGTGGACAGTGCGATATTTTGCAGTCCAGACAGTTTGTAACCGAATTATCAGCGTTATCCAGAGTGCATTGTGAAATGTTCCAATCTCAACGCATTTATGTTGTCACATCAACATAACTGCCTGCCGCTGTCATCGGCTGTCACATTTACGTAACGCAAACATATCCGGCCATTTTTTACATTGTGTAAGTTGGTCCGTGTAGTACGTCTGGAAGAAGTTACGAAATAGTCTGATTCTACGATGATACGGTATACGCCAAGGCTCGCCTCAACGGTATTTCGAAAAATCCGTTTAATGAGAATAAACTGTAACGATAAATTTACTTTTTCAGCTTCAGAGCGATATCCAAATGGCGAAAGTTGTCAACCTCATACACAAAAAGTGCCTTCGGAAACACACAGCTTATGAACAGCCTGTGTGTCCTGGACGTCTCATGCAAAACCGTAATTTAACTACCAGTCACACACTCTACTCGTTGTCGACGAACGTTGATAACGTTGAATCTAAAGACGGCTTCCTGAAACGATTCATAACAAAAATGGGCTGGATTGACAACTCCGCTGTGCGGTTACGTGTGTCCAGCTGTTTGCTCTACGAGTCCGTTGTCGACCATATCAACTACACGGACTTTTTCGAACTGTACAACATGCCCGACACATTCAATACATGGTTCCTTATCACGGAACTGCACGTATGGATGCTGCTCGTTCGGTCTATGTCCGAAGGTGCAGAGAAGGGTGCAGCAGGACGGTTTATGCGCAATTGCATCGTAGAGACGATGTGGAACGATGTAAACACCCGTGCGAAGCAGCTCACGATGGATAATCCGTCTGTAGTGCGTCCACAAATACAGCAGCTTTCAGAGCAATTTCAGGCGGCCCTAATATCATACGACGAAGGCATCAGCTACGACGATAAAGCGCTCGCGGCTGCGCTATGGCGAAGATTTCTCGAAGGGCGCTGTGATGATTACGAAAAACTGGAAGTCCTGGTGGAATACGTCCGCAAACAGGTGATTTGAAAATGCTTTATTGTTGTGGTCAAACTAGGTAACTCTCACTAAACTCGTCCTTTGGTTGGTATACTTCAGGTATCAACACTGGATCAGCTGAGTCGGCACGATTTTGCCATAAAACCAAAAATAAAATGGACTGCCCTGATGGATATGAAGTCATGTTGATAATGCAAGCAAGGAAGCAAGATCAGCATCGTGTGTGCATTACTAACCACTCCGAAGGAACGTACTGCCACCTACTGATTGAGCCGCGAAGCCCTTATCTAGACTAGTCGAAAAGCGGCCGGGAGAACACGTATGAACAGTTGGTGAGTAACGTTCGTTTGTCTTTGAGTTTTCGTTTCGAATTAGAAAATTGCGATAGATGCCATAACCGAGCATGTCAGTCGAGATTGCCTATTTGAATTATCCCCAAACTAGCAATGGCTGATATTTAAAAAAACACAAATTTGCTCTGGTAGGATGTCAACTGCAAAATAGTTTTAAGTGTATACAGAAAAGTTCCGTTTCCATCAATTTGTCACATAGTCAAATTATTTTCTGCCGGTAAGGTAAATTGCTGATGGATCATAATGGTTGACCATAGTAAGAGAATGAAAGCACACAAGAATAAACAAAACAATCTGTGAGAGTTTTAGCTAATCAAGCCACTTTTCTAAGCATTCCTTTACATTTATTCATAAATTGTTAGTTGCATCCGAAGTTTTAAATAAAATTAATGAAAAAACTCCAATTCAATATGTCAATACAATAGTGTTTAGTAGGGATTACAATGAAAACAATCAGAATTAAAATGTAATCCCCAGAAAAGCCCATGAATACAGTGGATGGCTTCGTACATGTCGGCAACGAATCAAAGAGACTGATGCTTTCTTAAATTTAAGAACGAGTATTTGTGCGTTGCTTTTTTGTCTACACCAGTGTACGCTTGTTCGAATTTTTGCAGAGGCTACACCCGTGCATCATCAGGTACTACTGCCTCCACCACCTTTTAATTTGAGTGCAGTCGTGTGCAGGTCCCAGTCATACGTTTGGAGCGCATCGCGGCATTCTGGTAAGGTGAGATTGTACGACTCCAGGATGATTTTCAGTTTGCATAGTTTAATCGCCTTGTGGATGTCCCAGTCGATAAATTCCAGTGTTAGCAAACACTGCTGCGGGGACGGCTAGAAAAATTAAATAGAACAAAAAGTTACAGAAACGGTACAAAACGCACGAGCTGTGCCGTTTACCTTCTTGCCCAGCACCTTGGACATGATTCTCACTTCATCCGACTCCAGCCCACGTGCTCGGCCCTTCGGCTTTTCGGCAAATTCCAGCAAATCCTCGCAACTAACATAATTCATCGATTTTTTTAATTCCCCGTCGAGTGGCTGCGATTGCTGCTGCGGCATACGATGCGATATGTCACTATCAGAGTTTTTTGTCGCCCGCTTTTCGAGATGCGACTCACTGGTGTCCGTCACTGTCGGTCCAGCGGCCATTTCTGCTGAGATTATACTGTTGCTGGTGTCGAAGAGCCCGTCGAATCCATCGATCGCATCGTCGACGACAAGCCCCGACGATATCGCTCCGGGAGGGAGAGAGCAAGCTTCGGCGTCCTTCTCCAGGATCGACTCACAGTGCAGTGAGGCGGTATCAATGCAGAACCTGCTGTGCGTTTGAAAGATGTCAAGATTTTCGTAGGTTGGATCACGTGTAGTAATCAACGAAAGGTTGGCTGGCGGTGGAGGTGGAGGGAGTTGCCTTCTTTGCGAGGAACCCGCCGCTGCATTGGCACTGGTCGTTGCATCGCTTGCCGTGCGTCGACGAGTGAGAATTGCGCTTGCGGCCGGGATCGTCGCCGGAAGCGTTGTTGTCGTCATTGTTTTAGCTGCCGCTGTTATTATCGTTTGATGATTGACGCTCTGTGCATTGTTAACCACACTCAGTTCAGGAGATACGTTTGAGAAATTGTTTTCAAGGAACTCTTGGCTGTTTCTGACAGCCGATGACAAATCGGCAAAAGCTGCCTTAGCCGGAGCTTGCTTGATTTCGCTCAGTTTTTGCGGCTCCAAAGACTTGTGCAGCACATCAAGATTACAAGACTCCGGATTAACATCGCCTTCCACATCGCGGTGGTGTACAGCATCAGCCGATGCAAACATATCGTCGTCGGACGTCTTCTCATCGATTGGCGTTACTTGGGTGACCATGTTCAACGTGCGTTGCAAACCCGTGGCCGGAATGATGAGGGGATACTTCCGGACGTGGCGTTTTTGATTAACCGGAATGGTTTTATTTCGATCACGTGGTGGCAACGGAATCGGATTACTGGACCCGTCTTCGTCTGGGTTGCCCGTGTTCTCAGGCGATATTAGAGCGTTGTTGTACGTGTATTCCGGATTGGTAAGGTAGCTCGGGCTGTCCGCCAGATTTGTCGTCACAGGTTGATATTCGTATGACTGGGCTTGGGCATTGTGTCTATTTTTCGATCGTGGCACAATTGGAAAGTTCTTGCTTCTCAACATTCGCAATGGGTTCGATTCGGAGCTCGTGGCGCCTCCGACCGATTCACCTAGAAACAAATCGCTCTCGGGTGACTTTGGGGCTTGTTCCGTCGGTGGAGAACAACAGTCGATATCCTTGAAGCGAAAACTGGCCGTCTCCAGCGTGAGCGAATTGGTGAGTTTAGCTCGGGGTAAAGTGAACGATGTGATGCTGCCCATTTCATCGATGCCGCTGCCAGTAGCGGTGCTGCTATTACTGGCAACACCTCCGGAAGAAGGTGGATTTTCCACTAAACTATTATATGCTATTCGTGCCTCCTCGGTGATTGTACTCTGCAATTGGGAGTGAATAGGAAGGGGAATACGGCCAAAGCAAAACGAAAAAGAACAATGGGTTAAAATTAAAGAAAATTAAAATCAAAGGAAAAAAGAAAATCATGAGCAATAACGAAAGCGTACTGTAAACACGTTATTTAGTAAATGAAAGCTTTATACATTTTGGAACAAAACCAATCCAAAACCAATATTATAAAACTCAAGATCCATGAATCACGCTCGATTATGTTTTTGCTCCCAGCGCTATCGTCAATGGACGTTTTTCGATTGTGCTTTAAATTCGCGTCGGTCGATACATAAACAAAAACAGTGTTTGCTCCACTTTTAATCACTGGAATTTCTTTTTATCACTGATTTAATCATTAGAAATGTATGTTTGCGACATGCACATCGTAATAGTTTTGAGGCGTATAAGAGCAAGAATATCTTGTAGGTTATTCTGTTTGCATATTTATCAAGCGATCCTTATTCGATCACGACAAATAAGATACGTAGATGTTCTCTTTGCGCCCTCGATAAGTTTTGATATATCCCATGATTATTTGCTTTGCTACCGTTGTTTGCTGTATTATTTGAATGTGTAACATTATGTAAGATTTAATCGGTCGAATGTGCCATAAAGCAGAGTCCAAGGGACTCATTTCTTCTTGCATATGATTCGTATAAGCTGCCCACATTTCTGTATCCGTGTTCCTTATAATGACACTCTCAACCTAATAATGACACTGGGTTGCTCCGTAAGCTTTGATATATCTTAAAGTCACTGTTTATGAAATGCTCATAATCCAACCAATCTTAATCACTTGTCCTTTATACAACCAAGCGCGGAAAAACTCAGAAGTAGAAATTCTTTACATATTCTATTATGCGAAAACCCATAAAAAGAAAGGTTCGTACTGGAAAAAAAGAGCTTTTACTTCCTAATCCCTGCTTGAGTGGCTCATGGTGCCGGGCTAGGTGGCCGGGGTGGTAGACAATCGTCGGGGCGACGAAATTCAATCGAATCCGTTTCCGTCGAGGACGTATCGCTCGAGTAGGGCCTTTCCTTTTTTTTTCCACCGATGGCGCCTGCTGGATAGAGGGCGACTAGTGGGGGTTGCTGTTTGATGACCGCGGTCTGTTGTCTCCATAGCATATCGTTATGTTTGACAACGGCGCCGTGTATTTTCTCTGGCCACTGAAATCCTGGTTGGGGTTGGGCCTGTAAATGTGCAGCCGGGGCTGTGGTTGCGGCCGTTCCCGCCCCCGCGAGAGGTGTCCCTGGAGTGGATTTAACGCCGGGATTTACAGTTGCTGGGAGCACTGTTGGTTGCTGCTGGCCTGCTGCGGCCGTGGGGAAGTAGCTCTGAGTGGTGGGACTCTTTCCGGTCAGTTTCGATACATCGAACTCGGAATATAGATAGTCGCGCTCAAGGGTTTTGTTTGGATAGATTCGTTCAGCCAGTGGATCCTCGATGGAACTTTGTGCCGGTAGTGGTGGAGCCGCAATGGCAGCGGTAGAGGACGCCGTTACAGCCGCTGTCGTAGTTGTACTTTGAGTTGGTTGTGAAAGTGTCATGACTGATCCCTTGCTACCCGCCTGTGGACGATGATGCACTTCAAAGTCGTAGATACTTTCGCCCTCCTCGTCATTGTTCCCAATCGCAGGGACAAAGTCGTCCGTGTATTGATACGCTGGATGGTGATAGCTGTTGTAATACTGTTGCCGATCGCTTTGATAATTGTACTGTGGAGCACTCTTAATGCTAGCATTCGAGCCGTACAGTTTGTCCTGGCTGCTGGCACTGTTGCTGTTTGATTTTCGTGCCATGTATTGATGCCGCCGTCGGTGCCGAGAGTCGCTGATGGTGTTGGTATGCAACCGAGATCGTATGTCACACTCCGAGTGGGCTAGGAGGTTGCGATCGAGTTCACTTTCGCTGCTCGACGACGAACTGTCGATCATGTTGATGGGATTGTAGCTCAGTCTGCGCAGGTTTCTCGCCCGGATACTCTTAGGCTTGTATGTAATTACGTTCCTCCCAATTGGCAGTTGTTGGGATTCGGTTCTGCCAGTGCCTTTGACTGAGGCCCGGTCGACCGGAACGTTCGGCATAAGTTCATAGTTTTCCGTGAACGAAAGCGATCGTTGGCGAACGGGAGCGGACGCCGTTGTCGTCGGCGTTGCTGCATCCTCATATTTCCTTCCCTGCATTGGGGTATTGTAGATCTGGTAAAGCTGACTGATTGTGTGCTGCTGCTGCTGTTGCATGCTTCCCGCCGCTGCGGTCATTTGCTGCAGGACCGAGGCTGAACCAAGCACCTGATTCTGCTGCTTGCGCGTCAGCTCCGAGAGGTACTCATTCTTGAAGTTGTAGTAATCAGAGCGTTCCTTCGATCGCGCATCGAACGATCGAAACTTAAAGTCGCGTATGCCGTACTTGTTGTTGTGATCCTGTGAATGCATCGTTGGCTTCGGGGATGTGCCGTTCAGTTCGGAGTAGCGACCAAGAGCTTTTGGAGGACTTTTGCCAGTCAGTGAGGAGGAACCAGATGATCCTTTCTCACTCAGCGCACAATTCATACGCGAATTCGACGAATCGATTGAGGAGTTCCTCATAAGTGAACCCGACGGAGGGCTTTTCTGGAAAGGTGACGATGACGAGCACATCATCGATGAGTAACACTCGGCGAAAAGTGTTTCCGCCGAATCGGCCTTTTCGAGCTCGTGGTAGGTCTGGAGGAAGTCCAGGTTAAGAGCATTTAGCGTTTTCTCTATGTCGAGTAAGTTCTCTCCAATAAAATCACGCGTCTTTTTGTCCAGCGTTTTGCTGCTACTGAAGGTGGCGGTAGTGGTAGGTGGAAGATCGGCGAGACAGAAAGGTGCTTTACTGAGCAGCTCGCGTGATTTTTTGAAGCAAAAATCTGACGATTCCTTATCGAACAGCGGTATCCTAATGTCGCTGTTTTGATAGCTTTCAATTCCAGTCAATGATCGATAGCGCTGGGCGAGCGAAAGCGTGTAGGGGTGGCGAACCGTGAGTGAAATTATTTGAAATTGGTTGTAATTTTGATGAACAAAACAAAAACGAGGAACACAAACCATGTAGAAAATCATTTTTTGTTTGTTTTGTCATTGGTTGGTGCGTGTTCGTGTGCGTTTACGTGAATAAGGATAAAAAGTGAAAGCAAAACAAGGTGGGAAAATTTCAGATGTTATTGTTCTTCTCTGGCGAATCGTAAAACTTCTCTTATATATCGATGGCATCATCGAGTTCGTCTATGAACTGTATACGTGAATGAATGATGTTGTAGTAGAGTGAAAATGGTGATAAATATTTTGTTACAACAGTAATGAGGAGTGTTAAAAATGACACGAAATGACACGAACGAAAGGCCAAGTAGATGCAAACAGACATGGTCCAATTCAAACGAAATGCATGTGTGCAAGACAATTTTATCACAGAGGAAAAAAAAATGGATTCGATAACGCATAACCGTGTTTGTATGCATAAAAAACCAAACATCGAATTAAAAAATAAATGAACGATAAAGATGTCAATGATGGACGAGAGAGTGAGAGACAGAAAAAATACGGACAAGCAAAAAAGGATAGATAATAACATTTATAAATATCATTCCAATATCAACTATCGAGACCAAGCTCAGTACAGATTAACCGAATAGGAACAGTCAGGTACAAATAGAAAAAGAAGATCAGATAGACAACATTGATTGTTGTTGAAGGGAGAATTATACAGTCGTTGTGAATGGCGGACATGAATACGTTAAACGTGTTTACCTGCAAATCCGAAACGTTGTTCACTTCTTGCGAAAAATTACGCTTCTCTCGATACGAGTTGGAAAGCGTGTTGGTACTGTGCGGATGATGCGAATGGCTGGAAGACGACAAAGTGGCGTGGTCTTTATCTTGCATCGAACCGCGGCAGACAAGAGAAGATCCACCAGCGCTTAAACTCAAACCGGACGCATGTGAGTGATTGCCACTAATGCCAACACTACGCATCCCATCACCGCCTCCAACGACGTTATGGATGTGGGGGAAGCGGAAGCTGAACTTTCGCTTTGGGCTCGACGTTTGCTGGTTCGGGTCCGATACCAAGTCAGTCATCGATCTGCGTAAACGGAAGGGGGAAACATCAGTGGTGCACGGTTTAGGAAGGTTGCGATTCCAATGACTTACTTTGCGCTTATTTCATTCGCCATTTCAATCACTTGATTGAGAAGCTTTTCATCTTTTCCAGAAATCGGCTTCACGCTACTCGTTTTTTTCGATTTGCATTTGCTTCCTGAGGAGAGAGAAAACCAAAGACGTTTGTGAGTTAAGTGCATATGAAATTCCCCTGAAATCTCGCTCACACACACCAGTTTTATGACCGAGCGTTCCGGAGCTGGTGGAGGAACTGTTTTTCCGGTTCAACTTTGACGTTAGTTCCGTAAGCTCGTTGCGCATGTTCGCATTTTCGACGTCCGGAGATATCGGAGCCAAAGCCTGCTCTGAAATCGTGCTCATCGATTTAAACACGTGCTCCATTTCGTCCATGAGCGACGGACCCTGATCGAAAACTTTCTCCGTGACCATATCATCATCGGAAATCTCATGGTACTCGTGCTGATTTTGTTCATCGCTCTTTGCTGGCGTTCCTCCCTTTAAAATGATTAAGTAAAGCTTACTGCTACTTCCCCTATACTGAAAATACTGATTTCGCTTACAATAGCGTTGTTGTACGTAGCACCATCTCCATTATCTTCCACGTTGATAAAGGGATTCGAGTCCTTGAAGCCACTGTTGCGAAAGTCGAATGCATTTACCGTCATCCCATCGACGGTGGATGTGTTGTTCGTGTGGTCAATTATATTGCCGTGATGATGGCTTCCGCCCGCGTTTAGAAACGATTGATGCCCAGCAATTTGCATAGTTTCGGAGAAGTAACCACTGGCCGTCTGAATCGAATCCGGACTGGTCGGTGTGGGGGGAAGCAGCAGCGGGGTTTGTTCCAGATCCTCGGAAGGCTTGTACGGTGTTACAATTTGACGGGGAAGCTAAAGCAAAAGCCGAAAAAGAGAGAATGTTAGGAACGATTGCAGGTTTTTTAAGATACTTCCACTTACATTTTGCGGGCTAGATAAAAAGGCGACGTCTCCGAATGATACACCATCGATGCCAACGTGCCCGGTGTGCTTTAGGTCGTTTTGAGGATGAGAGATCATGTCGGTGCGAATTTTACGTTTACTGGATCTTTCCACCGTTCGACAAAAGTTGTCCCGATTTACCGATGATGGCAAACTGTCCAAATAGGCGACCGTGTTGGCCGGGTTGAAGAGACCTGTTTTACCCGTGTTTAGCACTCCCTTCCAGTAAGGACCATTGTTGTTCTTATCCAGTACGGTTATGATTTCTCCCTGGTGGTACATTAGATGGTCCTTCTTGGCTTCTCTATATACGACGATTGTCTTAAGCTGTTCTGGCTTCATGTCGGGAAGCATGAGAAATATTTCAGTAAACTTGGGTCGCTTGGCGGCGTCATGCTGCCAGCATTTGAGCATCAACCCGTAGTATTCCTTTGGGCAACATTCCGGTTTCTCCAGGCGCTGGTAGTGCGGCTCATCGATGGCTTCCAGGATCTGATGACCAGTCAGTGCAGCCCACGGTTGAAAGCCGTAGGAGAATATTTCCCAGAGACATACGCCGTAAGCCCAAACATCCGAGGCATGCGTGAAACGAAGAAAGTTAATGCACTCCGGGGCGCACCACGCTATCGGAAGTTTGAGATTGACGTTGAAGTTCGTCTGATAGTAATCCTTCCCGACACCTAGAGCTCGAGACAGTCCGAAGTCGGATATTTTAACCTTGTTCTTGCTAAATACCAGTATGTTTCTAGCGGCCAGATCCCGGTGTATGAAACGTTTGTTCTCGAGATACATCATCCCGTTGCAGATTTGTAAGCTAAACTCGCACAGCGTCGGCACGGTCAGAAAGCTTACCCGTAGACCCGGATCTTTGAGGCACTCGAGTAGCGAACGTAGGTGAGCCAGCTCGGTTACGAGCATCAGCGATTCGGTATCGAGCACAACACCGTACAAACGCACGATGTTTTCGTGCTCGATTGAATGCATCATGGCTGCCTCCTTCAAGAACTCCATCGGGTTCGACTGCATGCGCTCGCGACAAAGGCATTTAATAGCTACCTGTATCCGTTCAGAGCCGTTTGTCCAGACGCCCTGCTGCACGATACCGAATTCGCCAGTACCAAGCTGTTTGTTTACGCATATCGCGTCGGGCGGTATGATATGTTTATTATTCGGTATCTTGCTCGGCGAGGGGCAAGTTTTGATAGGTTCGATGCCTGAAGTAGGACTGGTTGCATTGTTTTCGTCCTTCCGTGGCGTTTGCAGCAATCTTCGAATCTTGTTCAGGTAGCCGTGCGGATAATACTTCTCGTAGTACTTTCGCAAGCGCCGGATTTCCGGCCGCGAAAGTCCACTCACTTGTCGCAAATCTTCATCAGTGGCGTACTTCAAGTGCGTAACATTAGTTATCTTCAATTCGTTTCTAGAGAAGAAAGGCAGCCTAATAAATGATTCCGGATTGCTTAATAAATATAACCAATCATATTACAGACCTCAATGTGTTGTAGTACTGTTGTAATTCAGCTTCTGCTAAGAACTCGTACAAGTCCGGCACTTTTGGTTCTAGAATCAAAAAGGAAAGTCGGAATTTAGTCTAGTGAAGGACCAAATAATCTCCACTGCACTAATAACATGTATTCTACAACAAAACATATTTGTTTACACTTCCACTGTTATGTGGAATACATTGCGGCATACATTGCTAATAATAAACTTACATCCTGCTCTGTTCTGTGTGTACAAGAGAGCTTGAAAGAACTACAAACCCGTTTGGACAGAGGGTGGGATCCAATGCATCTTATGTTTTCTGAGAACGAACAACACCTTTGAGTGTCGATTTTGGAGCGTGCCGTTTTGTACCTTTACCATCATAGTTCAGTTCAACTTTAGTACACAAATAAATATTAACATCTATTGTTCAAATATTACGCAAACGGCTAAGGTGTGTGGTCAAAATGTAGCACAAAACAGAAAAAACACTTTTTACTTTAGTGTTTCACTTACCCATAGCTGCTGCTTCCTAACGATGAAAGAAATAGCAATGATTTGAATCTATGACGTTCAGTGGCCTCCGCGGAAGATTATGCTATTCCATGCTGAGAATAAATCCTTCATTGAGTAAGATGCAGGGCAAACCAGCGGCCATGTCATTACTCCCTATATTTTTTCACACGCACACGACGCTCCCACAGGTTCACGAGACAGTCTGGTCCTGTGTTTGATGCCGCATGTCATGGAATTTGGAGAGACTTCGTAAAAGAACATTTACTCGAATCTTTCATTAACTCGTGCGTTGGTGTATCTGTGATCCAGAGATCACTTTTCGATTGTGATACGTGCCCTATTCATGGCTTAAAAAATCGCAACACTACAAGTGCGGGAGGCGCAACCCGCACTATTCTTGCAATCACGACTACCCAACCAACCAGTGAGGAAAGTACCAAGGCAATATAGTGTGCGGGAGCGAGCTCGCTGGAAGCAATATGTATTCCCTAACTCTGTCACACCTAGATCTCCGGATGGTATGACGTTCGTAGCAAATGTCAAACCTCATAATCTGAGACTTGATTTTTCGCACTTTTTAAGTAGAATAGGCATCAAACGTAGAATTTTGAATCAAAACAACATTTGATTTTCATTGGGAGTTCAAATTTTTCTGCAGTGAAGTTGAAAGTACTTTGCAAAGTGCCATAAAACAGACATTAGCGGCCTCGATCCACATTCATTCCAGTTTTCTACATATTGGCTTTTGACAGTTGTACGACCGGATTTTGTGTTTACATCCGCGATTCGATTTTCATCCGAATCCATCATCCTCTAATAAAAATCTAATCATTTCGTGTTGCGATTCCAGCCAGAGTAGATGTATTTTACCCTGTGTATCGAACAATTCTGTGTATTAAACAATAATTCAATATTTTACACATTCGTTCATGAAAACGAATGTCTACTGCACAAATAACGAAGTCGGCGTACTGTCAAATAGTTTTGGCTTCTTCTTCTTCACTCTATGCTAAATGCGAATCAACCCCACTTAGATAGAGGGAATTCGGGGATGGAGAGAATCCTGCGAACCGCAGAAAAGCTTCTATTTTCGTCGAAAGCGCGGGGGATTCATCGATTTATAGTTATACATTTTTGCACTACGCGCTCCGGTATTGGAATTTAGAAACATGTTAAAATGAAATGCTCGGGACAAATAGAAAACACCTCTGAGTAGTAGTTTTTGTATGTTTATATTACTGATTTATTCAACAGAATTGGTATTTGCATCAGTGAAACGTTCTGCAGTTTTTGCGCTTAGTGTTATGTTTAGTGACAAGTTTTATTTAGTATTTGATTTACGGTTTTTTTTCACAAATGCTAAATAGTATCGCTCTTAAGTGCTTGAAAACTTAAGGACAATTGTTCGCCTGTTTCTATTGCCGACATTGAAAATTAGGGTTAACGTATCACTCACTTATTGTTAGGATGTTAAATGTTAGAGGTTTTGCTGTGTACGGTTGTGCTGATACAAAAGCATGAGCAACTACAAACACTGCTCTGCTCGATCTTTCGCCCAGTATAGTAACAAAAAATCGATTGGATCGAGACTGATCTATACACCGATCAGAACAAAATTGTTCCATTTTGCTAGTTTCTTGCAGCAATGTGTTTGAATTTGTGTACGTGTGTGCCTCTATTGGAGTGCAAGTTGTGTCAGTGTTTACTCAAAATAGTAATTCGATCTTTTTCCATACAACCTGGGAGAAAGAAATACGAGTTTCCTAAACTTGTTTGCTTTAACCTTCTAGCTCAACTGATGTTCTGTGAGGCAACAGTGTAATCGTAGCAGTCATTTATCGATGAACCACTGCGCTCAGCGTTTATGAAATCTGTCCTAGGAAAACAACCCTTGAAGTTTGTTTCGTTTTAGTTCTTCTAAAAAAATTCTCTTATTTGCTTGCAAGAGAAGGCACATCTGTTCTACAAAAGTGTTAAAAACATAATCTCTGCCACCTGGCTCCTAGTTCCACCAGGGGTATGGAAGGCCATGAATCTGCGGGCAAGAAAATCGTCACAAAAACCAGATTGTTCTTCAGTCCGATACTTATAGGTCTTGGCACGCGTATTGCGACCCTATTTCTTCGTTAGTTTCCAAAAGAGGCTCTTGAATGAACTGTTGTTGGTTGTAATAAGAATGGTAGGTACCACTATGACTAGCAAGATAACTACGATAAGGTAAATTTTTGCTTTTTGGTATTACTCTTTGTTGCATCACGAATCTACAGTTAATGTTGGCAAGGGTCCTACTGTTTCTGTGATGTTTGCTCCTCTCTATTTCTCTCTTTTTCGGCGTATCAAGTAGAGCTGCCGTTAGCAAAATTTTCTAGTGAATATAATAAGCCATTGTTTCGACGTCAGTAAGACTGATTGTTGAAATCGTGGCTCAGCGCCCACAGTGTGCGAGTGATGCTTGGGCTGTATAGTTCGTTTGCCGCTGTCTCACATCTTGCTCACATAATTTCCAGGGAACGTTCCGAAACAGCCGGTGCGTGCCGAGGTGCCGACGTACCAGCCATCGTCGCATTTCTCCAGAACATACACTACATCTCCTTCGAGCAGCTCCAGCTCGTCGGAGTTTTGCGGCTTGTAGTTGTACAGTGCCCGACAGCTGAAAATGCGGAAGCAGAAAATGTAAGCCTGTGACATTTTGAATGAAGATTGTGGTGTGTGTACTTACGATATTGGTTCATTGGAGGTATCAACATGCAGAACTTCCGTCTTTTGAACCGTCTTCGTTTCGCGCACGATACCCGGTGAAACGCGTCCATTGGAGTGAGACGTACCGTAGTGCGTCGTAAGTGCTTGTGAAGATTGGTTTGTGACTCCATGTGCGGATTGTGGTCTGTTAACGATGGGTTCGATATCATAACTCTCTTCGCCATTGATATCGGTCAGTATCTAGCGGTAACAGGAAGGAGAAAGTAAATAATACATAATAACTAACTGACTAACCCGGCTTCGTTCATGTGCATCGATAATGCTCTTCATCGACCAAAACGAAACTCCCAAGAAATATAATTGAATTATTAATCACTATTAACTTCGCGATTGATAGGTTAGGTGCATAGCAGTATATAGGAATTCCATTTGTTTATCCATTAAGGATACAATTAATGTTCTGTTTTTCATATAACATTACGTAAGATCTTTCGTTAGTCACCTCTACATACGATACCGGAAAAATTCCCTTCTTGCTGCCGATCTTGCCCTCGAACCAATTTTCGTCCACTCGTCTCGTTAGGGTAACCAGCTCGCCTTTTAGTAGCGATAACTCGACGGCAGTTTGTGCGGTGAAGTTAAACTTTGCCCGAGCCTTTCCCTCGCGTGAGGACTTTTTGGGCAGTGGTTTTGCATTAACACTATCGCCGGTGAGAATCTGGAAGCAAAAAGATGAAATAAGCGGTTTGGGAATTGCTTATGTATTGATATATTCGATTACCGGTGGGAAAGCACTTAGCACGCGCTTACCTCGATGTAATTTGCAGGCAGAAGACCAACCGTGGCATTATGTTCGCCTTCGTACCAATTTTTATCGACCTGACGCTTTAGATAAATAATATCTCCTTTTCTGAAAGAAAGTTCTCTGCGGAACCAAACGCTTGGTTAGAATAGCTGGCGATAGTTGCGTAAGTTGTTCAGTATGCACCTGATGCTTTGTCCATGGAAGTTGTACAAGGCACGTGCGATCGTTTTCGGCTGCTGCACCACGTGCGGCTTGGGCGTTAGGTCAGCTGCGAAGTCATCGTAGCGATTCAGCGGAATAGGCGACTTCTGGGAGGGCGGTATGTTGTCTGTATGGCGCCGCGAGTGCATGTCCTCCATCTCGTGTATGTACTTCCGGCGCCGTTCCTCCTGGTACACCCGGCGCATATGCTCCGCCTGCCGATAGGCGAGCTCCTCATCCGGTATTGGCTCCTTGTACTCGAACCGAGTTGGCGTTTTGTAGTGGATGTTGACATCACTCTCGATGTATCGACGTGGAGACTCTGAGTGCAAAGAGACGGTTGGCATTGTGAATCGATTACACCGCGCCGATTTTGGGTGCATACATGTAGTTTCACTGACCAAGCCTTCTATCTAACCAAACTTGACTTTTTTTTAGATACCCCGTTTTTGGCAAAAACTGGGCGTTCCTTCGTTTACCGATGTCATCAATTGCCAATGCCCAATACGACCCGAATGTTGTTTGGTATAACTCGACACGTTGAGGTAGTAGCAACAATTGCTCACCTTTCACGCACGAATGTAATGAAGGAAACCCTGTATTTACGCCTGTTTCAGCGCATGCCTTGGTGGTGGGAAATGGTGCAATTTACCCTCAGCGAATGATCGTCGATGATGAACGTTTGATTAATTTCTTGATCAACCCTATGATGTGATGGTGTTCCTTGTCACTTTCACTCTACCCTCATCCGCTCAACTGTACGGGAAAATAATGCTCATTAAAGTGAGACTTGTTGCTGCGGCTTTGCACATCGCCACACATATGTAGTTCGGCGGCGCAGTCGTGGTATTGCGCGAGCAGTATCGTATTTGTTTCGCCTTGACAATCACCGCCGTTGGTCACTCCGTAACATCTTGTTTATCAACTTTTCTCCAGCGCTAGTTTTCTGCCTTTCGACAGGAAAGGGGTGAAGGGTGGGGTGACGTGATCGCGACGATTGTTTGGGAAAACGGCCACGACTAAAGGGTAGTTTGTAAGCAATTGACCTCTCTGCTAAAGTAATTGTTCCGCACGTAGTGCAATATTGCCGGCTTTCATCCGTTTGGATCCCCAATGCTACTGCGTGCTCGTATGTGGCCTTGGCAAGTCTTAAATTTCCCAACCAACGGAGACAGGGAAACTATCTTTTAGTGTTATATATTGTAATTAGTCACGAGTGGCCATCCCAAAAGCCATCCAAAACTACAAGCTGTTACCTAGTGAACAATAAAACAGAACTGCTCATAACGCTATTTTATGAAAGATATCAGTGCTGCCCTTACTGTTCCCCAATTCACTCATTTTATCTTGTGTGTGCAAACGCTACATTCACTTCCATGCTGCTCTGTCCGACTGGTCTTACTGCTATGCTCATTCCGAATTCGGATGTTTTGGATGAGCAGAAGCACACACACGGTGTGGATTTTCAACTGTAGCGTAAAGTTGAATGATCGCTGGATTTGGTTAGTTTCTATTGACGACGAGGTTGTGTGCATAAAGTAAAAGACAGAAGTGGGCTTAGTCTGACATCAAAATCAGACTATAAAGTTTCTTTAGAGATGTATAAAGGGGAAAGGGCTCAATGACCGTAATGCGTACTATTTTTCATACAATCAAGAGGCAAGTCGTTCGAGGGCCGGCATGACTTACCCAGTTGCTCCCTACTTCTTGTTCTTTTGATAGCAAATGTGATGCGCATCCTGGCGGCTTTTAGTCTTAATTTTTCTCAAATGATAGTAACTTTATAAACTGACTCGAGTATTGTTGTATTTGTTTTCAGTTCTACCTGCACCTAGATGAACACTACGCAGCTTCGTGAGTAAGTTTAAACAATTAGACGTTATCTTTGGAGAAGGTTCGGTTAAATAACAGTTGTATCGATGACACTTTGCTCAGCCGATCGATCAAAATCAAATGATAAAAACAGCGGAAGGTATAGGAAAATGAATAATTGATACTCATCCGATGGTATTAAACTTCGCACTAGCAATTGCACTAGCAATAATAGGCAAGCAGGGTTTTGCTTCAACGCTTCAATCACTCGTTCACTTTTTTACGTGCATCCAGCGATGCCGGTGTTAGGCCTGGGAAAATGGTGCAACGTGGGTTTGGTTGTTTAGTCGATGCGGTCGGTTTTACGTCACCAGGGGTAACATAACATGCTGTAATGCATGTATTAGAGAAGCACGGTGTGGATAACGATCATTTCTTATTTTTTAAACATCACTCATGAACTACTACACTCATAAATAGGACGCTTTGTGATCGATTTAATGCGATGTTAGTGCTGGGGAGAAATATCGATTACATCACTTGACCGGACATATTGAATATTGCTAAACATACGGGTTGCACGCTGGAAAAATCGCCTCGCACAAATGATGCTTAAACAATCAGAATATGCGTTAATAATGAGCCACCAATGTAAGACGGAACGAACCTGCAAACATGTTCGCTTAACACCGTGGAGTGAATCACACTCTCGAAGCGCGCCCTCAGCGCGTCTGAACGAAACTGAACGCAGTGCATCCTAAACCTCATTCGAAAGCGTGTCACCTGCGAAGGTAGCACGAGGCGAGGCGTGAACTGCCAGATATATACTCTACTCCCCGCCTCTCACTGCTATTTTAATGCGATCGGGCGCTCGGTGAGTATCCCGCCGTGTGGGGTGTTTCTGTTTCCTCACTGGGGAATGCAAAGGGTCGCCGGGTATGCTGGGCGGGTATTGCTGGCATATATGCCTTCTACCGTGGTGGGCTTGTTCGTTTCTCTCGCTCTGTGTCATTTCATAATACGCGTACTATTATATTGTTTCGCGCGATTTTACTGCTGAACGTGTGTGATCTTCCTTTCTGCATTGCGTCGCTTTTCATAAGTCATTAAAATGGGCTCGGAATTTCGGAAGTCTTACTTGCAGTTCCAGTATGATCCTAGCACCAGCGAATGAAATGTGTAGTCGTCTTGTTCGAGCAACAAAATTTTGCGCTACAGTGCCTGTGCTGTTATTGTTCAAATCACTGTTATTTTTCACGAATGCCTAAGCCACAACGCGAACCAACAACTTGATGTGCCTTTACACTGTTGCTGTTGGTTGGTACATTACTTTCACCTTCAACAGCCCTTCTAACAGCTTTCACCACTAACGCTGAAGGAGGGTGGTACGGTGTGCATAGTTTGTTAAGAGTAAGGGTTGAAAAGGGCATCTATTTCCGTGAGATATTCCACGGAGGAAACGACGGAAGAAAGGTAGTTTTGTCAGTGTCTTTTGGCATTTGTTCGCCATGGTTTCGCTTTGTTCGCTGTGATCGATGAGTGCGATGAGCTTTTTGTAGTGCTTTGGTGAGATAATGTAGCACCGGAATAAAAGACAGCACGGAATTTGCGGATTGCGAATGACGAATACGCCCAGACTTCGAATGTCCTGCAGCTATTGGTGGTGTGGCGACTGCGTTGCCAATAGACCGACGTGACTCACCTGCGCCGTCTGAAGAGTTCGCGATCAGGGATGGTGTTAGGGGTGGTAGTGGTGGTGGTGTTGGTGGTGGTTGTGCTTCTTTCAGGGGGGGCGATGATAACATGATGTGTGGTTCTGAGGGAATGCGTAAACGAACCAGATAGAGAGACAATGCATTCGAGGGATCGTAAAACATAATTGGTTTGCTTGGAGCGAGAAATAAAATTAGAATGATGGTCGACAGCTTTCCGATGCTGTCGCTACAGAAGGATGAGTAACCTCCATGTTTCGTAGCGTTAGTAAGAAGAAGCCTGATTAGTGCCAAAAATTACACATTTTGGCGCAATCGCATGAAATGTTCATGGTAATAGAGAGAATCGTACCAGTCAGTACATACGGAAGTGCGAAATACCATAGGACCCGTCTTCCTCGCGACAGGAAAAGAAGCCCAATCGGAAAGCCTTTACACATGTGTTCAAACACGCAATTGTTCTTTAAACTAGCATTCGACGCATAACTGTTTTGGAAGTACATCGTTGAGTGGAAAGATAAAATATGTTAAAACCTTCAAATGTAACGTTGGGCTTGCCGAGCCCTGCTCCCGGTGCGGTGGCAGTGCTGCCAGTAGCCATCGATTGTATCCTTTTCCAGAGAGCATCGGCTTCGAGCTGCCGATCTAATACAAACGGATCGCCCTTCAGTCGATCGAAGCCCTGTTGCTCGCCGAACAAGTCACCCTCAGTGGTGCCGTAAATCTTCCTGAGAAAGATCGCGGCACTTCTGCTTCGGCTGTGGTCATGGTCGCCGTCATCATTTCGGTCTTTTGGGCGAGGGGGTGAGAAGGAGTGGGAACGAAGCGAGCCGCGGTGCTGCTGTTTGGAGGGGTGACGGTGGTGTTGCTGGTGTTGATGATGCCGGTCAGGACTCGCGGTTGACCCCGCGCGGCGTACAATCCGGCTACCCGGTGAGGACTGTTCGGGTGCAGTGAGCGAACGTGCATTGTCGGTCGGGCTTGGGAACTGATGGGCTATCCACGCACCGGACAGGTAGCCGGAAATGTCCTTCAGTTCGCGAACGTCCGGCACCGAGGTATACATATGGCCGAGCAGCGACAGACCGGCACTGGCCGTGTCCGTTTGGAACTTACTTTTGACCCGCTCGCACTTCACGCTGTCGGACGAGGCACTCCGCCGGGCGCTGCTGGCCTGCTGATGGCGTGCTGATAGCTGAAGTTCGTCCGCCAGCTGCGTTGATTGAAGGAAAACGGTTGCTTTCGCGGGTTGCTGCTGCTGGCGATGGTGCGCAGATGCCCGGGTCGGTTTGATTTCCCGCTTGAGTGAGGCTGTCTTGCTGATCACGTTTATGTGCGGCATGAACCGGTCATCCCTGCGAAGCGGATTCCTGGGGATGGGTGACATGACGCTCTCTTTCCGCGACTCCTGGCCACGGATCCGGCCAGCAGCTTGGGACTCGTACTTGTGCATTATCCGGGACACGTCTCCCACCTCTTGTTGCCGAACGATCGTACCATTTCCTTTGGTGCGGCTCTCCCTGTTTCTATTCAGCTCACTTTCGTCGAAGGGCACGTGATGGTTGAGTTCGGAGTCGCTCTGATATTGGCGATCCGAGGAGGCGTATTCTTCCCCCGACTGACGCCCCATGTTCCCGTCCAAGCTTTCGAACCTGTCCTTGATTTTTTTCACTTCGCCCGTCTGTATGCAGGTTGCATAGTCGGGCGTTGAGCTTCGCGAGTGAAAGGTGAATTGTTGCGGTGATACATCAGTTGGACGGTTGCAAAGTTCCTTGTAGGCGGAGGAGATCGTGTACATGGAACAAGAAACTGAGCGTTTCTCGCCAAAGAGATCCTTCAGATCCGTAAATGACTGGGACACCGTTAATCTCGACCCTCCCGTACTATGATGCTGACTTTCTTTTCTGTGGGTGCTCATTTCATCTTCGGATGGCGACGAGTCCTCTCGCGCATGGTAGACCGTCACAGTCGGTGCTTCGTCGACCGTGTGCTTTTCTTCAAAGTACTTGATCTTGCTCTTAATATCCTCTGCTGAGGGTGCTTCGCCTGGTAGATCCTGCGACTGGCTGCTGCAGCGGAAGATAACTGTTTTGTTTGATGTCTCCGACGAGATGCTGTCCGTGTCACCGTAGGAGTGTGGTCGTTGTTTATGTGCGATTTCCTCATTTTTCTTTTCGTTTCGGGTGAAAGAATGTTGTTCTTGTACTAGTTTGTGGCTTTCACTCCCCAGTTTTCGCTGATCGCTCTCGAGGGAAAGAAATTCATGCTGCTTCTCCGTCGGGATGATCGTTGGTCGAGCGGCCTTCTTTTTCTTCCCAACCGAGGGCAGTGTGTGATGTTTTTCCAGGATTCTATCTTTCAGCTCCTGACAAAGCGTACGCGATAAAGTCGCACGGTCAAGCTCCTTACCTGGCAGCCGCGGTTCCTTGTTGATTTTCGGAGTGCTTGCCACCACCAGGGCCGCGCTGTTGCCGGCGCCGTTTTTATCTTCGAATTTCCTCCACGGAGCCTGCTGTTGACATGGATTAAGCTGGTCCTGGCTTAGGACCGAGTGACTTCGTACTTTGAGCAACGATTCGAGCCTGCTGGCCCTCTCGGGGACGTTCACAATGTAGGCTTCATGGTGCTCTTGCTCAGTAACACGCGTTGTCTGTTCCCTCAATCCGCCACCATTGCTGTAGATTTCACTGAGTTGGCTTTTGAGCTTCCGCATCTGCTCGGTGGAGAGTGTGCTGAGCAGGCTGCTACTGATAATGTCCAACGATTGCGACTCGTCACGTTTCTCACCAGAGGCAGAATACTTTTCCTTCAGCTGTGAAGCCACATCGATCACGGAGGATCCGCGCCAGAGAGGTTTGTAGTGATCCTTGCGGGTCTCGAGCTCGCGTAGCTTCGCGTCCTCGAAACTCAGCGCCTGCTGGCTGAGAACGCACTTCAGGTCTTCTACTGATTTTTCCCGATTGCGCAGGCCCGTGTCGAGTTCGCCCCGCCAGCGCACTTCTTCCGGATCGCGTGGCAGGAAAAAAAGATCTTTCTCCCGTTGCTCCTGCTTCAGTCGATGCTTCAGTTGGGACAACTCCCGCTCGGCTTTCTCGTGGTCCCGCACACGCTTCCAAAAGTCGAAATCGATAATCTCTTCTTCGCGGGTTCTTCGGAGCGGGCGTAGGTCGTTAGACGAGGACAAGGTCACCCGTTCCAGCTGCACGAGCCGCTCGAGACTGTTATAGAAGGTGTTTAGCTCTCGGAAGCGACTGCGGGACACCCCCGTTGTTATCTCATGGTTGAGATTGAGTGACTGACTACGCACCAACGCATCTCTGAGTCGTTTATTTCCCTTCTCGTTGTGAACGCTAAGACTGCGTGCCCGTACGATCTTCTTCACCTGTCCCTCTTTCCCCCTGAGGTACTGAATGCGCCGACAGGACGGAGATCGGGAGGTGCGTTGAGCCACCTGACACCGCCTGCCCACAATCGTTCGCGGGGAGTTGCTGCTAATTAGTTCCTCCTGGATGACAGTACTCGTCGCCATGGCCTTCGTTGTCGCTGTCGGAGGCTCGCTGCGGCTACGCTCGTGAAAATTACAGTCTATCTTCATTCGCCTTCCGCGAATATACCCAAACTGATGCTGTTCTTTGTCATTGTAGACGTCGTCATTGTCGTCCCTGAATTTAATCAGCGATTCGAAGCGGTTCACTTGCTCTACCACTTCTCCATCCGAGCGACGCTTGAACGAATGTTCCAACATCTGGCGTTGGGCATCGTGCCTGTCCAAGCTCCTAAACTTCGACGACGAGACTGGTTTCGCTTGGGAGAGATAGTAATTCGGTTGTTTCAGTGACGGCTCCGAGCGCCACGAAAGATTGTTCCACCTGCGAGCCTTTTCGAGCACGCTCGCCGGACTCCTTTCGGACGTAGCGGACCCCGGCGTCAGCCCATTGAGAAAAAGGTTCTGGAAGAAGGAATCGGTGCGAATCGATTCCACCTGCTGCTGGTGCACGGTGCGTTGGCTATAGCGCTCCTCCCGAGCCGAAACGGGGGACTTCGTGCGGACGCATTTCAGGCCTCGATCAAGGCTCCCAGCGAGAAACACCCTCGCTCCAACGACCTTCGGAGTGATGCTTCTGGGCGATTGGGCGTTGTTGCTGGATGACGAGACATAAGAAGGGCGAGACTTGCGCTTCGAGGTGGTAGAATCGATCGAGAATGTCGAACTTGTTCGGGCAAGACTCTGGGTGGAGGGCGTTTTGGACCGCAGGCCGAAGGCTTTCGAAGCTTTCTGGAAGCCGGTTTTGATCGTGACACTTGGGGTGCCGGTGCGTCCCGCGTTCCACTTTCGCAAGTGGGAATGTCTTTTCTGCTGATGCTGATAGTGCGCACCATCTATCTTCGCTCCCTTGGCCGAAGTCAGGGCCACGGTAACCTTGTACGTTTTTTGGCCCTCTCTCTTCAGACCCATCGCCGGTGACATCGCTCGACCGTTCAGGCTCTTGTTCGACGAGTAGATGCTCGAGGCGCTCCGAAACGTCCCATTAGAAGAGAAACGTTTCAAGGAGGACTTTTCCAGCCTCTCTGCACTGACTACTAGCTCCGGTAGGTAGGAGCTAAGCAGGGCTTTTTTCACCTCGTTTGGGGACTTGAGCTCCGGGTTGCGTAGGATGCTCGTCGACACAGACACGACTTTGGGCAGTTTTTCTTCAATGCGTTTCTTTTCCTCGGCGAACGTGCGCTCCTTGGAAATGCCGCGTCCAAACGCAACCGGACTAGGGCTAGCTTTGCGTTGGTGGGACTGCTGGCTGGTTGGACTACTCGAACTCGCCCGATGGAATGGTGCGCTAACGTTACCTTTTACGGTAACACGGGTACGGTTTTCCTGGGTTTTTTCCTCTTTTACCATAGAGGCGGACGATGGCGTGACGATAGAGAGGGAGCAGCTATTAGTGCCCAAGAAAAACGGTTGTCCTGCGGGTTTGGAGCGAAACTTTGCGTGATGGTTGCCGGACGTTACGGTGGTGCTCGATGTCGAACGTTCTAAGATTGTTCGTCTATCGTAGCTGTTCGTTTTCCCTTGCGACATGATCTTTAGGGTCGAATTACTGCGTGATGACTTGCGACTCGGTGGAACCGGTGGTATGAAAGTTCGCGTTTCCTTCGGGAACGGCCCGAACATGTCCAGTGGGCGGCTGAGCCTGGTGATCGGATAGCACGTGATCTCTGCCCTGGACCGAAATGGATTCGTACACCGTTCCGTAGATGACTCCAGCGAGTGGCGGCCTTCGGTTGTGTTAATGTCTTCGCTGATTTCCAGCTTCAGTTCCGTCTCAATCGCTCTATTGCTCAGATCGCCTAGAAAGATGGAGGGGAGAGGCCAATCCAGGAGCCAAATGTGGGCCATGGAGGACAATTTAATGATGCAGTGTTCTCTGGGTTTTTCCAAGTTTTCAGACCTTCGTTCAAGTGGCAAAACTTGAGGTGCGATTCTCACACTCACTCACACACATGATGTTTGCAATCCTCTATAGTTACCGAAACAGCATAACGGTGGTATCCCGCGATCAGTGTTTTGTGGTCAATATTATGTGCACAAAACACTCTTTTGAATTTTCCACACGTAAGCGAATTCGTTCCTCCGAAGCACGGACAACATGTTTGACAAGTCGGCGCCATAAAATATGCGTAAGAACATGTACCATCACCAGAATCCCTGTAACGCTTATATCGTTGTTTAGTGTATGAAAATCGTGCGTCAAATCCTTCACCACTGCCTATACCACGGGTGAAAAGTGCAAGTTTCCCATATAGCAGAATCCGTAAACAGTAGACTGAAAGTGTGTTCCGAAGGTTTTAATGCTCACATAACCACCAAGTAGAAACAACAGGTCCCCTGCCATTGGCTGTGGGAAAATGGTATGCATAAGAGCATAAATGTCTTCACCGTTATTATTTTCGCTACACGATGATTAATAATCATGATAGCCAATGACGGTTGGTTAGTACAGGCTTAGAAATGTGTGGTAATAAGTGTGCCCGGCTCATAAGAGTTGCGTGGTTAGATGTGTATGCACGCAGATGCAGTTGCATACCTTTCGGCTTCTCCGGAGCCGGCTTGCGAAAGCCATGGATAGGAATTTCTCCGCCAGCCTGCATCGTTTTGTAGAACTGTTTCTGCTCCACCGGACTCAAGGCGGCACTGGACGGAGGTTCACGTTTGCGAAAGACTAGTGTCGAATCACTTTCGTATCCTTGCTCTTTTAGCGCCCTGGAAGAAAAAAAATGGCGAAGTTGTCTCATTTGGGTCATTTTGGTTTCAGGGGGGTTTCTTTTCGGCAAGCCTACCTTGAGAGATTTCCTTCCGTGTAAGTTTTACTAGTGGTCAACCGTTGTTGTTCCAATTGCTGTGAATAGAAGTAAAAACATGTATTAGTAAAAAGCGCTAAAATGAAGTATGGCCATTGGCCACCGAAATACGAAAGCTAAACGTATTAGTGTACAGATCCGCCTGTTAAGAGATTGCTTTGTTGATGTTATCATGGTTTTGGAGGAACACTGGATTTCACATCGGGTACATGTTCCGTTGGGAATGTTCAAAATGTTGTTTTAAATGTTCTATTACTTGCTGTCTGTTAAATAATACCATATTGTTCCACACACACAGATTCTGTGAGTGTACAGATCCGCCTGTTAAGAGATTGCAATGTTCAAAATGTTGTTTTAAATGTTCTATTACTTGCTGTCTCTTAAATCATACCATATTGTTCCACACACACAGATTCTGTGAGTGTACAGATCCGCCTGTTAAGAGATTGCTTTGTTGATGTTATCATGTTTTGGAGGAACACTAGATTTCACATCGGGTACATGTTCCGTTGGGAATGTTCAAAATGTTGTTTTAAATGTTCTATTACTTGCTGTCTCTTAAATCATACCATGTTGTTCCACACACACTCGTAAAGAAACCCTACATCGATCTAGTAGACAATTCTCATCCAGACGCATATATGTTTTATTAGAAGCTTAGCATATTTTCTAGTAGATGGTTAGTTGCAACGATCCTCTATGTTTATGTGCGTTCTAAGTGCGTTAAACTCTCAACTCTCTTTGACTCGTTGACTTTGTACCTTGAATGATACTGTTAGTAGGAAAGTGAAGTTAATAGTGAATTATGTGAATTCTAAAAGCCCATAAAATCGTTAGATAAACGTTTGTGCAGAAGCGATAATTTCTCATTTCGTGACAAATATTACAACAAACAGAAAAATAACTACGAAAAAATTTGAATCGATCCGTACCCCGTTGAAAATGTCCATCACTTCATCCCACCACTTTGCAAATGTGTGTGTGTGTTTTGTTTGTTTGTTTAGGCGTGTATTTTGTATTTTGCCACGTGATCACACAAAACAGGGATGGAAGGGCGATAGGTGTCGGCCGTGAAACGAAAAGAGGAAGTTAAAAGAAGATGGATATTTTTGGTGAGTTTTAGTGTCATTATCATCGATTGAAAATGGCCGACTTTCGAAACGTTGCAGACTGTTGTCTTCTTGTTTAATGCTGGTTGCCGATCCTCGATATATGATCGAGCGAACGGTATATGAATCTGGAAGAGCTACTGCTTTGTACAGAAGCTTGCAGCAGATCTACTCGAGCTCCGGCGAACTAGTAGTAACCTTGCGCACTAGCGGGCGAAGTCACAAAGCTATCTTTAATGTGTGGTGCTCCCAACGGTTAATACAGCTGGTTACATTACCTTCTTAGATTCCTTTTCCGAGATAGAGGATCGACCCGGAGTGTAGTTCTCTATTCTCCCGGGCTGGTTTTTGTAGGGCGTGCGCACGGGTCTGACGGACGGCTGGTGGAAGTGCTGAGGTGGGGTCTGAGGGTTGGTCTGCAACGTGTTGAATCTAATCGTGGCGTTTGCATATGGAACCAGTTAGCAAGTTTAGCAGTCAGTCCACGGCCAGAGCAATATGCTTACTTCTTGTAGCTAGTGGGACTCAAGCCGAGCGGAGTCCGTCTGCGATCGAGCGTGCTATATTTGATCGTATAGTCGGAGTCGTAGTTTGGTTCTGGTTCCGATTGGTAACCGCTCGATTTGTAGGGATATCCTGGAAGCATAATGGGTATGTGGATGAGAACACCGTTTCCAGTGACATAATATGTCGAACGCGTCGCAATAGCCAAACTATCAAACATGTGCAACCAAGAAATTTTGCTTTGAATAATGTTTTCTGTGTGCTACTAATAATAACTTGATATGATGTGTTGACGGAAACGGCCAAACTGACGACATCTGATGCAGGTGTCTTATGATTAGAAGTAGTGGTGCATCTACTGCAACATAGATTATGCCCGTTGCAAGGCTCATTTATCTTAAAGGCATGAAATATACATCGAAGCAGCAGAAGCTAGAGATAAACGGTGGAATTATCACCTCTACGGGTTTTGTATCGAACGGTAACGTAATCGTCTGAAATAAAAAAAACGAGTAAATAGATCAGATTATCGATTAAAAACTTCGAAGGAGTGTTAGTAAAGTCTTGTGAAGTTAATAGTGAAAGAAACTGAATTGTAATGCTAGCTAACACTATGTGCAATGGTTTTTTGTTTGGTGAAGTATGTTTCCGTTGTTGAAATTGAAATTACCATCATCGTGTGCTTTGTGTAGCGTTTGGTACATTTGTTTGTACCATTTGTCGCGATTTTCTTCATCGATTTCCTAAAATGAAAAATAGCGTTGTTGAAAAGAAGCAGCTGAATTTTTCGGGGCATTTTGGAAAAAGCCCTCCTGGCATGGTATACGGCCCGTCGTTTGTTTGGACTACTCACAGATCGCAGAGTGAGCGGCATTCCTTCTCTGGTGATGGGACCGATTCCATCGACTTTTTGGTGAGCCATCTGCTGCATCTTACGATGCTGTGCGCTGCTGCTTCTGTCAGTATCCAAGCCTGGCCCCGGTTGAACTTCGGGGAGCCCTATGATGAAACAAACCCCCACCCCAGTGGTGATTCAGGATCGTTCCGGGTTACTTCTATCGGGTACCAGGGGGACACTTACCGGTCATATGGCTGCAACAAACGGTTCGATTTAAGCTACCGCTGCTGCCCTGTTGCTGAAAAATCGTCGTTGTTGAACCGGAGGACCCCGATTGAGTTGCACTGCTCGTAGTGACGGCACCCTTTTGAGGGTACTTCGTCGAGTCAGTACATCTTAAAGAAGACGCCGTTTTACCATCTATGTTCAGAATACGTACGTTATTTGATAGTTCTGTCTCGATTGAGGTATTTCGTATTTCATAAGCCAGCACTTAGAATCGAACCAGAAAAAAGAGAATCTAGCGAACCAAGTGTTTCGCCGGAATATTCTGGATTCTCTTTCATCTGTCGTCTGCTATACTTGAGAAAACGGATGGAATTGGATTGGAATTTTTTGCATCGGAGTCGAAGCAAAAAACATCAACAAAGATGTTAGTTGCAATGGATCAACTTAATATAGTATCGACGTTGGTACGACGGTAAGATGACATCATCAATTAAAAAAAACAACGGTTCCTCTTCTCTGATATTTCTATACGAAGTCACATAGTCTTTGAATACATTGATGAATTTAAACGATGAATTAGGCTGGTGTTTGGTGTATAAGATCGTGATGATGCATTCACTCGCTCGCAGGTGAGGGTGTTCCCCGTGTTTTCCCAAACTCAAACCTTCGTCCCTTTTCCTCCACCTACCTTTGGACTTTAGTAGAGAGTTGATCGTTGGTTCCTTTGGTACGGTTGAGCTCTGCTGTGATGTAAAATGTGGTTGAGATGCCTGTTGGCCAGGAGGCGTCGTTGTCGGTGTAAACGAGACTCCGTTCCTCGTGTGCTCGACTTGTAGAGGGCTCGGTTTCCGCTGCTGCTGCTCGCCTGCAACCGTAAGGGGCGGATTGTAGCCGGGTTGGGTCCAGGGTGCCGCTACCGAAGTAGAAGGGGCCAACGGCGATGGGTTCAGTGTTCTGCGGGTCGGTGTGGGAGACTCGAACCCAATCGGACGGAATTCTCGACGATCGGTAACCGGGGAGGGCGGAGCGCTGCGCGGTACCCAGACGGGTTGCTGGGGTTCGGCCGATTTGTTCCGGGATGACGACGACGACGACCGCTCGGCGAGTTCTTCCTTTGTGAGGATCTCGTTAGAACGGGTGAAGGGAGACCAAACTCCTGTAGAGAAACAAAGGGACGTAAAGCACCGTTTAGTTTAGTTTTGGCACAAATACTTCCACGAATTCGGAGAAAATACTGCATTTAAAAACATCACGATATCAAAAGCATCACGCAAACATGCTCAATGTACAGCAGTATCTCCATCCATTAAGTTAGAAGTAAGGTTTTTATAGAGGTATGATTCAGTAGTATACTATATGGCACATTTTAGCGATAATCGAACGCTGTTCTGGCATGAAACGAGCCAAAAGAAAAAGCGAACACCCTCTAGATCGAGCTGTCTAATATCAAACCTAAAATATGAGAGTTGTTTCTCATTTTTAACCCTTTGGTACGATTACTGCTGCCAGTACTAGTATAAGGCGTAGTCTTTGCGTAACGACTTAAAAATAGATTAATATAGTAGCTGCCAAACTAGCATAAAAAACGATCAAAAGTTAATTGTAGACCGCGCGATGAGACTAACGTAACGTGCGTTGTAATGGTTATTTCCATACGCTTGGCTACTTGGGTCATTTAAAATTGACCACTTGGGTCATTTAAAATTGACCACGTACTCGTCGTCGGAAAAATGAAAATGGTGGGGTTTAACATTTTAGTGTTTTGGAAGGAAATAAAAAACGAGCGCACGTCCTCGTATTATTGGAATGTTTATGCACCTTTCAATCGTTTACGGTCTGGATGTTAGAACGATGTTGAACAATCAAGGGAAAAACGGAAGAAAGTGCCCAATAAGGTCATCCAAATCTATCTCAATCAGGAAGGATACGTTTCTCAAAAGTTCTGACATTCAGACGCACTGATTACTCTGTCGGTAGCGTTGGCCTACTAGCATGAAAATACCCTCACATTCACACAACAACTCCCACGTCTACCAGTCGCCCCACATACGCTTTCAGCAAAACCACAGAACATAGGACTGTGGTTGGCTTACGTATCTTCTTTCGCTACTCGGTGGCATTACAACATCAGAGCCGTGCATATGGACAGAATCTATTTATATACTCGTCAACTCTCGACAAACCGCGACCTACCTCCGGAAGCCCGCCTCACACCACCCCTTCTATCTTTGGGTTGGTGTTTTCCGTATTTTATAGCGTTACTGTATTTTCAGAAAAACATGTTTCATTATGAATGATGACGATGCTGACAGTGTTTCCCTTTGATGATTTGATTGTTACACTTCTGATACTCCGGGGCGATCGGTGCTACACTTTTGATCGAAAAAAAAGCATCTTTTTCTACCAACTGGCAGTTTTAAAATTTATCGACATTTATCGAATATAAGGCAATGAATGCGGTGTTTTAGAGCTGTTGTCAAGCTCGACTCAGCTTGGGATTGTGAAGTGACTGGATATGATCGTTGATAAAATGATTATCCTAACCGTACATATGTATATGAAAACATTCCTTAGATAAGAGCTTCACAACATTTCCTGGTAGCTTCAACGTTGGGCGTTGCTTCCCTCAGCCTGAACGGGTTGAACTGGAAATAAGACAACCTGCATGACGGAACAGTCCGTCTAATTGTAAACATCTGTACTAAGCTTTAAAAGTTTGCATGCCCTGTGAAGATTGGCTGCCCGAAGCGACCAAACTCGAACTGAAACATGATGACTTGTTTTTTGCGTTCTATTTTCATTTGAAAACATCTGGGACGGTAGCAGATGTCTGAGACTTTCGAATTACATCATTAGCATCAGTGAAAAAGGACGATGGACCAATCACCGGCACGTCACTAGATTGAGTAACGATCAATTCCAAATGGATCGATGATGTTTTCACATTGCTATGTGCTCGTGATGACGTTCAAATAAAAACATCTAATTTAGTAGAATGTACAATGAAATCATTAAGGCAGGTCTGGCATATTTTCGACTCATGATACGCAAAGCATTTTAGCGAACTTTTTTTTAGTTCGCTCTACTTTTTTAAAGTTTTATTGATAATCCCAAGCGAGGATCATGTTCTACGGTTGTTTCCTTCAGAAGGGTTACTTACCTCGACCTGACATTTTGGCCTTAAATTTGGGCCCTACCTTAAGGGTCGTGCCAGCATCTGGAACCATTTCAACCATAGCTGAGCGTTTACTAACTGTTTGCAATATAAGCACAACCCGAACACGCCGAGAAAGGATGAGGCAACGAAGTCAGTTGCAAATTGCAGAGAACAGCGACAAGAAACACAATATCAACGATAGAATCACTTCGGGTCGTCAATCGTAAGATTGGATCTTAGCGTACATTTCATAAAGAGTCGATTAGAAAACCATTTTCACCATTTTCCGTCAACATATCCAATCAGATTTAATTATTGATGTAGAATAGTGCGCCCACATTTCGTACGTAAGGGAAAAAAAAGACAGAAAGAAAGGGCGAGGGGGGAGAGAGTGTGAGAAAGAGAGAGAGAGAGAAAGAGAGAGAGAGAGGGAGAGAAAGAGAAAGTGAAAAATAGAACGGAAGAGGAAAATTAAGAGCAAAAAATATGTCGTGGAAGAGCATCGAAAAACCTCGCCTACTAGCCCTGACCCACATTCGGTTGGCGTTGGGAGTTGCTTTTTCTCTTGGTCGTGGTTTCCGTTTATTCTGCGCGCGAGAACTTCTAATTTGCTTTCGCTATTGTCATGTTTCACCTGAAATGTAACACACCGATCTTGAGAAAGACGCACACAGGGAAAGTTTACACTTATACTACTGCAATACCGCTGCGCTACGTTAGTTGCAGATCATTGCGGACCAGCGTCGTACTTTGGGGATGGAAAGGCCTCGTATTCTGGTAATAATTACCACCAATTTCATGGCAATGGGACTAATAAACGCGCACTCTCCCAACTTTGCACACTGACTATAAAGACTATGTCACACTTGCTGCTAAACGGACTAGAAGATATATAGCTTCGGAAAAGTTTGTTGGTTTCAGACGACTTTGAGTTTGGTCAATTTTCCGCACCATAAACATTGCGCATCGAAGCAGTAGGATCAACTGCTACAGCACCTGACGCACGAGTCACGCGGAAACACTTTCTTCACACAAAAAAGGAAGGATGACGAATCATGAACCAGAGTGACACACGAAGATAGTTTCCCTCTCTTCTGCACCCCCATCACCGGTGGGCTAGATGGAAAGATCAGAAGCTTTTTTTCCTCTTCAACTTCACCCACGGAAACTCCAACGCTCGCTCACTTTTCTCATTCGCGTTTCCTCTCGCTTCTGAAAGGGATCTGAACGGTTGACGGCATCGAAAACTGCG
Source organism: Anopheles plumbeus (assembly GCA_034621735.1). Taxonomy (NCBI): domain Eukaryota; kingdom Metazoa; phylum Arthropoda; class Insecta; order Diptera; family Culicidae; genus Anopheles; species Anopheles plumbeus. The sequence goes on from JAOEFI010000006.1 coordinate 34,656,709, forward strand.
GCACCCTGCCACGTTGCAACTCTGCCGCCGCGCGAAAGACTAATAGTTCCAATCGTGCGTGTGCATTTTTCTCCCGGCTCTTTCGACTCGGACTCGCGCTCAAGACTTTACCTCGCCTGTTGGTGAGCTATGAGCATGCGCAATGGGAATTTGCGCAATACCCCAAGCCGCACTTGTTTCCTTCATTGGAACGCAAGCTAAATCCAACTCGAATAAATGATACACATTCTCCGCCACCGGTTTACTCTCCGTCGACGACGTTTTTCCTCATCGTGCGGTGAAATGAAAATGCTATGAAAATTGATCGCGATCCAATAAGCGATCTCTCCGATGACGAAAGTAGTGGGTAAGGTTTGCGTAGTCGTGGTTTGTAGAATTTGTTTACCATTTTTTCACGCTACTCTTACTCGGAGCCGCCCTGTGCTGTTTGGATCTCGCGAGTGTATTTTGCGACCAAAGGCTAAAAATAATAGCCGGTTTTCCTTCGTCATCATCCACCCATTTCCCAGGCCCGAATGTCCCAGCCTCGCTCTTGGGGCGTCTGTGTGTGGGTATGCACCGATCCCGTCGATGATGATGATAATGTTTCTATCTCCTAACAATCAGCGTGAGAGCGGTATTCCTCGATCAGCGCGGATGGAAGTGAGCATGCGGCATTCGCATCCTCGATTCTTTACCGGGAAATGAGAGAGTGACAAGGTATGCTTCTTGTGTGTATGAATAGGATCGCATAGTGAAGATGCGACAACAAGTGTCCGAACAGAGCATCAGCACGATAATCCCTCTATTAGGGTTTGATTGAGAATGCTAAAAACTAATGTGAAGATTGAGGGCGCCTTTGTACACTGCTATATCAAGGAGGTTTGACGAGGAATGGACATTCGTGTCGTCCGGTAATCTGCTAGACTCTAGGCGATTAACCTTTCCCATTCGACGCTTCTCTCATTTTGTTAATCCAGTTGTACTCAGCTTTTACCCAAAGCGTGATTTACGTGTGTCCATAAATAAATTCCATATGTTACGGTTATGGTTCCACTGAAGTAAATGTAATAAGTAAGAGAGGCATTCTCTAATCTTACACATATCCTCCAAAATCGACGCTAGCCCTTACTGCTTAAATAATAGTGAACACCTATACGGCTAAACGGGTAAGAAGGATTACATGTATCATAAAAAGAATACGCAAACGGACACTAAAGCATATTATGAACAGACGACGAAAAAAAAACCAAAAACACATGCAACGCAGGAACAGTGAAGGCATGGATGCGGCGAGTTATACACGTGACTAGAAGGGGAATGCGAGGGACGTTTAGTTAGGACATAAAACATACCGCGTGAAAACAGGAAATCTTTAGCAAGCACTAGTGCGTGATCGATTTCATGCAGCAGATCAGCCTCGGAGTAGAAGCCTTGCCCCAAGGGATCGCAAAACTCATCACCATAACTACCATTGGTCGTTCCAGCCCGTGCCTGCTGCCGTTGATGTGCTTCGCGGTGATCCGCACTGGCAGTGCAAGGGTTCTTCCGGTAGTCGACTGTGTCCGCACTGCCAACAGAGTTCTGACGGATGCGCTGCTCGAACTGCTGACATTTGTCGCTGACGCTGACGACCTGTTCGGATGAGGTTTCAGCGTGATGGTCCTGTCCGGCCGAACTACTGCTGCCATCGTTCGTTGCGAGATGCGTTTGTTGGTTCACTCTAGCCGAACTGACTTTCGGAGGCTGTCTCTGAAGCTGCTGTTTTTCCTGGTGCGAAACGATCAGTGCCGCTACGTTTACTTTGACCTCCGGTGTATGGACATCTGGCGCGTCTCCTTTTGGATCGATTCCGGTGGTGTTTGATTTCAGCGCAGGAATCGTCGATTGCAAAGCCTTTGATTTTTTATTCGTACACGGAGGAATTTTCGACGTCGTGAGAGAGATTTTCGATGGCGAATAATTATGCACTGTCAGGTGGATTGAATCAAGGTAGAAACCGTAAAGATAAAGAAAAAAAGAACAGAAGACGGACTACAACTCATGCACACGGCAGCTAATTTTATCTCATCTCGCTGCGTTTTTACAGTGTCTGTGGGCGTTATATGTGTTTGACACAGTTTGGTTTTTTAATTTTGTTAATTTAGTTTATATTTTAATTTAATCTTTATTCCTTCTCTTAATTGACATTTATTTTGGTAGACAATCTCCCTTGGAGAGTTTGTTGTACCGTTACGATATTTTTTACAATGCCTACTGCTATATCCTTAGACGTTAAAAGAAGGAAGCATTTCAATGATGGATGTTTGGAGAACATTTTTAAACAAATTCGCTTCGGAGATATGGTTTAAATATATTTGAACATAAATGTTAATGGTGAAATATGGGAACAACCAATGTCTGACATGACGCCATAATTGTTATGATAGGGTATGGTGACGCCGCAAGCATAATACAAATCAAATACAAATAAAACAGTAAATCTGTCGCGCAATCACTTGCGGAGAAAGCATTTTTCTAAACAAACGGCACTCCAGATAGCCACCCCAACTCCCAGCGCTATCAGAGGTAATATCCAGTCTGGAGAACTGTTAGTTTCATCAGGACGATCCGCAGACTCACCGCCATGAACAGGAAGCTGCCTTGCTGCGTGAGCCTTGTCGCTCACGGACGATGCGGTATCAGGCAACTGTTTCTCGACGGCTGCCGCCTCCCTTCGGCGAATTTCACGGAACTCTTGGAACTCCGCCTCAATATGCTTCCGGCTGGCTGTGGGCGTCGAAGGCGCACTGGAAACGACTCTTTGGCCTCTCTGTCTGATTAGACCGCTTGCTTCATCTGCAGCTGCGGCCTGCGATGCCAGCAGATCGCGAACGCGCTCTTTCACCTTTTTGGTAATGTTTACACCATCAGTAACCGGACAGTCGGTAGGAGGAGAATTATTGGGTGGAGGAGGCGGTGGAGTGGGGATAGCTTTCGAAGGATTGACAAAAGCATGACTGCCCGGCTCAAGGACCTGCTGCTGTTGCTGCAGACCAGTTTGATCTGAGCTTAAAGTTCGCTGCAATCGACGCTCCTCGCGTTGTTCCATTCTTTTCTGCCATTCGTTGTAGAGCTGATTTTCAGGACATACTGTTCCACTGCCAGGCGCGGCAGGTGCGTTTTCTCGCTGGTTTTCCCCGGTCAAAACAGATGAACTGCACGCACTACTGTACGATCGTTCGACCACACAGTCTCTCTGCTTGGATACGAAATACGTACGGCTCTCGAAAGATCCGTTCGTCAATTTCGACTCCGTTGGAGGCCGCTGAATCTGTCCCAGTTCTCGTTCAAACCTTGCAGTTTCTTCCTCCAGCTTGCGGAACTCTTTCTGCAGTTCTGCGTCTTTGAGACGACTGATTTCGGTACGCAAATCCACAACCAGGGCGGCCTTCTGTTCAGGAGGAGAAGAATCCTCTAGCGGATGGGTCACGTCGCTATCTTGCTGCCCGTTGAAGGGATGTCTGTCTGCACTGTTCGATCGATTTTGTTCAGTTGGCTTCTCGTTGTTCATACTGGCCGCTATTTGGACGGGATGGTTGTGAGCAATTCGCGATGGCCTGGGAACAGTTTCTTCGAAACGCGCATCACACAAGTATTGTCCACCACGACGACCACCACCAACGGGTTCTATTTTTGGTCCATGATCGTTGTTGCTCTCGCCCGAACCATGGGCGCATGTAGCAGAAGCCGTTTGACACGACTGCTTGCGTCGAACGAAATTGCCAGCGGTGCTCCCGGGAACTTGGTCGGCAGACTTTGGTGTTCCTTTCTGAATGAAAACACCGGGGTCACTATCATCTTGGATGTACTTCAGTAGTACACTTTGATCACCTCGTGGAGAACTACCGACCAACGCTTCTCGTTCAGACGTTGCTACTGCATTGACACTATCTTGCGCACTATTTTGATCAGCATCTGCAAGATCAGTTTGATCAAAATTATCGCCAATATGAATTTGACCATTTCTCGACGACGGCAGCGTGCTACTTATCGACGAAAGTGCTTCGACGGTCAGCGGAACCAGATGGGCGGATGCATGTGGAAGTGGTGCTTCGGATGTGGTGAATTGTTCTTCTTCTTCGTCGACGGCTTTTACCGGATGTCGACTTGAATTAGTCACACTGGCCGCGAGTACCGGAGGAGGCGGTAACGGTATCACCGCCACTCTCGGTGCAGCAACTGGCGGCAGAGGCGACGGTACATCAGAGGTCCTGTTTTCCTTTGTTACAACTTCAGCACTACTCGTTTCGTCTTCGATGGGCATGATGGTTTTCACGAATGATGAAGGTATTTCTCTCTCCCGAAGGCAATGATTCACACTAGAACTGACACCGAATGTCGACGATACACGATCGGTCTCCGAGGGGAAGGGATTCATCAACACCTTGGTGACACTTGCATCGTCACCGACTGCCGAGGAACAATCACAATCGCTGGTTGCTACTCCCGACGAACTACTGACGAGCGGTACTCCACTGTCGGCAGCTGTGGTCGATGCAGATTGTCTTCTCTCGGATGAAGTCCTCGGTAGCATTTTCTCATCCCTGGTGGCTGTGTTGATGTCGTCGGGTCTCAGTAGACGGTCACGCTCATAATGATCATCACCTACACAAAGTGTTGAATTTTCAACATCATCATCACCGTCATCATGGTTTGTTATTCGTCTTCTGGGTGATGGTACAGGATGCGCACGCGCCATCGAATGTTCCCTCACGGGAATATGAAACGTACCTTCCGAAGCCGTACGCCCTGCTCGAAGATGTTCACATTGTGGAATTGTTTTCGCATTCTGTCTTTGCGCATGATGATGCAGGTCGGGATCAGGAGCCAGAGCACTATTCCGAATAATATCTGATTCTGATTCTAGCTGGTCCACTGGCGAGGCATTACTGTCGCAGTTCGGTGTAGGATTTATCCTTATGCTAGAGTCGCTTGGTGCGCTCTGCAATTCAACAGTTGCATGCTCCAATTGTCTCGACGTCTCCTCCAAGGTGTTCTCACACGGCATTGCAATGTCGATTCCAACAACTATGTCCTCGTCGTGATGGTTGATAGCTTGAAATTGATCGTCCAGTAAGGATGAATCCGTTGCATTTTTTCCATTCAATTCTTCTACTAATTTCTCGTACTCCTCTCCTGGCAGCTGTCTCTCCGCGTCGACATCACTAAGATCATCCGTACTGCTCGAGTTTGATCCAATGTTGATTACTTCAACCTCCATCATCTCACAGTGCATCGTCTCTGTAGTGCAGATGCTTCGGTACTGTGGTGCAACGTCGGTCTCCCTAGCGCCCACCAGCACACAAGTGGTTTGTTCCTGGAGTTCTTGGTGAAGGCGAAACCTGGGAGTTTGTATTGGAGGTTGTTGGTTTTGATGGGTCAAACGACGTCGATGGCGCAGAATCTTGCGCAGTACTTTCCCTGGACTGAATTTTGCCGAACCGTGCGCAACAGAATCCTCACCGATGGTGCTACCACGATCCGAAACTTCTTTGTTGGACGGTTGATGTTTGCATTCCTCCGCATTCGGCTTCGTTTCGTCGGATATTGGAGAAAGATGGGAAAATTCACTTTCGTTCAATTCCTCCTCGCGTATAACTTCGAGAGTAGGAGCTCGCAATGGCGGTGCCAACGATTTTGTATAGAACTGGGAGCATGTAGAATCCGCCCCTTCTTCTTTTAGTTGCTTAGGCAGCAGCGGTTGGTTTTCGACGTAGCCTTCGAAAACATCATCATCGAGCTCCTCTATCGTTATCGACGGTGGCCGGTAATCATCTGAATCTTCCGAGGTCGCAGAAGTTGTTTGCACGTTTTGCTCTGGAGGGGACTTTACCCGGTAGGTGTATTTATCTCGTTGACCAGAATTGCTTTCCATCGTTTTTTCCTGCTCTCGATCAGCTGCTGCGGCCCTCACTGTTGATGTAGATTCATGGTCGCTACTTGATAGACTGCGACGGCCAATACACGAACTGCACTTCATGTTTTCCGAATCAGCGTGACTCTTCCTCTACATTCGAGCTCGCTACTCTACGAACGGTACCGCACCCGTATGTGTGCGGGCCGTCGATGTCGGTTATCCGCGGCACGTACCCACACACGACTCGATCGGCGGTCTGCTGTCGCGTATCTTCAGTAGTACGATATGCTAAAATCCGTTATCAATGTCATTCTCGCGAGCGATTCGCGGACGTAAGCGAGCGGATGATTAGCTTTCTTGATTTGTGGCAAGTAGATTAGCGGCTGATCAGTGTTCGGAGCGCATTGGATGTGACAGTGGGACGCTACATTCTATGTACGTAACCAACACACGACCCTTTGACGAATCGCATTTCCTTTTATCGCGGTATAAATCGTACGTGTATCACACATAGCTCATTTTTCTCGTGCAGCCAAACCAGAGACACATCGAACACATTTTGCCTTAGCATGGTGCCACATATGCGCGTAAATGTCGAAAGCAAACAAGTGATGCGCGACACGCTTCTGTGCACACACTGCTTGGCGGTTCGCGTTCTCGACTCCAACGAATTCAACGGATTGAGGCGTTGCCTTCGTAACACTCTGATTCAGCAAACTATTCGCACTATGTACTACGGACGAATGCTTTGTCCTCAAATCTCGCATTCAGAAAGGACGTTTCTGAACGGTTTGTTTACACACGTGCCGGTTTCGGGTTATGTCGTTCTGTCGGCCGGTCGGAACGAAGACATCGCACTTCACTACTTTTTAAGTTTTCCTGTTATTCAACATCCATTGCGGAGCGACGGAACACGGTGATAGATGTGCCTGCCACTCTACGCTTGCTTTAGTTCGTTATCCGAAGCAATCCGCAATCCAGCCAATTACCTGTTACATTCCTTCCGCCAAAGCGGACATTACAAGTAACTTCGTTTTAGAGACGGCTGAACATAAACGCTAATCGTAATCAGCAGCAAAACACTTCGTATAAAACCAAAAACCTGTAATCCGACCATACGCGAAGACCCGTCTTACGATCAGGGAACCGAATAGTATCTCGCTTCGGGAGCCGAGCAAAGACTAAGAATGTTTTAGGAAACTCTGGGCAGGCAAAATTTTCGTGGCAGTTTTCTATCTTTGCTATAAGCGGGTATATGCAAAGTATTGCCGTAGTAGAGATCAGGACCAAGAAAGGGCCGAACGGGCTGTTCTTCTTTTTTGGTTTCCTGCATTCGAGTGCATTCTCATATCGTCTACCACGATGCACCATAGCATGCAACTAGCCTTCTGCCCTGCTGTATAACGCAGATATGTTCTGTTGTTGCTGTTCCCTGTGAGACAATACCGCCTATCGAGGAATCCCTGGACCGCCGGCTCACATCTGTTCGATGAGGGGATTCTCGTGTTGCACTTGACGAAAATGCGTTCAAGGGTGATGCTATTATGTTTGTTAACCGCTTCGGAATGATGAATGCTGTTCTTTGATGCGCTGCTTGCTGCAATTTCACTAGCCCCAATGATTCCAGTGCAAATCTCTATCGAAACGAAAGTCACTGTTCTGTTATATGGAGAACATTATTAACACACCATGATCGCACTCGTTCCTATCCGGCGGCCAGACGACTGAAGTAAGCGTGCAGTGAAGTGTACAAATTTACCCATTTTAGTCCGTTATCAAAGTGCTGATAACGTTTTACACCATTCCGGTGGGACTATACTGACATTATTTGTCCGCGTGTGTTCTCTGCACGAAGGAAATGCTATGCTACGGGGGTATTTCTACAGCGCATCTGTGAAATTCATCCGTGGAAGTTAGGTGAGCTACTACCATCACCAACACCATCGCCACGACCACACAGGATTGTTGAAAATTTTAATGGTCATTTTTAGGGATCGCGCTCACTAGCCGAAAGCAGACCGACCGACGAACGGGGAAGAGCACAATAGCATGCATTTTGTTGCCATATAGAATTCCTGCTGTTCATTCGTCATAGTGATTTACAGCAGTAGTGTCGAAACAGGTCAATGACGTCGAATAGCAGATTTAATTTTGTGAAATACCATTGGAACATCGATGGGAAGGAATTTTTCAATATCGTCTCTCTGGCCAGTATCAATAGCCTCTTAAGCTGAGTTTCAAGAATGATCCTAACGTTGCATCGTGTGAAATAGTAGGGCACTTATAGCCGCCAATGTATGAATGAAAGTATGGAAGATTTTAATACGAACGTACATCTATAGAGTACCACACACGAAATCCGATAAAGTTACAGATGCATAAGCACGACCACTCAACTTGCTAAGCGATCACAAAAAGCAGTTGGTCGATTGGTTTAAATGTACGTACCTGTTGTATTGTTTTGCAGAGCGATGAACTCTTTAGTGCTCTTTTCCGAGATATTAAATGGAATATCTGAAATTAAAAATATACATCGAACATAGGAATCAATACGATCAATCAATATACGAATGAAAAATGGAACCAAGAATAACTGGAGAGCTACTACATCTATCGCTTATGCATTCCCACATCACACATCACATAACAACATGGGTCTGCATTGGTCTATATTTAGGGGCAGATGTTTCCTTCCACTTGTTTTGAATATGCAGGCGCAGACTAGTGTAAATTTCAAATCAATTGCGCTAATGAAGAAAGAGAGGAAGACGAAACTGCGGTTCTTGGTTGAAGTCGGGTCGGGCACCAGAACCCAACAGCATCTCGCCAGATACACCTAGTGGCAGTACATGCAAACCAAATTCGCACGTATGTTTGTTGATCTCTTGACGTTCAATAATGGCTCATGTGCATTGTGTTGTAGGCGTCGTTAGGAACGTTTCGCGTTCATTCAAAGCCGGTCGTGATATCACTTCAGATCTAACATGATCTGTTTGGTTTGTGTTTGCACACATTGTGATACTAACTGACTGCGCTTTTTCATACGGCGTGCAGGCCATCCTCGCTAGATATGAACGAAACCTACACACGATCGCATACTATGAACGCACACATCAGTAGCAGCGGAACACTGAACTAAAGCATAGCAGTTTCCTAAAATACACGACAAACACCACGACATTTTTCCATTTTTTTTATGTTTGTCCATCCGCCAGAAAACATGCACAACTGGTTGCGGCGTTCGAAGCGATCGCTGATGACCATACCACTAAGTGATGATGATAATCCATAAAATTTGTCGTGGCTAATGTGTTTGGTCAGTTCTCCGCTTTGTGCGCACAATTTGGCAGTATCTTGAAAGCGATTATATGTGCTTATGTGCCTTGCCCTGTTTTATGCTCGATGTTTATAGGGAAGGTGTCCACAACTTACCCCTCAAGATACTGTGCACAGTTGCTGCGACGCAACTGCACTGCAATCGAAAACCGGAACACTATCGGGCTAGGGACGGAAAAAAGTCGTCCTATAAAGGCCTTTATACATACCCGTATGTGCTGTATATGCAAATCAGCATGAATAATTCAATGTTCGAAGCTTTCCTCTTTCATGCATCAATTTGGTCGTTTTGTTCCGATTTTTGTTTTTTTTTGTTGGGGAAAGTGACCAAACAGTCACCTTCCTGCTCTGCCATAGAAACTTGCACAATCCGATACAGCCACGGTTTGTTTGTGAATAGAAATGCTAACAAGGATGAACGCTGTACACAGCTACACGCACTGAGACGCCACGAAGCTGATAAAAACCACTAAACAAATGGACTACGGAAATACCAGCGATCGTCGTCACTGGCGAAGCAAACGGACGCAAATTTCAATGGTTCACACTTCGCAGCCGAGCTAACACGTGGACGACGCACGCTGGGGTTAGTAAATAAACAACCTTAGCGCTAGGTTTGAGAATCACCTTTTCGCAGCACCTGACGATGTGAATGTTTCCCGGGAGTTTGGATGAGCTAATAAGGCGCGGTTTTCGATGACGTTTAGTACGCTGCAAAAGCTGGAACCATTGCTAGATGGCTCACGGAGATCACATCATCATCTTGCAGTGGTCGACAATTTGAAATGCCACTCGTGTTTCGGTAAGCTTGACTCAGATAAAATTCGAACGGAGCTAGAGCGGACAGGTGACGGCGCGCGAATTCGATAGGATGCGTTATGGTTTTAGCAAGAAAGGGGTTCACTTCGCACTGGCTAGAATACCGATTTTGTGGCGAACGGTGTACGGTGCGAGTTGTAACACGCGACTTTATCGGACGGGTCCCTGGATCGTTTGGTTTCCGGTTTGAACTGTATCGTTCAAGCTGTAACGCGATACTGTGCGCGACTGGTTTCGTCGTCGTCGTCATCGTCATCGTGGACTTCGCAATCGCTGCCGCGATCGTGATGTGGTGTTGATGGTCTGGTCTCTCTGCGCTCAATGCCGCTGTTTGTTGTTGTCGTCCTCCTACCCCAACCTCGCGTACAATTTTTGTCCTCTTCCCCCGGAACACTATTTATCTTTCTCACTCTAACTCGCTCAGTTTGGTTTCGGTAAGGCTAGGAGATACGTGCATACACAATATGTGAACCATGCTTCATCGTACACATCTCCATGATGTTCTGTTATTCACCAGGTTAAACACTATAGCGACAAGCAGAGAATAGCATAGGTCCCTCTTGTTGAACACATACATTAGTTTAAATAACTTATATCACATGTAAACTATAACTGGCAAGATGTAGTGTTTAGTATCTTTTACATCATCCGTTTCGTATTCCTGCATGTTCCATCAATCAAAAATTGTTTGTGGAATATTAGAATTAGTAAAAACATGTTTTTAGTTCTCCCCCGATTCGGTTAGTGTCAAAGAATATATTGGGAATACAAACGCAGCACACGCAATTACGAAATAATTTTTTTCGCGCTCACTCGCCGTAGCAAATCTCGCGATCGTTTCTCCGGGCCCTTGTTGTTTAATCTCGCTCTCTCAGTTTTCTACCATACTGCAGTATAGCCCATGGGCTTAGCTATACTGCCTGATCATGTATGTGTGTGTTAAGTCTTCTTAATCGCGATCGAATGGAGGCAGCGTTCTGCTTCGGTTCATTGCGGCTGTGCATTTGAGCGATAGAGAGGGACCGAAAGGTCGATGCAGTGCGGAGATGGGATGCTAATTAAACGGACGCACACCCAAGTGTATGTCGCTGTGCGCGACATTATGTATTCTAGCAGTGGACAGCGGTCGATAAAGTGCACCTCTACCCCATCGGTGACACTCTTCCGTCCCTCATTCCCAAGGAAAACAGCATACAAATGTGTGCCTGCTGTTGTTGTGTACTGTTCCACTAGATAGGTTTGTTCGTTTCATGTTCGTATGTTTGTTTTCATTTTCATTTCGCTGGACCATCGAGGGACCATTGAAAGCGCTGTGGGCTTTAAGGGAAGAAAGGGTCGAAGGGAGACTGTACTCCTGTACGTTATAGTGGACACTTGATCATTTACTCGACTGCATGATCGACGATCGGAAAAATAGCTGCGCACGCGAGGGTTGGGTTGGGGTGAAGTCAATATCGACGGGCACGGGTCAAATTTTCAGTATGTTTGCTGCTCGAGGCCAGCTGGGCAATCCTAAAAGTACTCACAACCTCCCACTTTTATTTGCCTAACAAATACTCTCACTTGTTTAGAGCTTCCAAAGAATACTGAAGGCCGGACGTTTGATTTTTATATGCGATTTGAACGTTTTCCGTTTGCTGTCGAATACGTATAATTGGATGACCTTTTCGTGCATGTATCAGGGTGTGACCCACACAATGGAAGTAACCCAAGTATTACGGAGAAGGAACACTATGAAGTATGAAAAAGATCGGTATGCAATAGTTTTTCGCCCAAAGATTGTGTTCAAGAATCTCGGCATTTTTGTTTTTTTTTTGCGACCGTCGCCACACACTGACGAATATTGCAGCTGCGAAAAATAGAACCGCGGGTAGTGCATGTTTTTCCTTACGAATTTTGTTAGCATTCTTCGTTCTTGTCGTGATGCACGCAATGAACCGCGAGCGATTTATACTTGATTCGGGTGAATGAGCAGCATCAAAAGTGTGTTGTTTGTTAATCATCCTTTGTACAGTTTTTCGTTCCTACACACCTACAGATGCATATCATCAGTTCGATGGACAATAATATTGAGGCCTCAAGTCGAAGTGCCCTTCACGATCGTGGCGAACCAAAAGTGTTTGATTGTTGATATAGTGCCTTTAATCTTCTCTTGATGAGGTGTCAGTCCTACGTAACATGGACGAACATGGTTTTGTCTTCAACTCACTGGTCACTCACGTGCGGTTTGATGTTCTTGATTCTATTTTTATTTTTTAGTATACATATCTAAATTTTGACACTAAATGAAATACACTATGGTTCCGTTTGAAAATCGCGCAATTAGCGCGGAAGTGAAAAGATCGACCTCGCTGCTAAGCGCTGCTGATTGTTAAATACATTTTATCATTGTTATTTCAGCTACCATACGTTACGCATCACAGGGCACTGTTCTTCCCGAACAATGCGGCCTGAAGTCAAACATGCGCAAGCATCGGATGTAGTGGGGCGCGCCAATCATGAGAGCTGGCATGAAGGTTGGTTAAATTAGGCCCCGCTCAGATGCAAATTAGAAAAAAAAACCCCATTCGGTAATCGATTTGACATTAAAACTTCGTTCTCCCATTATGCCGGATGTCGGGTGTGTACCACCCGTACTGTTCGATTGTGTTTCTATGTTCCATCTGTTAACGAAGCGTTGTGGGCTGAGAGAATCTTATGAGCTATTGAAAATATCACACACCCACACAAATATCATATCCCTTTACACCTGTGTTATTAAGGCTCAATGCTTGTCTAAAATTCTGATCTTATTTTCCAAAGTAGACATTAAAGACATGTGACAGTCAATTTACCCATTCAGCTACCACTATAATATAATTTTTCATTATTTTTAATTTGGCATGTGTTTGGCCCTTCGTAAACCAGTTTCACGTTAAGAGAATTATATGTTATGCTCATAGCTACGGAACGGCATGCCTAACGACATGTCTGAAAGTAGAGTATTAAGGGCAAGTCAGGACCACTATTTTTGAAACGATCGACCATTAGTCTCGTTTATCTAGGACTTGTTCTCGTTCAATAAGTTGTCTCATTTATTCGAGTCCACGAGGATGAGGTGAACTATAAACATTGTTGAGAAAAATATCATCATCATGAACTTTTAATATCGAAACATTAAAGGGCGGAAGTATGCGCGACGGCACTATTCTCGTCGATCAATTCCCGATACCCATGGAAATCGGTGGAAAACTGCCACAGTGGAGCTGACTAGCGTAGCATATTAAATGGCTACTAGCCCCCGAAGTCGGTTGCAGGAAAAGGCTTGGCAATGTTAGATGTGGAGACTCAATTCAACAACGATTGAATGCACCGACCGAGAAGGGGTTTCGAATTTGTGCTCGACGGTGGCACGTTTTCCAGATGAGAGTTCCAGCGAATGTGTTCAAACCATTGTGTTTTCGATTTGGAACGCGATCCGAATTCCTCCGGGCGGCGGTAATACTCTGCAATCTGCCACGAACTGCTGCGCGATGGGCATTGTGTTATTTGTTTCCTCCAATATGTACGTTGGATCGCGAAGCATATAGGCGGTGGGTGGAGTTATGTTAAGTTTTCGCTTCGGTTGAGCTAGAACGACGTTCGGAGGGAAAAATGTCACGGGCAACTTGCCACATCACAATTCACTATCGAGCTATGCTTGCCAAGGTATCAACCTCAGTTACTCTGAATGATATCACTTCTGTCAACTACTTAATAATATATTGATCACGGAGATAGTCGCAATTTTGAGCCATGGTTTATGGAAAACTTTGTGTGCTTGTACCTGAACTGAGGTGGGTCGAAAAAGGTGACTACTTGAGCCAGTCAATGCTGCAGCGAGTGTATAGGCACCACTGAAACACCTGATCCCATCGGTTTCAATCCCAACTGGACCAGCCCTCGGCATTTTGCAACGTGCTGTGTTCCATCTCGTGCGCCAAATATTTGTCCTGCTATGAAAAGCTCATTTTTCGACAGATTCGACTAGCTTTCGACACGATAAGTGTTAGTGCTGCGGTCTGGTCCCATGCATGATCGAAAATGTTCTGCTAGTGGTAAACGGACAGCTGACTTATCGTGAAACAAATAGTTGTTTCATCGTTGAATCGGTCAAAAAATGAGAATTTCAGAACACGACTAATATTTGCTGCGCCACATCAAAACCAAGCTATTAAATTTATGGTAAAAGTTGTGATGTAAGTGTCTTTCGAAATTCCTTTCAAGTATATAGCCTTGTAGCAGGAAAAATTGCCCTCTTTTCTCCCTGTCAGCCTTCGTGAATCGTTAATGCAATAGTATTGTGCATGGTTGGAAAATTTCACCTGATTAGGCATGCCTTACCCACGCGTGCCTCACGAACCGACGCGGACAGTTCACATGACTTCGCTGCTTCCTTACTTTCGCGCTTTTGTAGTTTCTGGTCAGCTTGCTGTTGCTGCTTCTGGACGAGCAGGAGGTCACGTTTTTTCACTTTATGCTTTCGCTCGATAGCATACTTTCGTCCGCCCAGATAGGATTGGGGCGTGTAGACGTACTGATGAAACGAACGATAGAAGTATCGATCGCGATCACCGGACGCTTTCGATGTTGTCCCTGCGGCAATCGAGAAAGCGCGCAGATCGTCGCTGTCATTTGCACGTTTGCCATCATGATCGAATGTAATGGGTTCTCTTGCAAGTGGCTGGGGGCCCTGGGTTGAAAAGCCCCCGTACGGTGGTGGGCTGTAATCTTCGTCGAAGGCACGATAAATCTGGCTGTGTCCGAGACGATCGTTTACCTCGGAACAAGCGCCACCGACGGAGCTACTGCCCGGAGCTAGATTGAGCAGTATATTATTTCCAATTCGTTTCAGCAGCGTCACCGACCGACGTCGAGTAGATGCTGAAGAACTACCGGATTTTGTGCAAGCGTCACTGGCGACCACCGTACCATCACTCGCATTGTAGACTTCACTCCTTTGCTTCTTACTGGGCCCTGCGGCCAGACAGTCGTCCAGGCGCTGTCGGTAGCCGTCGTCTGACTCGGAGGAAAAACAAAGTGGCGAAGGACACTTGAGCTTCATTCGTTCGCTGTGAACAAATTTCTATGATCACTTTTCACTTCTCACTGCTACTGCGTTGGGGGGCGATTTTTCTCGTTTGCCGACAATTTCCAGGAAGCGCGTACCGTATCGTCCGAAGGCCGCACTTTCAATGAAAACCTGGCACGACTCCCACGAACCCACATCGCGTTCCGGCGACGCCAAGTCTTCGCCCGGCCTTATTTTGCGTCTCTCGTGTGTTGTCGTCTTTCCTGGGTGTGTTTATGGACGAAGCCTCACGATACACAGCTCACTTCTTGCTCATGCTGCTGCGGCTGCATTTTTCCGTCTCGTTTCCTGCTGGATGCTTATTGTTTCTTGAGCTTCCTTCTTGAGCTAACATATCGGTATTTTTCATGCCAAAACAATCATTCAACAATCATCTCACCATCATCGCCACAGTAAGTTCAAAAAGCGGAATCGAGGCAATAGAGGAATCGGATAGTAGAGCTTTGCCTTTCGGCCGCTCCGAGTGTCATGCATGAGCGATGTGCAATGAAACGATCTTTGCATTGGAACCGAACATCGTAAATGAATGTTAGAATGAAGCAGACAGAAAGGAAGGGTGTGCAGGTTTCAAGTTTCTTTGGCAGGAATAGGCTTCTTTTGGGATTTGCGAAGACCATTAACTTAGCTTAGGTGAATTGGTTTAAAAGGATAACATTATTCGAGCCCCATTCATTTAAAATGTATATTAGGGAAAACCACAACTAGAGTATTTTCTACTGATTTACCTTCTTGCTGATTGCCTCTAGGGACATCCCTGGGAAGGTGAATGTCAGAGCTGACAAAAAAAAAGGGTTTCCAAATTAAATTACCAGTAATCCATGCTCCAAAGAACAACAAGTAATACATATTTCGTTCCCTATAGCCAACCGGAGGAGCCATAGCATCGGAAATTGTTTCTTACCGTCCATCTGCCATCATTGCGGTTCGTATGTTAAATCTTTTTCCACGGAACTCAATAAGGGGGATTCTTCGAAAACTTGCCGCGTATCTACACAGGAACGATACCGAAGCATCCTTGGAAGGTGGCTGACCAATTCGACCACTTTCAGATGGCTTCGGTTTGGTAGATTTACGAAATTTCAACATCGTCATCTGTTGACGGTAACGACACTGAAACGCTTTGCGTTGTTTGTTCATTCATTTGCACTGTGGTGGAATTTTCGAAAAATGGGCGTAAAGCATGAGGCAGTTTTATCTTGATTGCTTTTGAAGCAGACTCACACAGTGAGTTAGAAACGCTATATATACTATACGAGTATCATAAATGTGGTCGGACAAAGTCCGAGATAACAAATCGACAACTATATGTTTTCGTCATATTTCATGAACCATTTAGAATGTCTGATCGTATATAAAATAAGGGCTTAATGGCTTGTTTCTGAAAAAATCCCATCAAGTTCGATGTAGTAGGATCACCGATATTCAATCAATGTGAACATTTCGATGCGCCTAAATATATGCAACCAACTAAACGACATGCTTGGTTTTACATAGCACACACTCTATGCCGTTATTTCTTGTCATTTGCAAATTCACGATGTTTGCTGTAATTAGTAAA
Source organism: Anopheles plumbeus (assembly GCA_034621735.1). Classification (NCBI taxonomy): domain Eukaryota; kingdom Metazoa; phylum Arthropoda; class Insecta; order Diptera; family Culicidae; genus Anopheles; species Anopheles plumbeus. The sequence continues at coordinate 34,673,410 of JAOEFI010000006.1, forward strand.
TCTCAGCACATATAGCAGTCGAACACATACCTTCACTTAATATTTAACCATCAGGTTGTATATGGCTTGGCCACACATTAATAATTATAAAACCCGCAAATGAAGCATACAATAACAGTTACTAATGACGCTCGAATTGTTATCGACTTTACTTACATGTTTTTGATCTGATGTTTGGCTGTTCCAGCAGACACTAGAACTTGGTAATACTGATAGTTACGCACCAGATCTTTCTAGACTTTTCCGACTATTATGTAGCGGTTTTTTTTCTCTTTGGCGCCTTGCTGTCGTTCGGCGTCTAGGCTCACTTTGTCAAGTCAGCATCAGCTGTTAGTATTTCCATGAAGAATTTGCCGATTCGATGCACAGTAAACATCAGCACGGCAAGATTTTTGAGATAAAAGCAAACTATGGTCACAATTCTACGGCTCTCTATCACAGATGTTAAACAACAGGGATTGGAAAACTACACGCACAACTTTCTAACCAAAAATAAACCACCGCTTAAATTTGTTGGCACTTATTTTATTGTTATTGTTATATTATTCGTCATTCCGTCGTCTTTAAAGGCCGCCAGACAAATTTTGCGACGACACATTGCACGGTGTCAACATGAAGTGCCATACTGATTTTCACAGTATTATTCTCGAGTTTGCGCAATATGTAGAGGTCGTCGGCTAGTCGGGGCATACAGCAGACGAACAGGCTGTCACCATTCGATACGGTTTATGCGCTTGAAAAAGGTTCAATAGAGTGTAAGGCGTGCAAAAGCACGCGGGAAAGCCCGGAAGGGATCATGGGTGCAACGTATATGGTAGAGTCGTGAAGGCGGACATAGTCATATGGTTGAATTCTTGTATACGGATACGAAGGATGCTCAAAGAGTTTTCAACCATATTTCTGTAGAAAATTATTAATACTTATTCGGTTTATTTGATACACGCCACACGCGATGTTGAAAACCTTGCATCCTTGTCTTCATTGTTCATTTTTTTATTTTTTTACAATTTATTGATAAACATTCGATAGCAGCAGCTATGAGTTAATTGTTTGCTAGGACGTATATAATATATAGAAGAACGAACTTGTTACAGATCCCTCCGAAAGATTGATCGACTTTCCATGTTAACATTAGTAGAAAAAATTATAGAAACCAGCCACTGTTTATCGATTAGGCTTGTATTTTTATTATTTTTTTTAGACGATCGATAATGTTTCGGTCATTTCGGATACCAAAGCAAACATAACACAACAGAATACACGCTTTCCACGAGTAATAGAGAGAAGGGAATGTATTCAAAGCGTATACTTCCCAATATTCATTTTATATAGGAATTCAGTGGGTGTGTAACAATTTTAGTGGGTGTGAAAATTGTCAGTTTTTAAGATTTCCTTCTGTTAGTTTATGTATTTAATTGAATATCCGTTTGTTAGTTTATGTTTTGTAAATTAAAATCTCATTTGTGACTTTTCTCTCGGATTTGTATAACCTCAATACTTCGTTTCACTTCATTGAATGTCTGTCTAGAACACAGGCGAACTAGATAACAAGTAATAAACTATTCATTTCATAACATTTCGCTATAGCCGTCATCGGTGATCCTATATGTCTTACGTACTAAATAATAGTAGTCTACGGGAGTTATGTGTGTTTAAGGTTGGTCAGAATGGGGTTAGCTTAACTGCTATTTTACATTAGAAATTCATCTCGATTGTATTGTTGTTGGTGCTGAATTATTGATTGATTGCATCAGAGTCACTAATATTAACCAATCCTTTTCCACATGAGTATTGACACCAATAAGGTTCGAATATATGTTACGTTATAATTTGCGTTATAACCTTTTAATTTGCAATATGAAGTAACAGAGCCTGAGGGTAGTCGCTTTAAACCAATGCCGTCGATAGTCATGATTTCAACAGACAAAAAATTTTAAAAAAAAACAGTCAAAAACAATAACAAAAGGGAACAGAAACAGTAACAAACGAAAACAATAAAAACAGTTATACCAATATGAATATAGGTACTTTGAATAAAGAAACAAAACTTGACGTAGTTGAACGGGCATAAACCAGAAAATGGAAACAGGGGGAGAAGCTCGCGAACTTAAGAAAACATAAACGATGCAGCATTTTCCTAATTGTTTTAATGATCTGTAACTTGATCATGCAAAACAGATGGATAACAGAATAATGACAACGGACAACGGATAACATTTAACGGTTAAACATGACAACACAACACACAATTCATTGCTTACTTAAAACCTTTCGAACGGGAAACATAGGTTCAAGCTGTGTTATGTTTGTGTGTGTGTTCTAACACGAAGCGAATAAACAAGTGCAATCTAGGGCTAGTGAAAGCAGAAGGGCAATAAATTGGTTTTCCTTTTCTTTCAATCACCATGGTAAGGTTGAAAAATGAAAAAGCAATTAAGTGCGTATGTAACAGCTTAATTCCTGCGTACTAAGGCGGAAACGGAAACAAACCGCAACTCAACATAGTTAGCAAAAATGAATTAAGGAAAAAAACTTAATGATGCAACAATAACAGCCACCGATGAACGATCTGATTTGAAACAACACTAAAACAATAAAATCAAGAATGAAACATGGATGGCCGTCGATTGAACCAGCATGCTCTGTTACTGCAAGTTTAGTTTTTTTGTTACTGTATGTGAAGGCACTAGTAGAAAGTGTGTTATGTACGATGCAATCGATTTAATTGATGATCAATATGGCAAAAAGGTTGATTACTCAATGTGATCAATTCATGGATCTTTCTCTTTGAATCCGTCTTAGAGATGCACATCAATCATAAAGTGTACAATACCTTTAAAAATTTGTTAGTTCTTACAAATAGTTCGCATGCTAGCGACTAGCGTCCGTTTGGGTGAACTGCAACATGGCTTCGATGGTTGAGGAAGAACTTACGTCAAGCCGGTCGCGTCATGACTCGATATTACCAAATCGACGAAAAAACTTGAATCCTTCTACACATCATCCTTTATCCACGTCACGTGTGTTAGTTTGCAGTTGGAGAAACAGCAGTCGTGTTTCTAATTTATGAAGGTGATGTTCACGATGTCGTATGAAGATGAGCCAGATTGTACATGTCGTTCTGAGCAAGAAAATGCAGTGATCCAAACTGAACTGTTGCGGATTGCCATCCAGTTCGATATGATGGTTATAATAAGCGGCATGCAGCAGACGACTGTGCATGGGACGGGTTACTTTTTCTGTTCGATTCTAGAATTAAAACAAAAGTGAAAAGCCGGGATTAGTTTCAAGTTTGATATCAATCATGCAGAGTGCGATTTTCTATCGCGAATCTCGTAAAAACAGCCCATGGTATATTCATAACAATAATGTCCAACATTTCTATTTGTTTTAAATTACTGATTTCCTTCTATGTTCACAAAGGTTTACAAATCGCTACAAATTCCCGCACCAAGATTCGAAAACCAAGAATTTGAATTCTTTCACTGTATACTTGGAACCACCTACCACCAACCTACCTTTTCACTCGCCGGTTTAGAACGGTTTGCAAGACCTCCTGAAGCATCGATGATGATGGATCACATGCGTCGTCCCTAGCTGAATACGCCATGATATCGCCTCAATCACTTTCATTGCGCGTTTCACCTCACGTTCTGGAACGTATTTTCACAGCATGTACTTGTGTTTTATTCGATCACTTCAATGTTGGCTCGGGCTCGCCTAGATCGAGTTCGATTGGTTTTCTGCCAGCCGAAGGGTCGTACTGTGTCGAGCCGCACGATTGTGCGACAAACGGCGTCACAATCGCTCTCCAAATAGGAACACTCCTCGCACACTGTCAGATTGGTTCTGTACGATCTGCATCATGCGACGAGCGCTTAAATACTCGTTGAACGAGAAGGCACCATGATGAAGCTGCAACGCTGCAATAATCCAGCATGGGAAATTACGGTTATTTTACGCACACCAGCATACCGGTGCACCAGCCTCGTGCACCCAGCATTAAATCTACCCTTGTCAGGAACACGCGCTCGGAGCAACGGTTTTCCCGCGCCATAGTTTATTTTCTTTTGTTTGCTGTGCATTATGCTGCATGCTACGTTTGTGTGTGTATGCGTTTCATTGCAACACAATGGGATTAATCCAGGTGAGAAATCCTTTTCCCGTAAGTTCGTTGGAACGTTGATGAAACATTTGCGTTCTTTCGCCCTCATCCTGAAATTCGTTTACCTGCTGGGGTTTTCTTCCTTCTTCTCCTTCTTGGATTACGTGTGAGTCCCCCTGGCGGATGCATTTTCTTGAAATAAAGAAAACCAAAAAAACATTTCTCCTGGGAAATTTCCGAAAGAACAAGGAAGCAAGCTACTGGCATCAAGGAAACCGGTGCTGCGATATTGCGCAGTCGAATTAAATTCGGTTGGATGGATGGCAGTATTCCGTGCGCATGCTGGACTAGACGTAGGGGAATTTTTGTTGTGGCGAGGCGTGTGAGATTACTTGAATGTACGGGGAAACCATGGGAAACATACTCCCTATATTGGGAAAGTTGCCTTGAACAGTTTTACAGCCCTCTGACACAGCCTTCTCTTGTACGAGGCAGGGGTCAGGAGAAATGGAGCTTGTTTAATAAGTCTACGAGATGGGATAGATTTGCTGCGTGTGTAGTAATGGTACTCTTGTTAATATTTTCTTTGGGATGATAGTAAAGTTGCTTGAGTCTTACGAAACAATTATCGAATTTTTCTGCGATCGAGCACAATATTCGGGCACGGAAATCGGTAGAAACGTTTCGGGAAAACATTCTGCACCGTGGAAGACATAAAGATGTTGAACACTTTTATACAACATCTTGTGCCAACATACTTTTACGCGAATGTGTATTACAAACTTATCGGAATAGTTCAGAGAGGAAAGTGTTCCATTTCCACAACCCAAAAACAGTTGATTTTAATGCCGGTAACGATACCTGGCTAAGGGTATCCTTGGTGCAAGCGTCCATGTGAGGATGCGGCTCGTTGTCTTCCCCTCGTCTTCCGCTACCAAGAAATTGACAAAAGAAGCCGATTACATGCGCGGAGTAAAAATGCTCGAAGGGTCTTTGCGCAGTCGAACGCGTATCATGCTATAATATGCTGAAACAGTAGATTGCGTCGCAGCAACCCGGGACTGTTTTTTCTTCTAATGTATATTAGGGTACGGACTCGAAGCATATGCCAAGAAAACGGGCAAAATAGACCGGTTGCGGCGAGGGTTGATATTAGGCGATAGAAAATCGGCCAAGCGGATTGGACGGATAGGGTGGTTGCACCTTGAGAGCTGCAGAAGAAGAAGGATAGGCGTCCCTTTGTGCCGTAATCAGTTCGTTGATTTCTCGCTGTTGTTGTTCTGCATTGGATGTGCTTTCAGTTTCAGATTCACCTTCGAAGGTTTTAAAACCGTTAGGGAGATTCTTTAAAAAAATAATATTGTCGATTCTGAGCCTAGGCCAGATGATGCATTTTTTCCTTCAGATACGTTAATGGTAATGTATCTGCTCTAAATAAAACGTAATCCTGCTCTAAGTAGCATCTATATAGATTCTGCAGTCGACATTAAAATATGTCCGAACTTGGAAAGGAAAATCGTTTGCACTCAATGTTCCACATGTAGGAGTTGAGACATTTAGTGCGTCTGTAAGGCGTCTACCTATTATCTTATAACCGTGCTTATGCAGACAGCGTCGATCTTTATTACACCCTGACGATTCTTCTCGCCTAGTAATCGTAAATATGTAAATTGCTGGTAGGTGTTTACTTTCCAATGGATTAGACTGTGAAATGCTGGTCTTGTGCCTGAATCAAATACAAATCTCTACTTCACATGTGGGATTTCAAGCCACATGAACGTGGCGTTCACAAGCTATCTAGTTGCTCCTCATAGCTTTTTTTCATTCCTTCAACTATCCGTATCTTTGAAGGCTTCCTTTCTACAATTGGCATAGCCTTGCATACACCGTAACACGCAAATTATGCCATTATGTGAGTAGTTTAGCCTTTTTTTTTTAAATTAACACATAGCAGAACTAACTAAAAGTGTTACAATCAGTTTGTTTCATTCAGGCATCGTACGCTTCAGTTTGTATAATTTTGAAACACAAGTTCATATGGCAAATCAGGTAGTAGTGCATTCGCTATTTGGTGACGTTTTGCTTTATATTTTTTGCGCTTGTATTACTGTATGTATGTGTGTTTTTTATTTGATGTAGTGGATGGTAGTCACATCAGCCGGAAGCAATGGACGTTTTCCGGACACTGTGCATTTAGGTACGCTGCGCCGACACTGTCTGTGCATCATGGTCTGTGCAAATAAATCAAAATCTTCCGAAATGCGGAAGGACATTTAGTAATCGAATGTACAAAAAATCACTCACATCAGACGCCAGTTTGCATCGAAGGCTAATGGGATCGGAGCGTATTCCCATAGTGCAACGCCCCGGTGCCAACACCGCCAGCCTGCAACGGAGAAGGCTCTAGATGCTCTGGGCTGCGTATACAATTTTTTTTCAACATAAATCAATTTTATTCCAGGTGATTATCATCAAATGGGTTGATAGAATGAATCTCTCTCTCTCTCACCCTCTATTTCTTTCTCTACCTTTCTGGTGTCTCTGGTTCATATATGGATACGATTATCATAATTCTTTGCACTTTTGCGCCTTACTTCATTCCGTAAATGTTATAGACAGTGAAGCGCAAATGTAGACTCTTATTGGAACGTTATCGAAAACCGATTGAAGCAGCGTCTGGATTTTATTGAGAAGACGAAATAAATGGTTCAGCATTCGCAGCTATCGCTATATTCGCACCTCACCATTTATATCCATTCGGCCAGCGGATCTTCGGTCGGGTGCTGGAATTTGCGTACCAGTGGAAGTGTAGTTGTGTTGACCACTCGCTGCAAGTACTCGCTAAGTTTCTGGATGGGAAATGAAGGGAAAAATATAATGAACCGCTATGTTTTCGAGTCGAATTGCATCGTTACCTTTATGAGCCCGCCCATCTCACACCCATAGACTGTGGGTCGCGAAAACGTAATCAGTAAAAGCAATAATCCCAGCACGGTGCACCGCAAGTGACCATGCATTCTTAACCGTTTCCTTGTTTTGTGAACTTTCAATGCGTTAGATACTGCTGCAAGCGATCCTCTACTGCGAAGCTGCTACGTGGTTCCCTTGATGTCGGCTTAGTTTCGTTTTCAACCATCCGAAATAACCTTACCAAGTCCCATGCTTATGTGTAATTTAGTGTACACGCAGGGGGAGGACGATCATTCGCTTTCATTCTCTTATCGCTAAGCAAGATAAAATGGTCACTAACACTGTGGTGTAGTGTAATCGACGACGCTATCGAACGCTTTGATAAAGCAATGCATAAAATAGATCGACAGTAAGCTTCATACTTGCCGTGTGGTCGGAGTGAAGGAACGGAGGTCGAAATGGGTCGGGAAGTGTCATACATTGCGATAAAATCTCGTTCCAAATCAGTGATTTTCGCGCAGTCGTTAGTTTCCAACCGATTTACGCGGAAATATGGCGTATTTTCTCTCATTCTGCTGTCTGCCCTCGGGCTGCTGTACTATCGACGGGTCTTGTTCGTGAGTGAAAATGATGAGAGGAAAATGATTGTAGCAAAATATGCTGCCGTTTTGGAAGCATCTGCTGCTGTGTATAGAAAATGAAAATGTTTAAAAACGAACATCCACAAACAGTCTTCTTGCGATTTACAGCAAAAGTACATTTACGGAACTCTGCCACTTTACCAGAGCTCAGTCTCGCTGGTGTTTGGGAATGAAAGTACGGCTGGAAAAAACGTCACACATTATGATGATCAATGGTTACCGATAGGGGAGCCGGAGAAGAAATTTAAAATATACTCGGCATACTTCGACCCTCGGCTAGAAGTTGTTGGTGAGTACAGCCGAGGCCATTGCGCAGCTTATCTTTTGCTAATTGTGTTGGTGAAACTGGATCGTTTCAGAATCGTACAAGGTTCCTGATGGATATCTTCCATTCGGGAGTGTTCGCATATTTGCGATTCTGCCGCTGAAAGTACGAAAATCGAATATATTTTGCAACTTCAGGTAGGTCGCCTCCAGCAAATAGTGTAGATTTGAGGAAGTCGGGATGTGGATAACAAACGCCGACTAGTTCTGATTATGCGCTAATTTCTGCAGGGCTGATAACATTTATGCCGCACAGCATCGGGCGGACCAGGTGGAAGCCGTGCACGAACACTGGAACATGGAGTTCGCGGCTACGTACGTGATATGTAAACTGGTCGGAAATGTTAATCGGCGTGAAGCTCGGCTGCCGGACGAGGTGGCCCTAAGCTATCTTGAAGAACCTAGCATGCACGAAGCTACGTCGTTCGTTCGCATAATGTGAGTGAGGAAGAGCAAACAGAGTGCCAAAATGGCAGCATATTATTTCGTTATCTTTAATATCGATAAATTGACCACCTTCGTGGAGGTATCCTTCCACGGATATGCTCTTCCGTTCAGGGCCCTCCCGCTCCCTAGCCGTTTGTGTTGGACCGCTGCATCATAATTTCCCTTATGCACTGCGAATGGTAGAGTTCTTCGAATACTACAAAATGAATGGCGCCGAACGGTTTTACGTCTACAACAAATCGGCCACAGCGGAAGTAGATGCAGTTTTGCGGCACTATCAAGCGAGCGGTGTGGTTGAAGTGTTAGACTGGCACTTTGAAGGCAAGTAAACATCTTTTCATCAACTGAATGGAACCTTACAGCATGTCGTTGGTCGGATTGTATGATAACTTGAGTATATTTCGCCGTTAGGATACGCGTTTGAGAGTGAGCTGCGCTATGAGGCCATATTTGTGGCGCTAAACGAGTGCTTCTACCGAGCCACGGTGGCCGGCGGTTTCCAGTACACCGCGATAGTCGATTTCGATGAACTGCTCTTCCCAGCCGGCGATAACGAAACCATTCTCGGCTATCTGAAAGCAAACGACCGCTACGACCTACATTCATTCAACTTTCAGTGTGTGTTTTTCTACGATATCTATACAGCCGACTTCTCGCTCATTCCGGCATGGGCAAACAATACCTACCTTTACACGCAGGTGCGCAATATACGGACAAAAAACCCCCTCCTGCACCATAATCGGAGCAAGTACGTGCTGAAGGGGAGAAGCGTGCTAGAAGCCGGAAACCATTTTGTGTGGAAGTCGGTCAGAGGTATGATTCACGGGGAGGAACAGAGGATTTCTCCAGTTTTAGGAAATTTTACATCAGTTACTAATATGCTCGGATTTCTATTTATCGTAGATACGTATGAGTATGCTGTTCCGCAGAATGAAGGGCTATTGATGCACTATCGCGATGGTAATCTTGGTTACGACTATGAAAATGTTGTCAATGATAATCGCATTCGCCAGCGTTTCGGCGAAGGGATGTGGCGTGCTGTGGACGAACAGTGCGAAAGAATCTACCCCCATACTGGAGTGTGTCCTCTCGGCAAAGACTATGATCAAACCGTGCCAACACAGTGATATCAGCCACCCAAACATAACTGGATACATATATATATATACATGTGTTTTTTGGACATTATTTTGAGTTATAAATTTATTACTGCTTACTGTACTCTAATACTGGAGAGGAGGTATGTTGACTCCGATGTTTGTTGCTTCCTGGAATCTGCGAAAAGTATCACACTGGGTGGGGATGGTGTACACTGGTGTGCGTTTTTCCACATATTTATTTCTTAGTGTTCGTTCCGTGTCCTGGTCCTGGAGGGCATTAGGCTTGCAATGTTTCCTTGCTGCTTGTAGGGTCATCTAGATTGAGTCGTTCGTCGCGTGAAACCGTCGCATCTGTTTCGCATCCGGAATCACCATGTGTCGTTATCGTTTGTACCATGCATTGCACCACCGTTTGTACCATGCACTATTATGCACTGGATTCGTTGTTTTGCACGTTCGAATCCGTATTTCGGGCACTACTATCCCTCGATCCATCGTAGGAGTTTTGTGGGGCCACGACATCCGGTTTCGCTACGACGTGAATTTCACTGTCGTCCTTATCCTCGGCTGTTTTAGAGATCGGATCCGTAGGCACATGGTTGCTGTCTATGCTGTCTCGGTCCATCAGGTAGCTGATATCGCCTAGCGACGAGGGCCGGGGCCGACCACCATAGGCAGTGCTAAAAGTGGAGAGAGTAACAATGCTCTGCTTTTAATGGTTAGGAATTAGAAGAGTCTCGGGATAAATTAATAACTACGAAAGCATCAAGCAATCAAGACACCCATGTCGAGGATGGCCAACGATGAACGCGACCGATCTTCCCAAGTTCCTGCTTTGTTGCTTATAAGTTCTATCCTTGTGCAGTCTGATGAGAAAACGACTATTAACTTCCATCCGATGTACCCGTAGTCTGAATACATTAGTTTCGCCGGACAAACTGCGTTATCTTCGTCACTATGTCCCTAAGACTCTACCGACCACTGTATTCGTTTAGCTCATCTACGATATCGGAGCTAGTGGGGACGTGGCTAACACACAACCGTAGCGAATGAACACATCCTAGTCGCAGTGTTCCTTGGATTCCGGGCATGATGCCGCAGTCCTAAACAACATGGTAAATTCAGGACAGGTTGAGTTGCCACTCACCAATGTCAGATTCACATTCGCTTCACCGTCCTATTTGAATGGTAGCAACATTGGCACTGTTAGACGCACGGGATAAATGAGAACGCTAATGTCTTTATTTTTACCGTTGCCGCATTCTTGGGAATCTGTGAGATCCGCAGTAGAGCAATAAATCAACGTATAGGTCGCGTTTTTTTATGATATCAAATATGAAACACATCCTTTTCTAACCGTGAAGTAACGGTAATGCTTTTCCATTATTGCATCACATCAGGCACAACGGCACATTTTTCCATAATCCTTTCTTTTCGTAGCTCCTGAAAATGTTCGTCGCGACGTAACATGTCTTTAGTGCAAGTACAAGTGCTTTTGCCGCTGCTGCATAAATCTACGTATTTAATGTGCGTTGTGTAGTTTTGGTGCGCAGAATGGAAATTTTTCCGTCGAAGTCATTTGGTTTGGGTGCAGTTCGGTTGTGATGTGATGCATTTGGATTAGTGCATTACTGCACTACCTCCTCGGTACAATGTGTGCGGTTTAATAAAAGAGAGTGTTTCATTCTTTCATCTTGACTAGTGAAAAATCTTGGCGGTGTAATTCTATTGTTTTTCGACGGGAACTTTACTTTTACATTTGCGAAAAAAAAAGTTTTATATGTTACATAGTGGATAAGTGCTAGTTTCACCTATCGAACGAAGCTCAATTTTCTAAATTGCTTGGATACGATGGAATAGCCGGTTGTTCTTTTTAGTTGAATGCTTACCATTGCATCATATATAAAGTATAGTGCATGCCATTTCCCGTTTAGGATCGTTTAGTTCTAGTATATCTAAAAGGAGTACTTGTGCAATAACATTCTCCACCATGTTATCATAATTCCTCGTAAATTTAGCATGTTAGGTTCCACCAGGTCCTTCATTGCACTTTCGGTAGCACTTACCTCTGCTGGCGATGATTTATGTCTCGAGGATGTTCGACCCGGCGGTTGCCGCCGTACGATTCTTGCGCAGATGCCCCGATTGCTCCAGGGTAGTGGCTCTGGTGTTCTCCGTACGATCCATTAGAGCCGCTGCCAGTAGTGCTGGCACTACCACCACTACTACTTCTACTACCGCTACTACTGCTGCTACCGATGCCACCGGCGTGATGTTGGCCGCCGGCTAGTATGGATGGTCCACTGCTAAGGTAAGACCAGGTTCCAGCAGACGCAGAAGGTTTGTGTACACTGCCACTGCCCCCGCCTCCGTACCCCACCGAACTCACACCGGTTGGGCCGTGACCCTGATAGGTACCACCACCGTTGCCTATGGCTGGGGCGTGGGGCGCAGACTCCGGGTATCGATTTCGACAACAGTTCTGGCTGTTATCGGATGGTGGTTGATAGTCTGGCCGATCAGGTCCGTTGTGGGGCTGGTGCTCTGCCCGATAACCGCCGGCACTGGGTGTATTCGTATGATGGGCACTACTCTGGCCTCCGTAACCCGATGGGCCGACCGCCGGTTGTGCTTGGACATGGTAAGATGCGTGTGCAGAGTATGATGGTGATGATGGAGGAGGTGGTGATGATGGTGAAGAAGAGGTCGAGGGACGACTAGCAAAGTAATAACCACGTCCAGAATTATCAAAACCAGATATTCCACTGAGGGTTGAAAGGGTTAAGGGGGTTAATAACAGTATATTTTTCCGGCCACTGCAGAAATTTGACACCAGTCTAATGCGAGTGTATGAATCGTTAATGTTGTGCAGCGAAAGCTTCTTAACCGAACCATTTCTACATTCGAACACCTAGTTTGCGAAATCAACGGTTTACGATAAAATATCGCTCGAAGGGCGTTTACGGTACGCTAAACCTGATGTAACGTTGTTACCATGCAACTCGATTAATTATACTACAGCGAACTACATTGTTATGACTCGGTAAGTGGCAGCAGAATAAATCGAAATAGATTGTAAAATTATTCGCAGTTTGCTCACTCAACGAAAAATTAGTGAAACGGTAAAGAGCGTCTTTGAGCACAAAAGCGGAAGTGATCTACATGAGAAAATGTGTCGGGCGCCTTATTGCAACTTCCTATCGATGTAAGTGTTGCCTCGGATACTTGTATAATCGGCGGAAGCTATGTATATGATGCCAGCCGTGGTAATTTATGATTCTACATTATAAAATTGCACCAAAGCGTTGGCAGGGTAAGGATGCCGGCATACTACACGGTGTAGATAGTGGTGTAACTGGCGGTTAAACTGCATCGTAAATATTGAAGATTTCAATAATCTTTGAATTGGCTTGCGGCGCAAACGGAAATATGCAGTCCCTATTACAGACACTCCCTCCCAACTTTTCTTCTTAACTCTTTCTTCGTCTATCGTCTTCCCTCTCGTTATCTATCTCTCTCTCTATCTCTCCTTCTCGAGTTTTTACTTTTTCTTGCTATTTCTATCTCTTTCCCGTTCCTTATGTTTCGAAACACGAACAAGGCAACAGACATTTATTTTCCAACCTCTTTGGCGGAGGAGTGATTTATGATGCGGTTTCAAACGTGTACGGCTTCTGCCCCAACTCGATATTGTGTGCTGTGGAGTTCATATGCATATTCTGCCTGGGAAAAAAATCATAATTTTTGCCACTGGAGGACGAGAACGGCAAAAAATTCTGTTCTTTTTCCCGTAACGCATCCTCCGCAACAGAAAGTTATGACAAGTGCAATGTCGGTAGGGTAACAACTCATCGTTTCCACGGCGGTTTTCAGTTGCGGAAGATGACACTTAATTTTATTACAAACCAACGATCGTGGACAATGTTTTTTTTGTTACATACTGTCACCTCTTTCGTTAGTTATTTAAATTAGACGAAACGTTAGACTCTTCGGAAGAAAACGCACCCACTTCGGTGCTTTGGCGAGACACAGTTTTAGCATACAGATTTATTTATTTTCACAAGCACAAGCGAAGCATAGTTCTAGAAGTATCTTTTGGTTGATCAAATTTAGTAGTGGCAGTAGTACTAGTAGCGATAGGAGAGCGGTATAGAATGAACAATTGCAATTTGGGCGTTAAGGGTAAAGATAAGCTATGGCGGGCAGAATCAGTTGTTCAACACCATGCGGAATATGTAAAAATGTTCACTCATGACAACAGGTGTAAGTTTGCTTGCGTTTGTACATAGTTATCTTGATCAGAAGGGAAGTAAATGCGCAATGGAAACTTATTTCAACAGGCTCGTATCTGTCGCGAAAGAGGTATTAAAACTGTGGCCGAATACCAGTAGTTATTGTGCAAGAATTTAACGAAACTAGACTCCATTTCGGCCTCCATTGCGCAGCCCAGTTATCCTGGAGTGTGCTAAAGCAGCTAGTAATAGTAGTAAGGGTAGTTGGAAGGATAGTAGTACCTGTATGTTTGGTCCCATGGGCGGAAGTTCTTCTGGTCGTACTGTCCTCCGTAGGTCATGCGATCGTCATAGTAGCCCTGCGATCCATAGTAACGATCTAAACGAAGAAGTGGAACATTATTTCGAAAATGTTAGTAGTTCGACGATTCGATTCGATATTAGTTGATCGATACCAAATCTACGATCATCGACATCGAATTATCGATCTTATTTCCATTGCATACCTCGATTGCTCATACCGACACCTCCACCAGCACCCCGCTGCGTCATGTAGTACTCGAAGTGTGGGTCGAGATTGTCGTAGCCGTTGCCGCGGTAACCGTGGCCGCGCATCACCTCCGTGTACTGAGACATTCGGCCATTTCCACTCTCGTACCCGTAGCCAGAGGTCATGGCCATTCCGGGGTATCCATATCCGTACCCCCGTTCGTCGGGACGATGTTGCATGTAGCGATCATACTCGTAGCTGGGCAGAGACGAACGAACAGTCGGTGTTACTCCCCTTTCATTTTTGTGTGCCCTCTCCTCCTCCACTTACCCCATCATCATGTTGCCAGGTTGTCTATGCCCCCCTGAATATGGTTGTTGGTATCCTCCGCCACCCCGGACACGATCCTCGAACACTTCCGGACGGTAGTACCAGTTTCGATCGTCCTCGATAGGTCCCATTCCGCTGTAGTATCCAACAACGCTTGGCCTTCCGTACGTGCGCATGTCGCGCTCATAGCCCGGCCCACAGTTTGAGCAGTGTCGTCTGGCGTTGTAGTCGTCTCTGGCGCTACGATACAGATTTCCAATCGATGTTGTGGATGGGGGTGGCGCTGGAGCTCTCATTAGCTTTTCAGAACCTATGCTGCTTTCACTAGCAAGGCTGGCACGGGCCAAGTGCAGCACTAGTGGCAACAACACCACCACCATACTGCGAGACTGCAACCAATTGAAAACATGATACGATACAATACCGTGTACGCTACGAAATACGAATCCTCCAGTTATCGGAAGTGTTGAATGTGTTTAGTGAGAGAATATGCCAGTCTGCCGAGCGTGAAACATGGAAATGACATTTTATAGAAAACGCATTCCAATGCACTTTATAGAAATTACATTATTGGAATGTGATCCAGTTACTCCATGCCGACAAATTCAAAAACTCCGCGAGGCCAATTACAAATCAATTGTTTGATGAAAGATAGTGCCTTTCAAGAGAGTGTTGATGTCGAATTTTATCCAACCTTCGTCCGCTTTACTAGTCTTGTTTTTTGACTAATTTATTAGAACCAAAATAAAATGTCATAAATAGTTTTAAATCTTATGGGCTTGTTTCTGTCCCACTCATCGTTGAGTGGGATTATTTGGTAAATTCAAAGTTACCACGAGCATGAAACATAAAAAGCATAAAACATTTAGAAAAAGTTGAAATAAACGGATGTGACGTGACCATGGTGGTATCATAAAGTCACCGGGCTGTAGAGACCAGTTTTGCTATAATAATTTAAGGTTCTCCTATTTGGGAGCACCAATGCTATGACCCACTTATTAATGATGACCAGCAACATTTGTTGGCCGTCCTTCCACACACGTGTCTTTGCATGGTTAATAAAGCATAACACGCTACGGTGTAGCGTAGGTGAAAAAAATGTAATACAGTATTTCCCGACCACTCTAAACGATTCCATTTTGAATTCGGCCAGCGGGGAGTTTCGCAGCGTGTACAACCGTGGCGGTTAGCATCATTCATATAGAATGAGCTACTTCTGGGAGGATGGAAATGGACCATGTGGTTTCGCCTAATTAACTATGAAAAGGTACACACAAAACGATCCGATATTTTTACGAGTAAAACGGAGAGTGAAAAGGGTGGAAAAGATTGCTTCACTTTTCTATTGGTAGTGGTGTTTATGGTTGTGCAAGATGGTTCCACACTATCGCGGTGTGTTTTGTTTCTACGATGCATGTCTGGCCACAATGATTGTAACGATGTAACCTACAAAGCTGTAGAAAATATTGTATTTTATTTCAACACAGGTCCTGGAACAATCTGTTAGTTTCAGAAATCTATTTTCTTTGTAAAAACTTTAAACTAATACTCATTCATTCGAATAACACGACATACTCTAATCGATGTTTGCTAAAATCTTTTTGAAAAATAGTTTGATTATTCATTTAACATATTCTGATGGTTATTCCAATGGTCGCAACGGCATAAAACATCAGCGGCACTGGTACGCAGTAGTGTATTGGATGGCTGTATACCGCTTATGCAGAATAGATTAAATTTCAACGGCACTAGGCCGCTCTCTTCCGCAGTGCCGGGAAGTGCAATGCGAAATGCAATGTATGTTTGTGACGGAACGGGTGTCGCAATAGAAGAACGAATAACGTGGAAATCACAACTCGTTAAAAATAGAGGAATCGACGAATAACCTATTTTTCGCTTCATTTCCTCCATTCTACCCCACTGAATGAATGCTGCTGGAAAATGTACTAAACCATTATCATAGTAAAATCAAACACTCCACCATTCCTGGGCAAAGAGAACAACGAATATACGTGCAAGAAGAATACTATTTCACCCAAACGCATACACCAGATGATCTCGTCGAAACACATTCGAACCCATCACGAGGAAAACTTAAACACATAGAAAGTAGTGTTGTGATATCTCAGAAATGGCGGTTTTACCATGCCACATATGGCTGACGGTTCCAAATGTGGAAATTGTGGAAATGTGTACATATTCGACAGACTAATAAAGAGATAGTGAAGTTTAACACTATTATTCCAATTCCTCACAATTCTGTGGTACGCGAAAGTCGCGTAGCACAAATGTACACTTTTGTGTAGCTTTCAGTTTAGGCTTACCAACAGCATTTTCAGATAAAAAACTCTCACTGGAAAAATCACTCGACGCACGTCACGTTAATCCTAGCTTCGAAGAGGTGTTTTTTTTTCCTTTCACTGTACACTTAGTTTTCCATCGTTTGCTCTGGTAGGTTTTCGCCCGCCTTTTGCTGGCTTCGTGCAGTCCGGGAAATAGCACACAACAGGGGGTTATTTGCAATCAAATTTATATTGGAACGTCTCTCAGAACGTTACGTTGCTCCGGGGTTGTTACTACGGTGTATCTTCCAAGTGATCCAAGCGGCAACTTGATCGGTTTATCCGGCCTTCCGGAGATCATGCAACTTGTTTCCAATTTCTTGCACGACAAACGAAAGCACGATAGGAATAGCACAGCGCTGGTTCACTACTAACTGTCCATCACAACCGGCGGTCGAGTGTGGAATCGAATCAGAACTTTCGTGCCCGAAGCATTTTATATAATAGTCTCTTAATTTGAGGCCGAGTCTGCAGTTTAAATTCACCCTGACCACGCCGTGAAGCCATTCTCGCTAACATCGGCTTTTTTGTTGGTAGCCTATTCTCTACTCGCGAAAAGCAGCATCCAAACTGGCGGAGGGGCAGTGACTGCGGTGTTTTTTTTTTGTTTCACTTGAATGCCCCATGTTATTCCAGGCGTTTGTTCGGGGTAGAGTAGGGGGAGGCGGTGGGAGTTGGCTGCAGAATGAGGCAGCTTCCATCCGCCATCGTCGGTCTCCCTTATAATTACCTTCACACTTACATCACACGTACCACCCGGCAACTGCTGGCTACTAGACCGTAGTCGAAAATAGTTCATCAACAGCCCCTCCAAAGGACAAAGACACGGAGAATGTTAATGTTGCAGGAATGAGGAGACAGAAGAGGGAGAGAGAGAGAGAGAGAGAGAGAGATAGAAAGAATGAAAGAAAGAGAGAGAGAGAGAGAGAGAGAAAGAGAAAGAGAGAGAGTGAGAGAGAAAGAGTAAACGGGAGAAAATTAGGAAATAGAGGGACTGTGGGGAATGGAAACATTGTGACAAGCTCACAGACCGCAACTAGTAAACCGATTATCGTTCTCCGATGATCGCAACATCCGACGAATTTTCCACCGCGGCGGCGGTTACCCGGGCTCTATCCGGGTGCGCATAGACGCGTTAAAATCTACACCCCCACCACCCACACACCAACCCGGCCTTCTTTTCGGCGTTTCATCGCCTAGTCCGTCGACGTCGGCCATTAGCATTTGCGTTCATTTCTCCCATATATTTGCCTTTTTGCATGACACACGTTACTGCATGGCATTCTGTCCGTACGTGCGGGCAGTACGGGCAAGGTGGGAGGTGTGGGGGAGGGTGCTATTCTCGACGAGAACTTCTGATTCCGCATCCGTGAGCCATGTGCTGCGCAAGTTTCATGTACCCCTGTTTTGTGCGTGCGGAAGGGCGGAAGTTCAACGTAGCATAGCAAACCCTCGCGGTTGTTGAACTATCATAAAGCGCTTTGGAAAACCTTTGGCTACCCTGTTTTCTTGTTTCTTTCTTTTTTCGACAATGGTCATCGATAGTTTTTGGCGAACCAAAACGGCTTGGATTTACTTTTGGGCTTCGTTAACAGCAATCGGAATCTTTTCTTTTATCGCAGTGATACCATTTAACCAAACCTAAACCACAAAATCTCGTGAAAATTTAATATTTTTTAACGCTCAACCCGAACTAAATGGATTAATGAACGCTGATAAGCGTCGCGACAGAGTATGCCAGTCCCGGGAGAACGGAAAACTGGGTTAGATTGTGTGCTGTGGCAGATCGCGCAGAATCGTGCGATGGTCCAGCACGTGGAAGCAGGTTGGGAATGAAGAGAAGCAATCGAGTGCTGAAACATACATAGGCTTAAACTAAACTGCTCTTCTTTTCCTTTCCTCTACGTCTCAAGAAAAAAAGTATCAACATTATCGTTTTGTGTTACCGTCTCACGTGCAGTATGGAGTGGAGATTTTCTACTTGACCTATTATGGAATTACGAAACAACTCCCAAAACCTATTGTACTAGAAGGCTCCAAACGCCTTGAGATTGTTCACACTGGATTGTGCCCAAAGTTGGCGAATCAATTTCCATTTTCCACCCACTTTAAGTTGTTAAATTTCAGACACATCTAGGAACGGGTCGGTCGCTAAGTTTTCCGTCACGATCCGGCAGTCTTTCGGAAAAAAATTCGGTCTTTCGGTTGGCCACAAAGGCAAGTGAACTGAAACTGCCGAGTTTCCAAAAAGTAAAAATCAAAAACGAACTGCGATGCGTTCGAGAGCGCGATTTGCTCCATGGTGTGGGGGGGAGATCGGA